>JAOPSE010000262.1:600000-1045743 GCA_029449295.1 Zea luxurians | reverse complement strand
CCTCAGTGGAAATGGGATGAGATTGGGACGAACTTTATAGTTGGTCTGCCCCGCACTCGTGTTGGTTATGACTCCATGGATAGTAGTGAACCATTTTGACAAAGGCGTCCCATTTCATACCAGTCAAGACCACCTATAACAGTGTAGTGTTGGCAGAACTATATATGTCCTGAATTGTATGCTTGTATGGCGTTCCAAAGAAGATAGTATCAGACAGAGGTACCCAGTTCACTTCCCACTTTTGGCAGCAGTTGCATGAAGCTTTGGGCACACATTTGAAGTTCAGTTCAGCTTATCACCCACAAACAGATGGTTAGACAGAGAGAACCAACCAGATTCTTGAGGATATGCTGAGAGCTTGTGCATTGCAAGACAAGTTAGGTTGGGACAAGAGGCTACCGTATGTAGAATTCTCCTACAACAACAGCTACCAAGCCAGTCTGAAGATGTCACCATTCCAAGCACTATATGGGAGAAACTGTAGGACTCCATTGCATTGGGACCAACTCGGTGAAAGGCAGGTGTTTGGTCTATACATTTTGCTTGAAGTTGAAGAGAACATCAGAATGGTTCGAGAGAATCTGAAGACAGCGCGGTCTATGCAGCAAAGCTATGCTGACACCAGAAGAAGAGAATTGAGTTTTGAAGTGGGAGATTATGTCTACTTGAAAGTGTCACCCATTAGAGGAATCAAAAGGTTCGGAGTCAAGGGCAAGCTAGCACCTCGATACATCGGACCACACCAGATACAAGCAAGACGTGGAGAAGTAGCATATCAACTCAGCTTACCAGAAAGTCTGTCAGCCGTGCTTGATGTGTTCCATGTGTCTCAGTTGAAGAAATGCTTGCAAGTGCCAGCGGAGCAATTGCCAATCGAGGATCTTGAGGTTCATGAAGATCTGACTTACATTGAGAAGCCAACTTAGATTCCGGAGACAGAAGATAGAATCACATGAAGAAGCACCATCAGGATGTAAAAGTCAAATGGGCATCACTCAGAGCAAGAAGCAAACTTGGAAAGAGAAGATAAACTGAAAGCCAAGTACCCTGAACTCTTTGCTAGCCGGCCCTGAATCTTGAGTGTGAGATTCTTTTTAAGGGGGATAGGTTTGTAACACCCTGAATTTGGGGGAATAAATTTCTTCTATAAATGCCTACCAAATTCAAGTCTTACCCTTTGTCTCTCTCTCTCTCTAGTCTATCTCTCTCTCATCCTTTTGAGTAGAATTAGGTTAATTAAGTGAGAGATTTATTATTTATTTTGTCAATATTTATGTGAGTCATGATTTGTTGCATCATGCTTGAGCCTAAAATATTCTTTGAATTGATGTATATGTTTGAATTGGTTTGAATTTGAATTGAAAACCCTAGAAAAAATAAAAAGAAAAGCATTTAGAAAATCCATGGAAAAAGAAAAACTCAATTCAGCCCAAGCCGGCCTAGCTCGACCAAGCCAGGCCACACGCGCGCCCGCGTCGCTTGACAGGTGGACCCCACCTGCCAGCACCGCCCGCATCCGCGCACGCTCGATCTCTCTCCCTCTCTCCATCCCGCTGCTCGGTGGGCCCGACCTATCGGCGCCGACCCATCCACGCTCGTGGCCGCTCTCGCTCACTGCTCGGTGGGACCTTCTTGTCAATGCTGACGCCCATTTGCGCTCACCCTCGCTGTCCGTGGACCCCACCTATCAGCCACTCCCCTCTTCCCTAACCTTCCGCCCGCGCTCTCTGTCGTGGACGCGCCCGCAACCGCACGTTTTCCAGCCACGACCCCCGCGCCCGAGCCCTTTTCGCAGCCCACACCCACACACTCACTCCCCTCGCCCAGTTGTGCCCTCAGCCGAAGTCCCTCATTCTCTCTCTCATTCTGCGCACGTGCCGTGGAACTCCACCGAAGGTTCACCACCGTTCCGTGGCCGTCGCGAGCGTCTGCCACATCCGGTGCCTCGATGAGCTCCGCCCCTTCGCCAGCAACGCGGGACACCTCCCGGTTTGCCCCTAGCCTCTCTAATTTGCCGAGTCTACGCTCACCAGTGTTCTCCCATGTAGCCGAAGCCCGGCGCCGTCGACCCAAGGAGTCCTTGCGTCCCGCCGTTGCCCCGTGCTCCAGAGTTTCCTCTTGAGGTGAGCAACCTTCCTGTGCCCCTATTTCTCCTTTTGTTGCCCTGGTCTTCACGTGATTGCTCCTCGGAGCAAATCCACGCGCCGTTGGGCCACTCCGCCGCGTTCTGCACCCTCTGGTGCCCTCGCGCCAGCGTTGTGCCCACGGTTGAGTCCACCGTGTCGCCCTAAGTGCGCCCGAGTTCTCCCCAATCCCTAGAGCTTTGTCGTGGCCGTGCCCTCACCTCTAGCGAGACCTCGCCGCGGAGACGAGCGCCGCCTCACTTAAGACCAACCGCCCTAACCACGCTGGTCGTTGCATCTTGGACATGCATCTGAGATCTAGTGGTCTAGATTTAATTAGAACCGATCTGATCTATGCCGCCTGTTGTAGATCTAGCTGCTTAGATCCCCCTCACCCGCGCCCCTGTCGCTGGGCCCGGTCTGTTAGTCCAACCTCAGGTCAATGATGCCCCGAGCCCACCTGTTTAGCCCGTGCCTGCGCCCGCACGCTCGCCTACGGATATGTTCTCGGCCGTTGATCTGAGATCCGATGGCCGAGAGAGCCCGATACACCTTCGCGTGGTAAAATTGTTAGAGACCCCCTGTTTGTTTGAAATCAACCCGCTGTCCCTAGTTTTTGTGCTTTGGCCCCTCTAATCTTGCAGATTGAACCCTGAACTTATGTTAATCATAGATTTAGGCCTAATTTTGTATTTTAAACTTCAAAACTTGTTTATTGCATATCTTTTGCATATGAACTCCAAATTGAGTGATTCAAATTGCAAAATGTTCATAGAATTATTCCCTGTTCAAATAAATTAGGATCATTCACCGTCTGCATTCTAATTTTATGCCTAGGCTATAGGTTAGTTTATGTGATAATTTATTTGAGGTAAATAAGAAGGAAATCCTAGTGGTAAATGGATGTTTAATCTTGTGAAATTAATAATATGTGATTAATGGATTTATCCCTGGTTTAACTCCTATGTCTCATTAAAATAAGTGGAATTAGATTATGTAATCATGGGGATAGACAACACTTAGAGAATAACAAACTACTAAATGTGATTAGTTCACCCTATAACCTGTTGGTCACTTGTTCTCAAAGGCTATAAATCAAGAACAAGGCAACACAATTGTTAATGGTTAAAGACATTCGTCCTTCGAAGCATTATTTCCTCTTGGATATAATGATCTTCAGACGACGGTCATGAAGGATACACCTTCATCATCTTATCATATAAACATGCATATAAATAGAAAATGAAGGAATACAAATAAATGAAGATAATAATTGTTATATGCTAATGATTCATTTATTATATCTTCATCGAACATGAATACGCATTAACAATATTATATTACAATCATACCTTCGGCTTGTCAGAAGGTGAGAGAGCGAGAATGACGCAAGAGTAATTACAAGTCAGCGTTCATCTATTTTAGGCACAAGACGTAGCCTGGATAAAATTACATTCATGTACCTAACATGCTGTTAACATAAGGCAAGCTATCTAGGACTAAGCAGTCCTTTCCCCTTTAGGTCGGTTTCTCATTTCGCCATTGTCAACATGCTGAGCCGAAGCTCCTACAGCCACAGCTTCGGAGCTAGTTTTCTTCTTCATCCGAACCAGACCTTCGTACAGTGCTCACCTTCATCTCAAAGTCGAAGCCTCCTGTAGCATTTTGATATACTGAAAAGCATGTTAGTTAAGTTTTTGAGGACCTTCTAAAGATGGAGGCCCCCAATAGTAGCCCATCGCAGTATTAATTTGTTTTTGCATATAACAAATTTAGACTGTGACGTGAACGAAGGCCTTTAGCCAAAGGTCCAAAAAAACACCTTCCCTTCGCTAGAATAGCGGAAGTCAATGACATGTGGGGCCTACCAAGTTGCAATGCACTGGGCATATAAATAGGGACCTGTATCGATAGTGTTTGTTGCACCAACTCAATTGCTTGTGCTATTGTTTCAAGGTTTAATTTTCTTGCCCTGAGATTTTGCTTGTGTTATGAGCTTCGGGATTTGTTCAAGTGCCCTTCAAATGGTTGACGATAAGAAGGTTGTTGATCCTGCATTAGCTAGCTTTTATGAGGGTATGGAGAAGACGAACATAGAAAAGATTACAAAGGAAATACTAGCTGATTTGTCTGAAGATTTCGACGATAGCGGAAGCTTTGATGTGGAAAGTGAAGACGAAGATGCTGAAAATCGGCCCTGGCGACCAAATCACACCATCTTCGGAAATCATCCATTAAGCAGAGTCAAATTGATGCTATGAAAAGGAGGTATTTCTGAGATATTTCCATTGTGAGGGCTGGAGGGGATAACATTGCCCCTGCACCCGAAGTTGATGAAGTGGTTGTGTTCAGAAGCTTCATGAAGGCGGGTCTTCGGTTTCCATTGAGCAGATTTTTTGTTGAAGTGCTGAAGACATGTGAGATCTTTCTTCATCAGATTACTCCCAAAGCTATAATCAGGATGGGGGTTTTGTTTGGGCCGTGAGGAGCCAAGGGTTAGAACCAAGCGCAAAGTGCTTCTGTAACATGCACGAGCTATTATACGAGATGAAGGCTACTGGCAAGGAGCAGTATCACAACAACTTTGGTTGTTATGGCTTCGTGCCTTGCCCCGATGTAAGTTACCCGGTTCCAACATTCCGAAAAAGGTGGCCCGGGGCCTGGATGGAGGAATGGTTTTATATTAAGAATAATTTAGTTGAGAGGGAAGACAAAAAAGAATTATTCAATGCCCCATTTGGTCTCGCTTCGGCATCAGGAGGCCAGCCACCCGCTCTTGGGAACGATACAGAGGCATGCCAGAGAAGCTTCAACACTCTGTGTACTTTTATTGGCACAAGAGACCTGGTTCAAGAACACATCGCCTACAGAGTATGGCCGCTTGTGAGTGAATGGGAGATGCCGAAGGAGGCTGCTGCCGGGTTTAGTCAGGCGGCCTAGTCTATTTAAAATACCTTCAAATATAGAGGTGAGTTTGATGAGCCAAATGATGAGTGGTTGAGCAGTATTGAGGCAACCAGTGATGAATTGCTTGGGCCTACACAAGGGCCAAAGATGATGCAATGACCTTGGCCTTCAAAGGCCGAGGCAAGAAAATTGAATAGAGTTTTTGACGTCATTGGTTTCGTATATCCTGATTATTGCTATCCCTCACGTAGGGGAAAGAAAAGGAAAATTGCCGCTTCGGCCATCTCTGTTGTGCCGAAGGGCAAAAAGATCAAGGTCTTAACACACCGGCCGAGATACATTGAGACGACCACAGTGCTGAAGTTTGGTGAAGGGACATCTTCCACTGCCGAAGCAGAACGACCTTCTCCTGCCACCCCCAGGGAAGACCTGACTAAATTACCGAAGGTTCCTGTAGCCAGTCCAGCCGAAACGCCAAAACACGATGCCGAAACCAAAGAGAAGGCGGCCAAAGAGCTAGAGCTAGAGCTGCCAAAAATCTTGACCCCATCAGCAGAGCTAGGATTGCCAAAGTTATCTAGAGCTCCTGCAATAACTCCCAAGAGGAGGAGCATGGCAAGCGTGTTGGACGCTGTCATGGAGTCGACAAGGGCATTGACTCCTGCCCCTGCAAAAGGTTGTCGAAACTGTTATGGCTCATGCTGAAACCGAAGCGGGCCCTCAGTGCCCGCCGAGGCAGAGCCTGCTACAACTGAGCAGAGAGCTGAGCAAGAATCTCCAGATACTAGCATGGCTCTAGAGAAGAAGGATGCGTCCAAAAAAGCTAAATCTCCTATTTCCGAAGCACTGTCCAGAGATCTTGACTTTATTATTCGACATGCTTCAGGAAAAAGCTATCTGAAGAAGAAATCGTGGAAGCCAAACACTACGCCTGGGAACTGAAATACCCGAAGGGGGCCTTGGTGTACAATGGCACGGACGAAGATGGTTTCCTATACTGTCTCCTAGACAACAAGGAAATATCCGTCTGCCGAGAGATGGCCAAAAATATGGGATTTCCGAAGCTTGAAGCTGGCCTCTCCGCCATGTCAAAGGATGACCTTGCAGACAGTTTTGTGCACAACAGTCTGAAGGTACGGAAGTGATGAACTTAAAAATAGATTTTGTCTTGTATTCTTGTGCTAATCCTATCTTTTTGCAGGGCTTGATTCTTAGCAATGCTTTGAGGGCGCAGAAGAATGCTGAAGATGAAAGCTGCCAGATAGCCCTTGGTAACCTTCGGTCAGAAGTTATCAGACTGAGGAACAAAGCTGTAGAAAAGACAAAATTCTGCTTTCCTTAGTGGACAGGGCGAAGAAAGATGAGGCAAGATTCAATGCTCAATCCAAAGCGCACGAGGCCGAAATCGAAAACCTTCGGAAACAACTTGCCGAAGCTAATGAGAATTTTGAAGTTGCGAAAGCGAGTCAAGAAATAAGTGAATGGAAGAACACAAGATTAGAAAAGAATGTTAAGGAGCTTCATGAATCCAAGGAGAGATGCTTTGAAAAATCCTTGGATTGTGTAAGAAAACTGAAAACCAGCTTTGCCACAGTAGGTGCATACTCTTCCGAAGAGAAGTTGTTCGGGGTGATCCCGAGGGGGTCATTATTGGATAAGTGAAGAAGCTGAAGCATTTGAAGAGATTCTTAGCGATCATGGTGATATTTGTGACTTTGCCGGCGCTCGAGGGATTGCAGCTATTCTGGAGAAGGTTGGTTGCAAACATGTTAAAGTTGCGGCTCAGACCAAAACCACCTTCTCCACAGGCGACACAAAAGACCCTTCGACCGAAGCCACGTTGATGGGTGCGAAATTTTATTCTGACATCTGGGTGAACGGTGGTCGAGAAATGGCCAACGAAATTATAAAGAAAAATGAAAAGTATACCCACGACGCTCGGGAAGAAGCTAAGCGAGCCGAAGAAGCCGCCGAGCGCGCAAGGCGTATAGGGTTTTTTTTGAATTTTAGCTTTGGTGTTTATTTTCTGGCTTCAGACTAACAGTTTGTCTACTACAGCGAAATCTCACCGCTGCCCGAGTCATACGACCCCCAGGCCGATCCCATCATGAAAGAAGCGCTAGATGCAATGAGCGTCACTAATTCCATCGTCGATGAATTCGTCGATAGGCTGCTGAATGAGGCCACGGAGAAAATTCTTAAAGAAGATTAGGCTTTATTGTAATGATACAATGTAACATTCTATGTATGAGACAATTAACAAATATGTAAATTAATGTAATATATTTCTTTGCGATGCATGAAATTTACGCGCATACCATTTTTGAGCCTTCGGCGAAAAAACACCTTCCCTTCTTTTCATGCTTCGTAAAGAAAGAAGCCCCCTTTTATGGTGAATCTGTTGTGATACTATTAACAGATTTTTCTGATAAAATTGGATTGGTCGAAGGTTTGGTTCGTGCCTCAGCACATTTCCATTCAAAATTGTTGCCGAAGGTCTACTTCGTGCTCAACCTTTGCTGTTGGTGCGATATGATGTATGATGTAATGCTATGCAGAATGATGTGATGATATGATGCAACATGGTGTTTATGCCAAAGACACCCGCCCACACTGAAACACTCAAGACTCTGCATCCCCTTGGGGACGTCTTTTGGAGTCTTTAAGCTCGCATCCCCTTGGGAACGACTTTGGAGCTTCTTCACCTTCTATTTCGGTGGTATTTAAGCTCTGCATCCCCTTAGGAACGACTTTGGAGCTTCTTCACTTTATATTTTGGTGGTATTTAAGCTCTGCATCGCCTTAGGAACGACTTTGGAGCTTCTTCACCCTTTGATTTTGGTGGTATATTGGCTCTACATTCCCTTAGGAACGACTTTTGAGCTTCGGAACTTACTCTGCGCTCCCTTAGGAACGGCTTTTGTAGCTTTAAAACTTACTCTGCGCTCCCTTAGGAACGGCTTTTGTAGCTTCGAAACTTACTCTGTGGTCCCTTAGGAACGGCTTTTGTAGCTGTGGAAGTTTGTTAGGAGGAAGCATTTTACTCAATGATAACACTGTTATTACATGTGTTGGGGACTTGTTCTCAAATGCTATGAATTAAGAACAAGGCAACATAAAGTGTTAAATATTAATGTCCTTCATCCGCTGAAGCATTATTTCCCCAAGGATTTAATGAACTTCGGACGAAGGCCATGAGCAAAATATTACGAAGGTCACACCTTCGTAATCAGACTTATAAAACAATGAAATACAAAATATAAAATATTAGAAAAAAATATACCAAAGATAGATAATATCATTCACATATTTTATTATACAGACCTAAATATTATACATAACATTTGGGTATATTTATACCTTTCACCTTGGCAGAAAACAATAATTCAGCGTAATGTGTCAGTGATTATAAGATTGCGTGAACAGTATAGGGGTACTGTTCACCTATTTATAGGCACAGGGCGCATCCTGTGTAAAATTACATTTATGCCCTTTACAATTGACTACAATAATGACACAAAACATCAAGGGTCTTTAAGCCATTTCATCTTTAAGTCGGTTCACCCCTTCGTCTTGAGATCTGTCACTGTGCCGAAGCTTTATAGGTGATAGCTTTGCGTGTTTCTGAGAGGATCTGTCGAAGGTGTTCTCTTTCTTTAGGATCTTCGGCTACGAAGCATACCCCCAACAGTAGCCCCTTCGCAGTGCTAGATCGTTTTTCGTAATGAGCTTGATCCGTGAAAAAGACTTCTTGGCTTCGGGATGCCGAAGATCTGAAAAACACCTTCCCTGAGCTCATTGGCGAGAAACGATTAAAATAATCCACGCGCGAAGTGGCCTCATCTTGCAGCAGTTACGTGCGCCCTGGCGATTCACCTTCTCGGACCCTGTGGCCCACCGTTCAGTGAGTGCGGGTGGCTGTTTGTCTGGTGCGGAAGACCTTGACGATTCACCTTCCCACTTGCGGCACTATATAAACAGACGGGTAGGTGTGTAAGTTACCACAGCATTCATTGCTATTGCACTGTTTTGCTGCCGAAATATTGACCAAAACCGAAGCTTGTTTGCTGCATCCTCAACCAAGCTATTTACTTTGCTCAAGCTTCGTAAGAAAGAGCTTCGGCAAAATAAAGAAAAATTTTCAACTTCATTCAAAAAACAAGAAATTCAATCATCAGATGGCCAGAGTGCGTTCCACAGCTAGGGTTATGCGCGACGGAGAGGAAGCCGAAGGTGCTGAAACTACCCCAATCTCCGAAGTGATGAAGCGCTCAGGCTGGTAGCATCGGAGGATGCACCTACCGCTGAAACAGAACAGGCTGATGTTGAGGAGACTGAGTCTGAAGATGTTACAGCGTGGTGCCAAGTAAACCCAACCACCTATTTCGGGAAATCCACCATCTCTGAAGATGATTTGCCTAAGCTGTTGAAATTGGGCTATTTCAGTGAAGCGAAGAAAGAGCTGGTTCGTTTGGTGGGGAAGAGACTACTCCGAAACTAGGAAAGGATGAAGTGGTAGTCTTCAAAAGTTTCTTTAAGGCTGGCTTAAGATTTCCTTTGAACAAGATGATTGCTGATGTATTGAAGAAGTTTGGGATCTACCTTCATCAGCTAACTCCTAACGCTATTGTCCGGCTTAGCGTTTATATCTGGGCTCTCCGTAGCCAAGGGGTGGAGCCATTTGGTGAAGGCTTCTGCCGAGTGCACGAGCTTCATTATCAAACAAAGCTAGAGGAGATGGGCTACATGAAAATTTTGGCAGCTACAAGTTTGCCTATCGCAAGAACACAAAATTCCAGTGATTAGCTACCGAAGCAAGTGGCCAGCTGGCTGGAAGTCTGAGTGGTTTTACGTCAAAGTTGACAAAGATAAGGAGAAGCTAGTCCAGAGTCCGCTAGAATTGATCTTCGGAGAGACCAGACCCCGGTGCAACATGACACCAGGGAGTCCAAGCCAAATTGCCCTGGCTGAATTTCAAGTTATTGCAGATCATATCGGCACTAGGGACTTAGTGCAAGAATTTTTGGCCTTCAGAGTGTTCCCAACTTCGAAGGAGTGGGACATGCCGAAGCTGAAGGGGGAAAAGAAGAAGGGGGAATTTATTCGGTTGCCTTACCATTATAAATTCAAGAAACATTTCAAAGTGCCTTGCCAAGAGTGGCTGGACACGATCGAAGTAATGTGCAATGAAATACTAGGTAATTACTCTAAAAAAGAAGATCAATTGATGACTGCGGCCTTCGGCACCCGTCCGAAGCGAAGGCTAAACCGAGTAATGGATGCTCTAGACTTCGAGTATCCTGACTACGAGCGGTTAGACAAGGATGCCGAAGGGCAAAAGAGAAGAGAGTGGCTGGTGCTCTGAATAAAGACGATGAAGAACAATTAAAAAAGAAAAAGCTGAAGCCTGAGCCACAAACAGATGCTTCGAAGAAGAGAAAAGCTACAGCTCCGAAGCAGAAGGCAATTGATGAAGAAGAAGAAACTGCCGCAACACCCTCTACCACCGACGTGGAGGAAATTCTAAAGGTAATGACTGAATCTTTGCCTGTCAAGCTAAGTCCACTGGGGCCACATCTGACGAAGCTTTTTTAGAAGGAAAAGGAGCCCGCAAAAACGAAGAAGGCAGCTAGGCCAAAAAAGCAAAGAATCATTACAGTGACAGAAGTCATCGAAGGGACACCACCAGAGCTTCAGCTCTGAAGACGCCAGCTGTTGAGAGCACGACAGCCACCGAAGTTGCACCTTTGGAAGCCACAGCTACCAAAGCTGCCACAGCCGAAGATATTCATTTAGAGAGCATGATTGCCGATATTGATAAGATACTGCTAAACATGGCCGCAGAAGAAGCTGCTGCACGCACCGAAGAGACTATGACCCCAGAACCCGAGAAGGAGAAAGAAATAGCGAAGACACTTCTAAAGATGAAATTTTTAACTTTCAAAACTTAGTTGGTCAAGAGCTGACAAAGGCTGAAAAAGAAGAGCTAAAAGAATATGCTATATCTTGCGGATATCAGCCGGGAGCACTTCTCTTCGGTGGCATCGATGACGAAAAATTGGGCTGCATCCGGGATCAGACCGGAGCGAAGGTTATCGATACTCTATCAAAGAGTATTGGTTACCCGAAGCTCGAAACAGATATTAGCCGCTACCGACGACAACACATCGTTGGTAGTTTATTCTATTCCAATTTCAATAACGAAGATGTTTTCTAACGAAGGTTGTTTGTATGCAAAGTATGCTACTGAGTAAAGCTTTGAAAATGCAGCAAGATTTGGAAGATAAAAACACGAAGTTATAATTGAAAACTTAGAAAGCAAGATAAAAGACCAATTAGCTGCTCTTGAAAAGAAAGACTTCGAGCTTCAGACAACCGAAGGCTTATTGGCAGAAGCTGAAGCTAAAATAGCAGAATTAAATACGAAGCTTCTCTCCCAGTCAGAAAGCTTCGAACAAGAAAAGCAGAAGCTTAATGCAAAATTTGAGGCCGAGGTCCAGAAAAGTTCAAATTTGAAAAATCATTGACAAGCCTTCAAAACAAATGTCTGGAGTTCAGTAATCGATGTGTTCAACGGCTGAAGCAAGTCTTCTATTCAGTTGGAGCCAGCAGCGAAAAATCTAATCCTTCGTCTGAAGACCTGCCAGTGGCCTTCGAACATATCGAAGGTGAAATTGATGACCTTGAAGAAGTTATAGCTGGACATGGTGACTTTTGTGCCCTGGTAGCTTCTCGGGGCACAACTGTCGCCTTCCTGAAATCTGGCTGCGAACATGGAAAGGTTATCAATAGACCCAATTTCAGCTTATCACCAGCAGACCTGGATAATATTCCCAACCTTGCCTGAAGCATAGCAAATAGATTTATAAAACTGGTACGGACAAAGGGTGGACGAAGCAAAGCTGGTGATGAAGCTCGGAGTCATCTTAAGCCGGTAACAAAATCATACCTTGTGCTTACCTCTTCCTTCAAACTTGAATTTTGCTTACAATACTTGAATACGTACGGGATGACGAAGCCGAGGCCGAAGCTAAAGAGTAAGAAGACGAAGTCGAAGTTTAATGGATGACGAAGTCGAAGCCGAAGCCGAAGCTCAATGGATACTAATGAAGCTTGAATAGATAACTGTAGAAAAAACTCTAAAAACCCTTGTAATAACCTTTGTAAAGAACAATATAATTAATTTTTACTTTGTAAACTTTGTCCATACCTTGTAATATATTCTTACCTTTCCATCAATGTATAAAGTGCTTTGGTGTGAACAAAATTAGCATTTTTGAGCCGAAGGCGAAAACACCTTCCCTTCTTTTCGTACACAGCGAAGCATAAAGACTGCTTCTTTTTCTTTTTGTCGAAGCCTTATCTTTAGAGCCGAAGCAACTGCCTGTGTTATGATGATGATGATCCTATGTATGTCTAAATGAATGTTTATGAATGCAAATGTATGATGTAATGCATGGTGCAAATGAATGTCCAAACACACACATACGAAGCCACAACCATATCCTTCATTCCCTTAGGAATAACCAAAGTCTCTTTGCCGTTTATTTTTCGGCTTCACCACTTATTTTTCGGTGTATCAGCGCTGACTTTTCGCTGTAAGTTCTGCATTCCCTTTGGAACGTCTTTTGAACTTCTTCGCCTTCTATTTCGGCGATATCGCGTTGACTTTTCACGCTTCGCCTTATATTTCGGCGGAATCAGCGTTGACTTTTTGTTGTAAGCTCTGCATTCCCTTAGGAACGACTTTTGAGCAGAAAACTTACACTGCGCTCCCTTAGGAACGGCTTTTTGTAGCTTCGTCGTGCTCTGCATCCCCTTAGGGACGTCTTTCAAGCCCGTCCCTGCTTTTTCTTTTCTCTTTGCACTCGATGGTGCATGCTCAGCTTTTACATTTACATCTTTGGGGGATATTGCTCTTGTAGAGCTGAAATAAGAAAAAGAGAAATTACATGCTATGGCCCCGTTAAAAACCTTTCTCCCCCTTTGGAAAGGAAAAGGGTGGCATAGGAAAAAATAAAAAGATTACATCAAGCTACACATAATATCGCCGAAGCTCATCCGCATTCCAAGATCTAGGAATGTCGTTGCCGTCCATATCCTTCAATCTGTAATAACCAGGTCTTGACAAAGATACTACCAGAAAAGGTCCTTCCCACTTCAACTGTAGCTTGCCTACTGTATCTAGGTTGGCAACTCTCAGAAGTACCAAGTGCCCTGGCCTGATATTTTTTAACCGAACTTTTCTGTCACGCCATTTTATTGTTTCGGCTTGATATTTATTGATGTTCTCCAGCCTGAAGCCTGATCCCTTCTATAGCATCTTTTGCCACAGAATAATCAGCTTCATCCTCTGCCGCAGCCACTGTTCTTATTGATCCTACTTTAGCTTCTTTCAGGGTTATTGCTTTGTCACCAAACAGTAATTTGAATGGTGTAAAGCCTGTTGACCTTGACATTGTTGTGTTGTGGCTGCACACCACTTTGATCAATTCATCTGGCCACTTTCCTCTGGGCTGATTGAAGATTAACTTCATTATTCCCGTCATTATAATGCCATTAGCTCTTTCGATAAGTCATTTGACTCCGGATGTCTAACCGATGCAAAATGGATCTTCATGCCAATTTGTTCACAGAACTCTTTGAAAGCTTCGGCATCAAACTGTATTCTGTTGTCCACAGTAATAGCCTTCGGCACTCCGAAGCGACAAACAATATTTTGCCAGAAAAATTTCTGAACAGTGACCGAAGTTATTATGGCTAAAGGCTTCGCCTCAATCCACTTGGAAAAATATTCTATCGCCACCACAACATATTTTAGATTTCCTTATGCTCGTGGAAGTGGGCCCTAGCAAATCAAGGCCCCACCTTTGCAACGGCCAAACGGGCTGTATTAACTGAGTCAGAGATGAAGGCTGTTTTTAATCTTTTGCACATTTTTGACAGCCTTCACACTTTTGGACTAATTCTGCTGCATCCGAAGCTGCCTTCGGCCAATAAAATCCTTGACGAAAAACTTTTCCCAGCAAGGGCTAGATCTGATGTGAGATCCACACAGACCTGCGTGTATTTCCTTCATCAATTTTATACCTTCAGCTCTGGATAGACATTTGAGCAATGGAGAGCAGACTCCATGTTTGTATAACTCCCCTTCTATTATTACATATGGTCGGGCTCTTGCCTCTATTCTCTTATTATAAGCTTTTGTCATCTGAAAGGCAATTTCCCTGAAGAAAAAGATATAATCTCAGTTCTCCAATCTTCACTATGAACAGGAGATATATTAAGCACTGCTCTTTCAAGAAGTTCCATCGAAGGTGCTCTTATTGTCTCAAAGAATACTTCCGAAGGTAAAGGCAGCCCCTGTGCCGCTGATTTGGCTAACAGATCAGCGTGCTCATTTTCTCCTCGTGGAATATTCTTGACAGAAAACCCTTCGAAAGAAGCTTCAAGCCTTCGAACTGTATCCAAGTATTTCTCAAGCTTCAGGTCTCTTTGCTCTACAACTCTTGTCAATATGCCCAGAAATAACTTGGAATCGGTTTTAAGAACTGCCCTTCTTATCCCCATTGCCTTTAACTTTTGAAGCCCCAAAAGCAAAGCTTCGTATTCAGCAATATTATTTGTGCAGCTAAAATCAAGTTTCACTGCATAGCATGTTCTGACTTTGGAAGGTGCAACTAAAACAGCAGCTGCACCTGCCCCGAAGGTTCCCCAAGAACCGTCGCAGAATACTGTCCAAGCTTAGCATCTTTACTTGCTTCTTCTTCTTGAGCCCCTAGCGTCCAGTCAGCGATGAAGTCTGCTAACGCCTAGGACTGGATCGAGGATCTATGCACATAATCAATGCCGAATTCGTTGAGTTCCGCAGCCCACTTTCCAATCCTTCTAGTAGCTTCTCTGTTCCTCATAATATCCTTCAAAGGCTGTGATGAAGGAACAAATTTATGGAATGCTTTGAAAGTAATGCCGAAGCTTCCTGGAGGCCATTAAGACAGCATATAGCACCTTCTCTCCAATTCTATATAATTTTTCTTTGATAAACTGAGAACTTCGGAGACAAAGTATACTAGAGCTTGCTTTTTAGTTTGTCCTTCAAGCTTCTCCTGGACAAGTGCCGCACTCACTGCAGAGTGCGAAGCTGCCACATATAATAGCAGAGGAGCCCCTGGCGCGGCTGGAGTTAGCGTCGTTAGATCTATCAGTACTGCTTGAGCTCTTCGAAGGCTTTCTGCTACGCTGATCCCCATTGAAAGACTTCCGGCTGACTTTAGCACTTCAAAGAATGGTAAATTTCTCTCTGCTGATCTAGATATGAATCGGTTCAAAGATGTCAGTCTTCCTGTCAGTCGCTGAGCTCCCTTCTTTGTGCTTGGCGGCACCATCCGAAGAATAGCTTCGATTTTATTCAGATTAACTTCGATTCCTTTTGTTGAAACTAGACAACCAAGGAAATTTTCCCTTCTTACTCCAAAGACACATTTTTCTGGATTCAACTTTAGACTAGCTTGCCTAAAGTTGGCAAATGTTTCCTGCAGATCAGCAATGTGATTTTTCTTGCTTCGTGCTTTTTACTATGATATCATCACATATGTTAGCACATTTCTGCCTATCTGAGAATAAAGGACTTTTCGCTGTCATTCTGCTGAAGCTTCCTCCAGCATTCTTGAGCCCCTCAGGCATCCGAAGATAACAATATGTACCACTGGGGGTTATGAAGCTGGTTTTTGCTCATCTTCCTTCTCATCTAGATTTGATGGTAGCCTGAATAACAATCTAGTAGACTCATGAGCTCTGACAAAGCTGCTGCATCTACTAGAGAATCTATCCTTGGTAATGGATACTCATCCTTCGGACATGCCTTATTAAGATCAGTAAAATCAATGCACATTCTCCATTTACCATTGGCCTTCTTCACCATAACAGTGTTAGCTAGCCATTCTGGGTATTTTACTTCTCTAATGACTCCAGCACTAAGACGTCTTTTCACTTCATTCCGAGCACCTTCGGCTTTGTCATTAGACATTTTCTGAAGCCTCTGCTTTCTGGGTCTGAAGGATGGATCGACATTGAGCGAGTGTCAATGACATCCCTGTTGACACCACAGAGATCGTTGGCGGACCATGCGAAGACATCTTTGTTGTTGAACAGAAGCCTTGTTAGGTTTTTTCTCCTGTTCCTCAAACAATTGAGATCCCAGCAACACCTTCTGCTCTGCTATATCTTCACATAAGAGCATGAGCTTCGGCTGATCGGCCGAAGCAGCCTTCTCCCTTCTATACTTGTATTGCTCACAAGCTTCGGCTCCATCTATATTATGGATTGCTTTTGAATCTGTCCAGTTTCCTTCAGCCTTTCTGGCAGCTTCCTGGCTTCCATGAATAGCAATAGGCCCTTGATCCGAAGGTATCTTCATGCAAGATATGCTGGATGAAGAATTGCTTCAAAAGCATTCAGTGTCCCACGACCAATGATTGCATTGCAGGGGTACTCCGTGTCGACAATATCAAACACAATTTGTTCAGTTCTTATATTATTGACAAATTCGAAGGTCACTGGCATCGTGATCTTGCCGAGCGCTATAATATGTCTTCCTCCGAAGCCACAAAGAGGGTGTGTAGCATCATGAATCTTATCCTCTGGCTCTTGCATCTGTCTGAAGGCCTTAGCAAATATAATATCCGCTGCACTGTCTGTGTCAACCAGAACATTGTGAACCAGAAATCCTTTGATAACACAAGAAATAACCATAGCATCATTGTGAGGGTAATCCTTGAGCTGAAGGTCCTCTTGGGAGAAGGTAATTGGGATGTGGGGACCATCTTGACTTGATGAAGGGTCCCTACACCCCGACATGTTGTACCCTTCTCTGTGCCTCCTTCTGCTTCTTGTTGGCCGGCTCTGAGCATGAACCGCCTGTTATCGGGAGTACCAGCTTCGAAGCCGAAGCATCTCTAGCTTGGTTGTTGAACGAAGCCATCAGCTCAAAAAGTGGAAGTGAGTTCACCAGAGGTGGGCGCCAATGTTGGGGACTTGTTCTCAAATGCTATGAATTAAGAACAAGGCAACATAAAGTGTTAAATATTAATGTCCTTCGTTCGCTGAAGCATTATTTCCCCAAGGATTTAATGAACTTCGGACGAAGGCCATGAGCAAAATATTACAAAGGTCACACCTTCGTAATCAGACATATAAATCAATGAAATACAAAATATAAAATATTAGAGAAAAATATACCAAAGACAGATAATATCATTCACATATTTTATTATACAGACCTAAATATTATACATAATATTTGGGTATATTTATACCTTCGCCTTGGCAGAAAACAATAATTCCAGTGTAATGTGTCAGCGATTACAAGATTGCGTGAACAGTATAGGGGTACTGTTCACCTATTTATAGGCACAGGGCGCATCCTGTGTAAAATTACATTTATGCCCTTTACAATTGACTACAATAATGACACAAAACATCATGGATCTTTAAGTCATTTCATCTTTAAGTCGGTTCACCCCTTCGTCTTGAGATCTGTCACTGTGCCGAAGCTTTATAGGTGATAGCTTTGGCGCTATTTCTGAGAGGATCTACCGAAGGTGTTCTCTTTCTTTAGGATCTTCAGCTACGAAGCATACCCCCAACAACATGGAATCAGAATTCAGTCCCTCGTGAGTTGTTTTTCATACAAGAAAAATAAAATGACAGAAAAGATAAAGGTATACCAAGGGTAGGATATTGTTTAGTAGATATGCTTGGATTCAGGCACAGTACTATTGATTGTGCGAGCCTCGGATTCCTCCCAAAAATCACGCTGCTACTGAGCGTGCTGGTGCCCTTCTGGCTGCTGGCTTCGGGTCAGAGTTGGTGGTAGTGGTGGTGGTGATGGGAGCTGGGCCCAGGAAGCTTGAGAGTGGCTTGCCGAAGCGACAGAGGCCGTAGGCTGTTGATTACCTACGTATTCTAGGATGTAGGGAGAATAGCATGAAGTGGTATGTAGGACCTTCTTCGGCTGATTCTGCCGTGCCTCAGCTTCAACAATCTCCTTTTGCTTCTGAATTGTAACTTGGCATGTTCTTGTGGTGTGGCCTTTATCTTCATCGCAAAATAAGCAAAATAGTCTTCTGGGCTGATCCCCGTATCCTCCCCTGAAGCCCCTGCCCCCTCTGCCTCTTATGGCTGGTGGCCTAAAGGAGCTTTGTTGTGGCCCTGAACACTGGGAGCTGTGTTGTTGCTTTTGAGGTTGACTCCCTCTATCATCACTTGGGTTGGAATTGTGGATCGACCTGACATGCCTAGGATGAATTCTTCCTCCGAAGCCCCTGGTCATCTCAGAAAACTTGTATGCTTCCTCCCTTCTTTGGCAAAAATCATTATTAGCACGAATGTACTCATCCATCTTTTGAAGAAGCTTCTCCAAGGTCTGTGGAGGCTTCCTAGCAAAATATTGAGCCGTAGGTCTAGGCTGAAGCCCCTTGATCATGGCCTCAATGATAGTTTCATTGGGCACTGTAGGCGCTTATGCTCTTAGACGCAGGAACCTTCGGACATACACCTGAAGGTACTCCTCATGGTCTTGCGTGCACTGAAACAAAGCCTGAGCAGTGACTGGCTTAGTCTGAAAGCCTTGGAAGCTAGTGATTAGCATATCTTTGAGCTTCTGCCATGACGTGATTATCCCTGACCGGAGAGAAGAGTACCAGGTTTGCACTACGCTTCTGACTGCCATGACGAAGGATTTCGCCATGACTGCAGTATTGCCCCCATATGAAGATATGGTTGCTTCATAGCTCGTCAGAAATTGCTTGGGGTCTGAATGCCCATCATACATAGGAAGCTGAGGTGGCTTGTATGATGGGGGCCATGGAGTAGCCTGCAAGTCTGCTGCCAAAGGAGAAGCATCATCAAAAGCCAAATTGCCATGATGAAAATCACCATACCATTCATCATCATTGTATGAATTCTCTTGCCGAAGCTCCCTATGATGGGGCCTTCGGTCTTGGTCCTCATCGGTGAGATGGCGCATCTCTTCGGTGGCTTCATCAATCTTTCTCTGGAGATCGGCGAGCCGAAGCATTTTCTCTTTCTTCTTTTGAACCTGTTGGTGGATAGCTTCAAGGTCCTTGATCTCTTGGTCCAGTTGCTCCTCCTGAGGTGTTGGGCTGGTAGCCATCCTCTTCTGGCTCCTAGCTTTTTGTAGCGTCTCCTGATTAACATCCAGCTGCTACTGTGCAGCCCCTAGCCCGGTTGTCTTCTTCGAAGGCATGACGAAGGTCGATGCTTGTCAAAGGTGGTCGATTGAGTTCACCGAAGGTGGGTGCCAATGTTGGTCACTTGTTCTCAAAGGCTATAAATCAAGAACAAGGCAACACGATTGTTAATGGTTAAAGACCTTCGTCCTTCGAAGCATTATTTCCTCTCGGATATAATGATCTTCAGACGAAGGTCATGAAGGATACACCTTCATCATCTTATCATATAAACATGTATATAAATAAGAAAATGAAGGAATATAAATAAATGAAGATAATAATTGTTATATGCCAATGATTCATTTATTATTATCTTCATTGAACATGAATAAGCATTAACAATATTCATATTACAATGATACCTTCGGCTTGCCAGAAGGTGAGAGAGCGAGAATGACGCAAGAGTGATTACAAGTCAGTGTGAACAGTACGGTGTTACTCTTCATCTATTTATAGTCATAGGACGCAGCCTGGATAAAATTACATTCATGTCCCTGACATTTGCTGTTAACATAAGGCAAGCTATCTAGGACTGAGCAGTCCTTAACCCTTTAGGTCGGTTTCACATTTCGCCATTGTCAACATGCTGAGCCGAAGCTCCTACAGCCATAGCTTCGGAGCTAGTTTTGTTCTTCGTCTGAACCATACCTTCGTACCGTGCGCACCATCATCTCAAAGTCGAAGCCTCCTGTAGCATTTTGATATACTGAAAAGCATGTTAGTTAAGTTTTTGAGGACCATCGGAAGATGAAGGCCCCCTACATAACCTAAACTCCCTTTTGAGTTTATACTTCTCCTTTTTGATGTTTCCATTGTTTGTACATGATTGGTGTGATGTTCATTGGTCATTATCCAAATGTATTGAATGCATGATCACTTTATTTAGAAAATGAGCAGCCCGTGGTTCCTGAGTGTGTTGCCGAAGATCTTCCAGAGCAACAACCTGGTGAAGGCAAGTGTCCTCTGACCTATTATGTCCTACATACTTTATAATTCACCATCCCGCATTACTTTATGCAAACCTAAGGATTGACTAGTTTGTATTTACCTTTTCCTTGTTTACCTTTTTGGGTTATCATGGTTATCTTATGCTATTGCTTTAACTTAATCAACAAACATGATGTGAATATTTATGATACAATGATATTATCCCGATGTTGATCTTGTGATACTTTAGGGGACTCAGGCTGTTTTCCTGAGTACCTCTCCGTAAGGACCTGTTCGTTGAGTGACCACCCGAGACAACAATGCAACCATGAGGGTGGAATGGGACACCCTTAGCTAAATAATTAGATGAACCTGGGGTGTAGTTGGCTTTGTTGGAGGGCCGTCAATGGGGGCCGGGGCGTAGTGCTCGCTCTGCCAAGGAGGGTGTAGAGGTTCATTCGATTTGGTTTTGTTAGTCACCCACCTTGAGGAGGTGTACTGCATTTGTACGACTAACAAAACCTAACGAGCAGCTATGCACCAGGGGAGTCTTTGTAAAGGCTACGTAGTGAGACCCTGCTAGGTCACCTTGGTAGTGATCAATGGGGAGTCATGATCTCTGGGCAGAATGGGAATCACGACTCGTGGGTAAAGTGTGCAACCTCTACAAAGTGTTAGAAACTGGTATATCAGCCGAGCTCACGGTTAAGAGTGGCTTTGGGATCCTCTTTGATTAGAAGAACTTTGGATACTTTTATGATGATGTATAATGATGATTACAATTATGATCTCTGGTATTTCCTCTTAGAGTGAGTACATTTGGGTAATAACTAGGTTCATTACTAAAATTTGGCTCTACCACTAGTAATAAATACTTGACCAACTAAAAGCAACTGCTTAACCTTAACTCCACATACATCTAGTCCACTTTAGCCAAACATGACATTTGCTGAGTATGTTGATGTGTACTCACCATTGCTTTAAAAACCACCCCCACCCTAGGTTGTCCCCACTGTATTCAGTGCTCAGGAGGATATGCAGGCAACATGGAGGACTTTGAGGAGTTCCAGGACTATGACGAGTTTTAGTTATTTTAGCGGCAAACCCCCAGCCAGCTGCTTGTGAAGGCTTTATCTACTACGTTTCGTATTCCGCACTTAGATGATATTAAATGACTATGTTATAGACTCTGTGGATGTCTTGGACATCTTGATGTAATAAAAGTACCTTTCCACTAATTACATTGAGCAATGTGTGATGATGTCCAATTATGTAATCGATGTGTACGTGATTTTCTGATCCTGGCACGTACATAGTTCGCATCTGGTTTGCCTTCCAAAACCGGGTGTGACACTTAAGTTTTTCATTCTTTTTAATAAGGCCATCATCAGTAGCTGTAGATGGAGCACTAGACTCTAATTGCTCAATTTTAGTTGATAGCTCACAATTTAAATTTGCAAATGTTTCAATTTTTTCTAATAAACCTTTATAATTATTTTGAGAGCTAATCAACTTATTTTTCAAAGTTTTAAGTTGATCCTTTTGTTTAGTGCAAACATCCTAGAAAAATTTAACGGCTTCCGCAAGCTCATCTATGGAGGGCTTTCCCTCACCTTCATCATCATTACTGCTACCATCACTAGAGGATAGAATACTCATTTTACCTCTTGCTATAAGGCACTTGTGTGATGACCATGATGAGCATGATGAGGATTAGTGGCTGCGTGTCCTTGGGGGTTCATCTTCGCTTGAAGAGTCATCCCAAGTTTTAACACTTGTAAGCGCCTTGCCCTTGCTCCTCCCTTTTGTGGGTTCAGCCATTGTTGGACAATTGTCCAAGAAGTGGCCCTTCTCCCTGCATGTGAAGCATCCTCGCTTTCTTTTCTTTTTTCCTATAAATGTTAAAGAGAAGATCCTCTACATGCAGAGGCACACCCATTAGATTAATCTTGCGGATCATCCCCATTACCTTTCTGATGTGTCGGATTGTTTCTTCGTCCTCAGAGGATGATGTTGATGGTTGATTATCTTCATCATCATCACTTTCTTCTTCTTCCTCTTCTTCACTTGAGGAACTTGGAGTGAGAGCCTCCTTTTTACCCTTCCTTTCATCACATGCAAAAGCATATGGCCTTGAGGAAGTTGGCTCCTCTCCCCAACACATTTTTCACGACATCTTAAAGGCTGCGATTTTCCTAATCACAATGGTTGGGGTCATTATACTCAAGTCCTCCATGTTGTGACGAATAGTGATGATGCTCCCATATCTTTGTTGTGGTAGTAGGAAGATAATCTTCCTCACAATGTCCACATCACCTAGCTTATTAATGCCAAGAGAGTTGAGCTCATTGATGATTAGATTCAAACAAGAATACATATCTCTAACAAGCTCATTATCTTTCATAGCAAAAGAATTATACTCATGTAAGACTAGGCAATGTTTTTGCTTATGGGCATGGGATGTGCTGTCATGGAGCTCATGCAATTTTAGCCAAATCTCATTAGCAGATTTTAATGTGAAAACTTGATTAAAAATATACATGCTAAGAGATTCATACAAGCAATTTTTGGCTCTAGCATTTAAATATTTCTTTTTCCTCACGTGGTGGGTTTCTCAAGATTCTTGAGTGGTTTCATCCATTCATGAGTGACTCTCCAAACACCTAGATCAATGGTCTCTAGGTAGCAAGCCATTCTAGCACTATAATATGGGAAGTTAGTGCTGTCGACGTGTGGTGGCCTATGGGTATCCATCCCCTTTCTCTTAAAAGTGTCGGCTCTTTTAGCGGTGAAGCTAAAGCGTTTCAAATGAGCCAAACCAGGCTTTGATACCAATTGAAGGAAATGGGTGACACCTAAGAGGGAGGGTTGAATTAGGACTTCTAAAACTTTCTCTAAACTAGGCCACAAATAAATCCCTAGAGCAAAATGTATGCAATTAATCAAACTAGAATGTGCAAACTAGGTTTTGTCTGAGTGTTGCTATCTCTGCCGCGATGTCTAAGTTTCAATCCTAAACAATCTAAGTATGAAGACAAGATTGAGTCTTAAATGCTTAATGTAAATGCGGAAGCTAAACAGCAAGGTAGAGATGCAAACTCTCGTGAATGACGCTGGTATTTTTACCGAGGTATCTAGAACCACGCAAGGTCCCGACTAATCCTCGTTGGTGCCCCTACGCAAAGGGAAGCCCACGCGAGGGCCAAGCACCTCGGTCGAGTAACTCCATAGAGACTCACGGGCCTTCTCCACGCGCAAGTGGTGCTCCACTTCTGGCTCCTCTCGGACGCTCCTCGCCGTCTCCACTATCGAGCTTCCAGCCGAAAAGGATGCGAGCCTCATTCCCTCTGGTACACGGTTGCGGCCGTGACACAAACGCGGTTGTCATGGTATCGCAAAACTCTTGCCCCACTTGGTACAATTACAACGGCTCACGCAAGAGCTGAGGGGTAGTGTGGTTTTTCTAAACTCACTCAACTAACTATGATTCACCTAGAGCAAGCGCTAAAGCAGTCTAACTAACCTAAACACTTCGAAAGCACCTACGCTATTCACCAAGTGATTCTATTAAGCACTTGGGTGTATGAGCACATGGAAATGTTTATACTATGCCTTGGTTTGTTGCTTGGGCTCCCACACCTTGAAATGGCCAGTTGGGGTGGTATTTATAGACCCCAATACAAAACTAGCCGTTGGAGAAAAGCTGTTGCTCTCTACGGCACACCGGACAGTCCGGTGGTGCACCAGACAATTCAGTGCCCCTAGCCGTTGGACTGACATCGCAGGTGGCTGTTGACACTACAAGCTTTCATACCGGACAGTCCGCTTGTCACACGGGACAGTGCGGTGTGTAGGAAATAGGTGACGCCTAAGAGGGGGTGAATTAGGACTTCTAAAACTTTTACTAAACTAGACCACAAATAAATCCCTAGAGCAAAACCTATGCAAATAATCAAACTAGAGTGAGCAAACTAGGTTTTGACTAACTGTTGCTATCTCTACCGCAATGGCTAAGTTTGAATCTACACTATATAAGTATGAAGACAAGATTGAAACTTAAATGCTTAATATAAATGTGGAAGTTAAAGAGCAAGGTAGAGAATGCAAACTCTCATGGATGACGCTGGTATTTTTACCGAGGTATCTGGAACCACGCAAGGTCCCGACTAATCCTCGTTGGTGCCCGTACGCAAAGGGAAGCCCACGCGAGGGCCAAGCACCTCGGTCGATTAACTCCGTAGAGAGTCGCGGGCCTTCTCCACGCGCAAGTGGTGCTCCGCTTCCGGCTCCTCTCGGATGCTCCCCGCCATCTACACTATCGATCTTTTGGCCAAAAACATTGTGGGCCTCGTTCTCTCCGATACACGGTGGCGGCTGTGACACAAACGCGGTTGTCACGGTCTCGCAAGACTCTCGCCCCACTCGGTACAATTACAATGGCTCGCGCAAGAGCCGAGAAGTTGTGTGGTTTTACAAAACTCACTCAACTAACTAGGGTTCACCTAGAGCAAGTGCTAAAGCGGTCTAACTAACCTAAGCACTTCGCAAAGCACCTACGCTAATCACCGAATGATTCTATTAAGCACTTGGGTGTTTGAGCTCTTGGAAATGTGCAATATATGCCTTGGTATGTTGTCTGGGCTCCCACACTTGAGAATGGCTGGTTGGGGTGGTATTTATAGCCCCCAACACAATTGTGGCCATTGGAGAAAAGCTGCTTCTCTTTGCGGCACGCCGAACAGTCCGGTGGTGCACCGGACAGCGCACTGTTCAGTGTCTGGTGCGCCTAGCTGTTGCCCAGCCACGGCAGGTGACCGTTGGCGCTGCAGGCTTTTCACACCTGACAGTCTGGTGGTCTTCCCTCCACGGTGCCAGCTGGAACTAGCCGTTGGGCTGCGGTTCCCTGGTGCACCGGACAGTCCTGTGTGTGGCACCGGACAATCCGTCGTGTGGCACCGGACAGTCCGGTGTGCCACCGGACAGTCAGGTGCTCCTCGCACAGACAATTCGCAGGCAACACTTCTTTCTTCTCTTGGACTCCTCTTGATCTTCGTAATGTCTTCTTTTGAGGTGTTGCTTTCGTCAATGTCTTGGTCCAAGGTACTTTAGCATCATGTGAACTACACACACAAACACTAGCAAACATATTAGTCCACAGGTTGCATTGATCATCAAACACCAAAATCTATTTAGCCAAATGGCCCAGGGTCCATTTTCCTTACAATCTCCCCCTTTTGGTGATTAATGACAACACAACCAAAGCAAGCAAATATTACAAACATTTAATTGAAAATATGGAATCTACTTGCTAGGATGCATGATTGTCCCCAGAATGTGATATTATGTACTTCAGCCTCCCCCTAACTCCATAATTCACTTACTTCCTATTTAGACCAAAGAATCAAAACCACTTGAAAACCACTTAAAGAAATAGAATTTTAAATTGGTGGTGTTTGGTGTTTGATACAGTTTTAATTGCTTTGGTCCCTACAACTTCTGCCCCTTTGGCATCAACCCCCGAAAAGGAAGACATTAAAACATGTAGGAAGCAAATAAGACTTGCCCTCATAAAGGAATTGTCAATTGATACCAATTGTAGGATACCAATTGAAACACCAAATAGTTACTCCCCATAAATGAGTGTTCTCTTTAGAAAGAAATTTCTCCCCCTTTTTAGAGACGAAGATATACTCCCTCTGACAGAGATCTTCTACTTAGGAAAAAGCATGTGAAAATAGAGGTACAAGACATGATTTAATTAGACTAACTTCCTTATGCATAGGTAACAGAATATGATTTAACCACTTATGCATGTATAGCAAGTATAAGATATGAAATATAGTCTAACCAAATGCTGGAGAAGACATGTAAGTAATACTAAATGTAGTCTCAAAGTTACCAATTGAATGTCAATTGCAAACCAATTGAAGACCAATGCCAGGCTTGGAGACATAAAAATTCTTGTAGATTTGCAGTGGAAGCTTGTTGTCTTTCTTCGGGGACTTCATTTTCCTTACAATGAGACTACTACATGAAATAGACTTGAAAACAGGTATTAGTCTCAAAGTCTTAGATTATAGAGTAACCTCCCCCTGAAAGTGTGCATACAAGTTTTGAATACTTATAGGAGACATGCACATTGATTTGATATCAAGGGGGGCAGATTATCTATAATCCAAGCTTTGGCACATATAAGTTAAATGATACCAAATGTAGGATGTAAGATTTTTTAAAGCATTAGTGTCATTTACTTAGGAATGTTTAATAAGCTATGTGTCGTGCTTAACTAAACAGTTTAAACCATGTAGGTTTGCTCATAAATATGAATTGAAAATAAGCAATCCTACCATGTGATTTACCTAGTATGCATGTATTTAAACAAAAGTAAATACCAAATGTAATACTAGGCATAAAAGGTAAAACTAGATACAAGAAAATAGATACGCATATCTACAATAAATCTAGTTACCTTAGTCATGGGTGGGGAATTTGGGTCCAAAGTATGCACTAACCCACTTGGCAATAAACTTGATCCAATATGATGTATCCCATGATATACATCCAAAATGTGCCAAGTCTCCAAATTCCCCGTCGTCCCTCGGACTACTCACTTCCCTTTTGGGATCCAAACCTTCCTGGTGCTTTTCATGGTTGAAATTATTTTCTTTGGCACCTAGATGCGTTTGGCCCCCTTTCCTTTGTTGGCTTGCTTGTTGGCCTTGATTGCTATCACCTTTCCATTCTTTTTCTTCTTGATCAAATATGGTGTAGCAGGCTTTTTGTCCAACTTTTTGATGTAGGTGTTGGAGATTTTGCTTGTTGGCTTTTGCTTGAGCTTTTGCTTATCCTCGGTTATCGCCTTGAATTGGAAAGACTTCTGGCCTTCCATGTGGCATAGCCTGCAAATCACGGTTTCTCCCTCCATAGGCTTGTTCACTCCTGCAGTGGTGTTATCCTGTGGAGGTCGGATTTGTTTGGCTTTGCCTTTCTTGTCATACAAAGCCTAGCCAAGGCAGGCCAATTCTTGCCTTAATTGTTCATTTTCCTTTGCAACCTCATCCGAACATGTTTCTACAACAATATTCTTAACAAGAACTTGGTTGCAGGGATTAGAATGATCAATTAAATCAAAGCAAGAAGTAGAAGCATCTTTCTTAATAATTTCATGAATTTCAATTAAAGATACCCCTGGGGTGCTACCAATGTTTTCTAGCTTAGTAGTTAGCTCATTATTGTGTATGTTAAGAATTTCCATTTTCCCTAGCAAATTTTCAATAGTATCTTGGGAGCTAGTTAACTTAGCCTTAAGTTTTTCATTCTTTTTAATAAGGCTATCATCGGTAGCTGTGGATGGAGCACTAGATTCTAATTGCTCAATTTTAGTTGATAACTCATAATTCAAGTTAGCAAATGCTTCAAATTTTTCTAGCAAACCTTTGTAGCCAATTTGAGAGCTAATCAACTTATTTTTCAAAGTTTTAAGTTGAGCCTTTTGCTTAGTGCAAACATCCTGAAAAAATTTTACGGCTTCCGCAACCTCATCTATGGAGGGCTTTCCCTCACCTTCATCATCACTACTACTTTCATCACTAGAGGATGGAATACTCATTTTACCTCTTGCCATAAGGCACTTGTGTGATGACCGTGATGAGCATGATGAGGATTGGTGGCTGCGTGTCCTTGGAGGTTCATCTTCGCTTGAAGAATCGTCCTAAGTTTTGACACTTGTTAGCGCCTTGCCATTGCTCCTCCCCTTTTTGGGTTCGGCCATAGTTGGGCAGTTGTCCCTGAAATGGCCCTTCTCCCCACATGCGAAGCATCCTCTCTTTCTTTTGTTTTTCCTATCAATGTTAAAGAGAAGATCCTCAACCTGCAGGGGCACACCCATTAGATTAATCTTGCGGATCATCCCCATTACCTTTCTGACGCGTCGAATTGTTTCTTCGTCCTCGGAGGATGATGTTGATAGTTGATTATCTCCTTCATCAGCACTTTCTTCTTCTTCCCCTTCTTCACTTGAGGACCTTGGAGTGGGAGCCTTCTTTTTACCCTTCCTTTCATCACATGCGAAAGCATATGACCTCGAGGAAGTTGGCTCCTCTCTCTGACACATTTTTCGCGACATCTCAAAGGCCACGATTTTCCCAATCATGATGGTCGGGGTCATTGTACTCAAGTCCTCCATGTTGTGAAGACTAGTGATGATTCTCCCATATCTTTGTTGTGGTAGCAGGGAGATAATCTTCCTCACAATGTCTGCATCACCTAGCTTATTAATGTCGATAGAATTGAGCCCATTGATGATTAGATTCAAACGAGAATACATATCTCTAATGAGCTCATCATCTTTCATAGCAAAAGAATTATACTCATTTAAGACCAGGCAATGTTTTTGCTCGCGGACATTGGATGTGCCGTCATGGAGCTCATGCAATTTTAGCCAAATCTCATTTGCAGTTTTCAATGTAAAGACTTGATTAAAATATTCATGCTAAGAGATTCATACAAGCAATTTTTGGCTCTAGCATTTAAATGAATTTCTTTTTCCTCACTCGTGGTGGGTTTCTTAGGATTTTTTGGTGGTTTCATCCCGTCATGAGTGACTCTACAAACACCTAGATCAACGGCCTCTAGATAACAAGCCATTCTAGTACTATAATATGGGAAGTTAGTGTCATCGAAGTGTGGTGGCCTATGGGTATCCATCCCTTCCTCTAAAAAGTGTCGGCTCTTTTAGCGGTGAATGTAACACCCTGAATTTGTGGGTATAAAATTTCTTTCTAATTATCACCCAAATTTAGGTGTTACTCTTCTCTCTCTCTCTTGTTCCTATCTATCCCTAGATTCTCTCTCTCTCTCACTCTCTCTCTCTTTCCCTTTTGAGTAGAGTTAGCTTAATTAGGAGAGATTAATTATTTATTCTTGCCAAAACATTATGAGTCATGACATGTTGCATCATGTTGAGCTTAAATATTCTTTGAATTGTTGCACATGTTTGAATTAGTTTGAATTTGAAACTTGGTTTGAATTTGAATTGAAACCCCTAGAGAAAAAGAAATGGAAAAGCAATTAGAAAATCTAGGGAAAAAGAAAAAGCCAAAGCAGCCCTAGCCGGCCCATCCAGCCCAGCAGTGCCGCGCGCCCGCGCTGTCTGACAGGTGGGCACCACCTGTCAGCGGCGGTTTCCTCCCCCACGCGCTCACTCTCTCCCTCTCTCTGCCCCGTGGGGCCAGGCTGTCCGCACCAGTTGCCTTCGCCCGCGCGCCCCTCTTCCCTCTCTGCCTCGCGGGCCCGCTTCGCCAGACATCGAGCCGTTGCCCCCGCGTGCTCGCTCTCTCTCTCGCTGCGCCATGGCCCCCCCTGTCAGCTCCACCTTCCCCACGCCCGCCGTGGACCAGCTCGCACGTCACCGGAATCCTCGGCCACGTCGCCTGCCCACGCCCCCAGCCCCTTTTTGAGCATCGCCCGCGCCCACACTCACTTCCCTGTCCCATTTCACATAGCCTCGCTCTCTCTCGCGCTCTGCCCACGCCGCTCAGCCTCGCCGGAGACCCGCGCTCGCCGTGCCCGTCTTCTAGCTCGTCGGAGGCCATGCCAAGCACCTTGAGCTCCGCCCCGAGGTGAGACATCCGTTCCCGTGCTTGGTTTTCCCTATTTGCGCCCACCTGTAGCTAATTTGGCCTTGCCGGTGTGCGGTCGCGCTTGCTCGCCGCGCCCGCACAGTGTCCGGCCAACCCAACACCGTGTAGTGCCCCAACGTTGGCCCATAGTGCTCCCCCACCTCCACTGGATCTAGACCGAGCCCTATCGCGATTGATTGCCTCTCTTAGCGGACGAAATTCCTCACCGGAATCATCCCGACCCGCCAGAGTCTTTTCCCCGCCGTTCTCCCTCTCTGACCCCGGTCCTGAGGCCACAACCTCACCACTGAGTTCGCCAAGTCGTCCCCTTCATTTCTAGCCAACTCCGGCGACCCTGGAACCACCGTAGCACGCACCCGCCCCAATTCTGGCGACCTCGCCGTCGCAAAGGGGAGCGACACCGCCCGCAGCTAACCAGCCCTCCTGGCTTTGATCTCCCCCGTCCGATCTTGATCACACAGCCGAGATCGCGGGATACGGCTTCGCGCCCGTGCGCCCTGTGTCTAGGCCCATTGGTCAACACCTGCGCCCCCTGGCGCTGGGTCCGACCAGTCAGCGCGCCCCCTCCTCGGTCGCTGACGCCACTGGCCCGCTTGTCAGTGCCTCGGTCGCCCGCGCGTGCCCTCGCCCACGGATCTAATCATGTCCGTCGATCTCTGATCCGATGGTTGAGATCGTCTGATACCCCTTCGCGTGTAGTTTTGCTCAGGAGACCCTCGGGTTTTAGGAAATAAACCTGTTGTCCCTGGTTTTCGCACGCAGGCCCCTGTAATCTTGCAGATTGAACCCTAGGCTTTCAGATAATTATAGAATTAGACCTATTTTCATATTTTAAACTCCCAAACTTGTTTATTTCATAACTTTTGCATATTAACTCCAAATTTAGTGATTCAAATTGCAAAATGTTCATAGGAATATTCTCTGTTTAAATAAATTAGTTCCATCTACTGTCTACACATTCTAATTTTATGGTTAACTATGAACTAGTATATGTGTGGATTTATTTATCTAATAAAATAAATAAATGGAAAATCCTAGAGGTTAAAGTATATTTAGTCTTGTGAGATTAATAATATGTATTACATGAATTCATCTCTGGTCTAACTTTTAGGTCTCAGTAAAATGAATAGAATAAGGTTATGTAATTATGGACCACACTTAAAGAATAATCAACTCCTAAATGAAATTAGTTCATGTTATACTTTGATCTCATTCTTCCTTATTTAATATTCTGCCTTTTTGAGATGTATTCCAATGTTTGTACATGTTTGGTGTGCTATTCATTTGTACTTTTCAAATGTATTGAATGTATGATCGCTTTATTTAGACAACGAGCAGTCCGTGGTTCCTAAGTGTGTTGCTGAAGACCTTCCTGAGCAACAACCTGGTGAAGGCAAGTGTCTTCTGACCCATTATGTCCTACATAATTTATAATTCAGTGTCCCACATTACATTATTTAAACCTAAGGATTGACTAGTTTCTATTTACCCTGTCCTTGATTACCTTTTGGATTACGATGGTTAGCTTCATGTTATTGCTTTAACTTAATCAATGAACATTTATGATTCGATATTGTTATTATGATTATGATGATGTTCTTATGACACTTCAGGGGACTCAGGCCATTTTTCATGAGTACCTCTCTGTAAGGACCTATTCGTGGAGTGACCACCCGAGATAACAGTGCAACCATGAGGGTGGAATGGGACACCCTTAGCTGAATAATTAGATGAACCTAGGGGTGTAGTTGGCTTTGCCAGAGGACCATCAATGGGGGCTGGGGCGGAATGCTCGCTCCGCCAAGGGGGATGCAGAGGTTGATTCGATTTGGTTTTGTTAGTCACCCACCTTGGGGAGGTGTACTGCGTTTGTATGACTAGCGAAACCTAACGAGCAGCTATGCACCAGGGGAGTCTTTGTAAAGGCTACATAGTGAAACCTTGCCAACTCACCTTGGTAGTGTTTGAGGGTTTGATCGACCCGAGGCAAAAAGGGATCATGACTCATGGGTAAAGTGTGCAACCTCTGCGGAGGATTAGAAACTAATATATTAGCCGTGCTCATGGTTAAGAGCACCCTTGGGATCCTCTTTGATTAGAAGAACTTCGGTTACTTTTATGATGATGGTTAATAATGTTGGTTATAATTCTGATCTCTGGTATTTCCTCTTAGAGGGAGTACTTTTGGGTAATAACTGGGTTTATTACTAAAACTTGGCTCTACTAAAAGTAATAAACATTTGACTAACTAAAAGCAACTGCTTAACCTCAACCCCACATACAGCTAGTCCACTTTAGCCAAACGGGACATTTGCTGAGTACGTTGATGTGTACTCACCTTACTTTACAAACCACCCCACCCCAGGTTGTCCCCACTATACTTAGTGCTCAGGAGGTGATGCTGGAAACATGGAGGACTTTGAGGAGTTCCAGGACTACAACGAGTTCTAGTTTATCTTACTGGCAAACCCCAGTCAGCTGCTTGTGTAGGCCTTTCATCTACGCTTCGTTTCTCCGCACTTTGATATTTATATTAAAGACAATGGTTATGTATTAGACTCTGTGGATGTCTTGGACATCTTGATGTAATTAAAGTACCTTTTTTCTATTTACTTTGAGCATTGTGTGATGACGTCCAATTATGTAATCACTGTGTACATGAGTTTCTGATCCTGGCACGTACATGGTTCGCATTCGGTTTGCCTTCCAGAACTGGGTGTGACATAAGTGGTATCAAAGCCTTGCTGACTGTAGGACCGCTCACCTAGACTAGATTGGTCGCCCTAAGGACTATAGACCCCTACTCTTACCTTGATCTTTAGAGTCATTTCAAAAGTTGGTCGTCTTGACCAATTCTATGTTATCTACTTATCTCATAAAATTTCGTCTCACTTTTCTTTCTGTTTACTTCCTGGTCTTATAGCTCTACTCTCACTCTTGTGCTTATGATGTTTTGTAGATGGCTCGTATTAGATGCATGTCACGTAAGTCTATGATTCTCTTTTTGCCTTCTCGCCTGGCGGAGTGTCCACTGCGTCGCACGGTGCCAGGTTAGTCCAGTCACCTGGAGAGACTACATCGTCGCCTGCACGAGGAGCAGGAGCACCGATGCCAGGACCAAGAACAGGACCAGGAGCAGCAAGACTCTTCCCCCTCGCCTCAGCAGGAGGTGGAGTCTAGGAGGTAGCCTTCCCCTGCACCTCAGCCAGAGATGCCCCCTGCACCACCACAGGGCATCCCGGCTACTGGAGGAGACCCTGACGGAGACGAAGATGATGACGATGCCGGTGGTAGTTCCAGCCACAGCACGGAGCTCTCGGAGGAGCCGGAGCTAGAGGGGTGGATCGCTAGACCCATCACTCGTGACACCGCTCGCCGGTGTCACTTCCACGACGCTCTCGATACCTTGCTGCGTTAGGCTTTCAACCGACACAATTGGTCCATTGAGTACTATTGTTTAGTCTACCAGCATCGTCATGGGTTATACCCGGACCAGTGGGAGGCTACTTGCTTGGTGCGCCGTCCGGACGATGATCTCCGGGGTGCAGAGGCCTTCTTAGAGCACTATTCTATTACTAAGAGGGATACTGCCGAGGAAGCCATGCAAGATGTAGAACAACAGGCACTTCCTCAGTATTGCTCGTTGTTCAGCGAGGTAGTTGATGGCCTTGACCTGAAGTACTACCCTCGTCGTTCGACCGATAGTGATGGAGGTGTGATTGTCTCGCCAGTTGGTGAGGGCAATCCTAGGCTGAACAGCATGGTCAACCTGGCCGCCATGCTCAACACAGAGCTAGACCACGCCCTTGACGAGTTGGGCAAGGTTCGGGCGGAGGTTGCGGAATTGCATGTTGAGTGCACAGCACTCCACTATCTAGATGGTGGTTCTCCCGCCCCTGTCGGGATTCAGCACCCTTACCATTCACCGCCCTGTGGTCACTTTGACTATGGTACCCCTGACTGTAGGACCCAGATAGATTTGGATCCATAGATCGACAGAGTCAGAGTCTGTAATAATGCTTAATTCAGTGTCTTAGTCTTAGTCGGTCTTAGTTAGAAGTTAGTTTGCTTACCATATGTTGGAATGCTTGTCATGATGAACATGTAATGAAGTTGGATCATTGTAATGATTGTCATCAAGGTGTGGGCATCCCCTACAACTTGGTGTAGTTATTAATAAAGTTAGTTATTTAGTTGGGTAATCCACTTATTTCCACTTTCCTCTTTATCTACGAAGCTGTCAGTGAGGATGATCAATTGTTCTGTGCTGTGAAGATTTCTGTACATCTTTTCCTATGCTGAAAGACTATAGAGTCAAATTTGATTTGTGTGTGATTTCTACAGATGTCTAAGAACAGGCGCAGAGGTGCAAGGCGTGCTCAGCTGGAACAGCAGGAACCCCAGGAAGATGCAGCTCAGCAGCAGCAGTTGCCACCGCCACCCCTGATGACCATTGAGCAAATGTTCCTGATGCAGACTCAACCAGTCCAAGCAATTGGTTAGACCTTAGCAGCGATGCAGCAGGTGCAACAGCAGCCACCCCCACCTCAGCCCCCAGTGCAAGTCCAGATGCCACAGGTGCCTAGAGACAAGCGGGCAGAATTCATGAGGGGCCATCCCCCTGTCTTTGCCATTCTGCTGATCCCATGGACGCTGAAGATTGGTTGTGTACTGTGGAGCATGAGTTGCACACTGCCCAGTGCAACGATCATGAGGTGTTGTATGGACCCCGACAGCTGAGGGGAGGAGCACAGTCTTGGTGGGAGTCTTACCTCACCACCCATGCCAACCCTAAAGCCATCACTTGGGAGGAATTCAAGGACAACTTCCATCGCTACCATGTGCCCGAGGGACTAATGATAGTAAGGAAGGAGGAGTTTCTCGCCTTGAAGCAAGGACCCTTGTCCGTCAGTGAGTACAAGGACAAGTTTCTACAGCTGTCACGTTATGCTTCCAGAAGATGTCAACACGGATGCCAAGAGGCAGTACCGCTTCCTAAGAGGAATGGTTGATCCCCTCCACTACCAGCTAATGAATCACACCTTCCCCACCTTCCAGCATCTGATCGACAGAGCAATTATGACTGAAAGGAAGCGTCAGGGGAGGAGGACATAAAACGCAAGATTGGTGGATCTCAGGTCAAGAGTAGCAGTCGTCCCCGCTACTTAGGCAACCCACCTCAGCCATTCAAAGCCTCAGCAGCAGCAGCATTAGCGTCAGAGCCAGTAGCAGCAGTACTAGAGGCAGTTTCCTTAGCAGCAGCAGCAGTACCGTCAGAACAACCAGCAGGGATGAAATCAATATCAGCGTTAAAGCAACCAGGCACCCCGTCTTCCTGCCCCAGCAACCAACCAGAACAACCAGGCAGCGCCAGCGCAAGGAGGAAGTCGTGCATGTTTCCACTGTGGGGAACGAGGCCATTGGGCGAATCATTGCCCAAAGAAAGCAGCTCAGCAGCAACCAGCTCCCGATGCCTTAGTCAGGCAGAATGCAATACAGCAAGGAGGCAACAACCGTGGGTAGCCTTGTGCCTAGTATGGAAATGTGAACCACTTGGAGGCCGACACTGTCCAGGAGACTCCAGGAGTGGCACTAGGTACGTTTTCAGTCGAGTATCATTCTGCAAATGTGTTATTTGATACTAGAGCAACACATTCTTTTGTGACTGCATCATGGGTAGAATCACATAATATACTAGTAGCACCCATGTATCCACCTATGAGGGTTAGTTCAATTGGTGGAAGAACCCAAACGGATAGATTTTGCCCTAGTGCAAGAGTTCAAATAAGGGGGATAGAGTTCCCCGCTGATCTAATAGTTATGGGGAACCAGGATGCAACTATATATGTCATCCTAGGGATGAATTGGCTAACCAAGTATCAAGCCAGTCTTAGCAATGACAAGAGAATGGTGAAGTTAGTGTCTGTTGGTCACTTATTCTCAAATGCTATAAGTTAAGAACAAAGCAACACAAAAATGTTAATAGTCAAAGACCTTCGTCCTTCGAAGCATTATCTCCCTTAGGATATAATGATCTTCAGACGAAGGTTATGAAGGACATACCTTCATCATCTCAGTATATAATGATGAAAGTAGAAACATATGAGACATGGAAAACAACACGAATAATCATATGATATTATGAGGACATTTTTATTATATTATCATGAATGTATATGGGAACTATACTAAAAAAGAAGATCAATTAATGTCAGCAGCCTTCGGCACCCGGCCAAAACGAAGGTTGAACCGAGTTATGGACGCTCTAAATTTTGAATACCCTGATTATGAGCGACTCAACAAGGGTGCCAAAGGGGCAAAAAGAAAAAGGGTAGTTAGCGTTCTGAGCAGACAAGCTGCCAGAATGGTGAAAGAAGATGAAAAAACTTTAAAGAAGAGAAAATCTAGGCCGGAGCCAAAAGCAGTGGCTTTGAAGAAGAGAAAGGCTACAACTCTAGAGCCGAAGCTAACCGAGGTGGAAGAGGAAACTCCTTCAACACCTCCTGCTGCCGATGTAGAGAAGATTTTAAAGGTAATGACTGAATCTTTACCTATCAAGCTGCTAAGCCCTCTAGGGCCGGAACTGACGAAGCTTTTACAGAAGAAAGAAGAACCTTTGGCTACAAAGAAGGCAGATGGGCTGAAGAAACGAAGAATTGGTAGCGTAATGCAGGCCATTGAAAATACGCCACCATCGACCTCGGCATCTAAGATAGTACATACTATAAGCGTCGAGGCCACTACTGAAGTAAACACATCGGCCGAAGCTGCAGCTGCCACCGAAGATGCCAACCTGGAGGCTACTTTATCTAGGATTGATAAAATGATACTGGGTATGCCTACAGAAGAGACACCTGCAGCTGTAGAATAGGTCATGGCCCCAGTGCCTGACAAAGGGAAAAAATTGTCGAAGCTACTTCGGAAGAAAGAGGTTTCGATCTTCGGAACCTGGTTGGTCAAGAACTCTCTAAGGCCGAAAAGGAGCTACATGAATATGGCATTTCCTGTGGCTACTAGCTAGGAGCCATGCTCTTTGGTGGAATTGATGAAGAGGCCTTGGGGTGTGTTCGTGACCGTACCGGGGCGAAGGTAATCGGCACTCTATCGAAGAGTGTCGGTTTTCCGAAGCTAAGCCGATATTAGCAGCTACCGACGACAACATATCGTCGGTAGTTTGTTTTATTCCAACTTTATGGTAAAATTCTTATAATAAAGCAAAATTTATTATTTGTTTTGTTTTTACGACGAAGTTTTCTGATGAAGGTCTATTTTGTATAGAGTATGCTGCTGAGCAAAGCACTGCAAATGCAACAGGACATCGAGGATAAAAAGAACAAAATTATAATCGAGGTTCTAGAGAACAAAATCAAAGAATACGAAGCTTCCCTTGAAAAGAAATATTTTCTACTCCAAGCAGCGGAAGGTTCCCTTGCAGAAGCACAAATCGAAAATGCTAGATTAAGCAGGGAGCTTCTCCAAAAATCAGAGAGCTTCAAACAAGAAAGAGAAGATTTGCAGAAAAAATGCAAAGCTCAAGCTGCTGAAAATACGAAGCTGAAGAAATCCTTGGAAGAGCTTCGGAACATGTGTCTGGATTTTGGCAGCCGTTGTGTACAGCGACTAAAAAAGGTTTTTAACTCAGTTGGGGCCAGTGCTGAAAAGTTTACCTCTTCAACCGAAAACATATCCAGCACCTTTGAACATATTGAAGGCAAAGTTGAGGCACTCGACGAAGTAATAGCAGGGCATGGTGACTTCTGCGCCCTGCTAGCTTCTCGCGGTACGGCTGCAGCATTTTTGAAAGCTGGTTGTATGCACGCAAAGATAGTGAATAGTCCTACCTTTAGCCTATCTTCGACAGATTTGACAGATATTCCTAGCGAAGCCCGAAGCATAGGAAGTAGATTTATAATACAAATTTGAGCGAAGGGTGGTCGGGACTTGGCTGGTGATGAGGCCTGAAGCTTACTGAAGCCGGTGTGAAACTTATACCTGTTGCTTACCTTTTCTTGTGATTACCTTTTTCCTTATAAAATCTTGTTGTGTGCAGGATGATGATGCCAAAGATTAGTAAAACTCCGAAGCCACTGAAGTTGATCCTGCATAGATCTTTTAGAGGCATTTGTATTATTTTTGTAGAAGACATTGTAACCGAGAATTGAACATTACTCTGTATATTTGTCCATACCTTGTAATATATTTTTACCTTTTCTTCCATGTGTGAATTGCTTTGTTGTGGACGAAACTTATATCTTTTGAGCCGAAGGCGAAAAACACCTTCCCTTCTTTTCATACACAGCGAGCATATCTTGCTTCTTCATGCTCATCGAAGCATTGTTATCAAAGCTGAAGTATCTATTTGTGCTTTATGTTATGATGATGAAGATCCTACAAATGTCTACATGAATGTGTATGAATGCAATGAATGATATAATGTAATGTGCAGATGAATGTCCAAACACACACACACACGAAGCCACACCCAGACTCTGCATCCCCTTAGGAACGACTTTTGAGTCTTAAGCTCTACATCCCCTTAGGAACGACTTTTGAGCTTCTTCACCTTCTATTTTGGTGGTATAAGTTCTGCATCCCCTTAGGAACGACTTTTGAACTTCTTCGCCTTCTATTTCGGTGGTATAAGTTTTGCATCCCCTCAGGAACGACTTTTGAACTTCTTCGCCTTCTATTTCGGCGGTATTTGGCTCTGCATTCCCTTTGGAACGACTTTTAAGCAGAAAACTTATGCTGCGCTCCCTTGGGAATGACTTTTTGTAGCTTCATCATGCTCTGCATCCCCTCAGGGACGACTTTTGAGCTTCTCCCTATTTTTCTTTTTGCACTCGATGGTGCATGCTCAGATTTTACATATTACATTTTTTTGGGGGATTTTGCCCTTGTAGGGCTAAATAAGAATGAAAAATTACAAGCTATGGCCCCATTAAAAACTTTTCTCCCCTCTTGAAAGGAAAAGGTTGCCATAGAAAAAATGAAAAAAGATTACATCAATTTACACATAGTATCGCCGAAGCTCATCCGTGTTCCAAGATCTGGGAATGTCGTTGCCGTCCATATCCTTTAGTCTGTAGGAACTGGGTCTTGATGAAGATACCACTACAAAAGGACCTTCCCACTTTAGTTGCAACTTGCCCACTGTGTCTAGGTTAGCGACTCTCCGAAGCACCAGATGCCCTGGCTTGATATTCTTCAACCAAACTTTTATGTCATGCCATTTTATTGTTTCGGCCTGATATTTATTGATGTGCTCTATTGCCTAAAGTCTGGTCCCCTCTGTAGTGTCTTTTGATACTTGACAATCAGCTTCATCTTCTGCCGAAACTATTATTCTTATTGACCCTGTTTTTGCTTCTTCTGGAGTTATTGCTTCATCACCAAATAGAAGCTTGAAGGGTGTAAATCCTGCTAACCTTGACGCAGTTGTGTTGTGGCCCCACACCACTTTAATCAGCTCATCTGGCCACTTTCCTCTGGGCTGATTGAAGATTAGCTTCATTATTCCTGTCATTATAATGCCATTCACTCTTTCTACCAGCCCATTTGATTCTGGATGCCTAACGGATGCAAAGTGGATATTCGTACCAATTTGATCACAAAAATCTTTGAATGCTTCGGCCTCAAATTATGTACCATTGTCCACGGTTATTGCCTCCGGAACGCTGAAGCGACAAACAATATTCTGCCAGAAGAATTTTTCGACAGTAACCGAAGTTATTGTGGCCAAAGGCTTTGCCTCAATCCACTTGGAAAAATTTTCCACTGCCACTACAACATATCTCAAGTTGCCTTGTGCTGGTGGGAGTGGACCCAACAAATCTAGGCCCCATCTCTGCAATGGCCAGGTTGGCTGTATTAGCTAAGTTAACGACGAAGGTTGTTTCTGATCTCTTGCACATTTTTGATAGTTTTCGCATTTTTGAACCAAATCTGCTGCATCCGAAGCTGCCTTCGGCCAATAAAACCCTTGTCTAAAAACCTTTCCCAACAAAGGCCTGGACCCAATGTGAGATCCACACAGACCTGCATGTATCTCTTTCATTAACTCTATACCTTCGGTTCTAGATTAACACTTGAGAAGTGGGGAGCAAACTCCATGTTTGTATAGCTCCCCTTCTATTATGACATATGGTCTTGTCCTTGCTTCCATTCTTTTATTATAGACTTCGTCATCTGAAAGACAATTGCCTTGGAGGAAGGATATGATTTCAGTCCTCCAATCTTCACTATGTACAGGTGATATTGTGAGTACTGCTCTCTCCATAAGTTCAACCGAAGGTGCTTTTATTGTCTCAAAGAATACTTCCGAAGGTAGTGGAAACCCTTGTGCTGGTGACTTGGCCAGTAAGTCTGCATGCTCATTTCCTCTCTTGGAATATTTTTTACAGAGAAACCTTCGGAAGAAGCCTCCAACCTTCGGACTGTGTCCAAATATTTTTCAAGCTTCAGGTCCCTTGCCCTGCTGCTTTTATCCACATGGCCAGAGATGACTTGGGAGTCAGTTTTAAGGATTGCCCTTCTTATTCCCATAGCATTTAGCTTCTGAAGCCCCAATAAAAGGGCTTCGTATTCAACAATGTTATTTGTACAACTAAAGTCCAGTCTTGCTGCATATCATGTTCTGACTTTAGAGGGCGCTACTAGGAAAGCAGTGGCTCCTGCGCCGAAGGTTCCCCAAGAACCATCACAGAAGACTGTCCAAGCTTCGGCGTCTTTACTTGTTTCTTCTTCCTGAGCCCCTGGCGTCCAATCAGCAATGAAATCTGCTAATGCCTGGGATTGAATTGAAGATCTATGTACATATTCAATACTAAATTCACTCAGCTTCGCAGCCCATTTTCCAATCCTTCCAGTAGCTTCTCTGTTCCTCATTATATCCTTCAAAGGCTGTGATGAAGGAACAATTATGTGATATGATTGGAAATAATGTCGAAGCTTCCTAGAGGCCATTAATACAGCATACAACACCTTCTCCAATTCTATATAGTTTTTCTTTGATAAACTTAGAACTTTGGAGACAAAGTATAATGGGGCTTGCCTTTTGACTTGGTCATCTTGCTTCTCCTGTACAAGCGTTGCGCTGACTGCAGAATGAGAAGCTGTTACATACAGGAGTAATGGAGCCCCTAGCGAAGGTGGGGTTAAGGTTGTTAGATCTATCAAAAACTGCTTTAATTCTTCAAAAGCCTTTTGCTGAGTCGGACACCACTGAAAAACTTCGGCTGACTTTAAAATTTCAAAGAATGGCAGGTTCCTCTCTGCTGATCTTGATATGAATCTTTTCAATGATGCCAGCCTTCCTGCCAATCGTTGAGCCCCCTTTTTTGAATTTGGCGTCTCCATCCGAAGGATAGCTTCGATTTTATTTGGATTAGCTTCGATCCCCTTTGTCGATACTAGGCAACCAAGGAACTTGCCCTTCTTTACTCCAAGAACACACTTTTCTGGATTTAATTTTAGGCCAGCTTGCCTGAAATTGGCAAATGTATCCTGCAAGTCAGCAATGTGATTCTCTTGCTTCGTGCTCTTCACTATGATGTCATCAACATAAGTCAGCACATTCCTGCCTATTTGAGAATGAAGAACCTTGGCTGTCATTCTGCTGAAGCTTCCTCCAGCATTTTTGAGCCCCTCAGGCATCCGAAGGTAGCAATAAGTGCCACTAGGAGTTATGAAGCTAGTCTTTGGCTCATCTTCCTTCTTCATCCATATTTAATGATAGCATGAAAAGCAGTCTAGTAGACTCATGAGCTCCGAAGAAGCTGCTGCATTTACAAGGGAGTCTATTCTTGGTAACAGGAATTCGTCCATTGGGCAAGCTTTGTTAAGATCTGTGAAGTCAATACACATTCTCCATTTTCCATTAGCCTTCTTTACCATAACAGTGTTAGCTAGCCATTCTAGATATGTTACTTCTCTGATAACACCAGCACTGAGAAGCCTCTTTACTTCGTTCCGGACACCTTCAGCTTTATCATCAGACATCTTCCGAAGTCTTTGCTTTCTTGGTCTAAAAGATGGGTCCACATTGAGTGAATGTTCGATGACATCTCTGTTGACGCCACAAAGATCATTGGCTGTCCAAGCAAAGACATCTTTGTTGTTGAACAAAAATCTTATCAGAGTTTTTTCTTGCTCATCAGATAGCTAGGAACCCAGCAGCACCCTTTGATCTGCTATATCTTCACATAGGAGCATAGGCTTCGGCTGATCCGCCAAAGCAGCCTTCTCTCTTTTGTGCTTGTATTGTTGACAAGCTTCGGTTCCATCTATGTTGTGGATTGCCTTTGAATCCGTCCAACTCCCTTCAACCCTTCTGGCAGCTTCTTGACTTCCATGAATGGTAATGGGCCCTTGCTCCAAAGGTATCTTCATGCATAAGTATGCTGGATGAAGTATTGCTTTGAAGGAATTAAGTGTCCCTCGTCCAATGATTGCATTGTATGGGTACTCCATGTCAACAATGTCAAAGATAACCTGCTCAGACCTTGTGTTGTGAACATAGCCAAAGGTAACTGACATTGTGATTTTACCGAGTGCGACAAACTACCTTCCTCCGAACCCACAAAGAGGGTGTGTAGCATCATGAATCTTGTCTTCTGGCTCTTGCATCTGTCTGAAGGCCTTTGCAAATATGATGTCTGCTGCACTGCCTATGTCAACCAGAACATTATGGACCAGAAACCCCTTCATGACACAAGATATGACCATAGCATCATTGTGAGGGTAGTCTTTGAGCTGAAGGTCTTCCTGGGAGAAGGTGATTAGGATGTGCGACCACTTGGATTTGATGAAGGGTCCCTGTACCCCAACATGATACACTCTTCTATGTGCTTCCTTCTTCTACTTCTTGCTAGCTGGCTCTAAACTTGAATTGTCCATGATTGGGAGCACCAACTTTATAGACGAAGGTGCCACGACTTGGTTGTTGAATGAAGCCATCAGCTCAATAGTGGAAGTGAGTTCACCGGAGGTGGGTGCCAATGTTGGTCACTTGTTCTCAAATGCTATAAGTTAAGAACAAGGCAACACAAAAATGTTAATAGTCAAAGACCTTCGTCCTTCGAAGCATTATCTCCCTTAGGATATAATGATCTTCAGACGAAGGTTATGAAGGACATACCTTCATCATCTCAGTATATAATGATGAAAGTAGAAACATATGAGACATGGAAAACAACATGAATAATCATATGATATTATCAGGACATTTTTATTATATTATCATGAATGAATATGAACAATATCGAATTACATTCTATACCTTCGGCTTGACAGAAGGTAAAAGGCTCGAGAGTGATGTGCAAGCGAATACCAGTCAACGTGAAAAGTACAGGGTTACTGTTCACCTATTTATAGGCGCGGGACGCAGCCCGGTCGAAATTACATTTGTGTCCTTGACACCTAATCATATTCATGATACAAAATACTAGGGACTAGATGGTCTTCTTCTCTTTAAGTCGGTGATGTCCTTCGTCTCAAGCACATCATTGTGCCGAAGCTTTGTTGATGGTAGCTTCGGCATACCATCTTGCCGAAGGTGTTTTTGCTCATAGGACCTTCAGCGAGGAAGGAGGCCCCCAACAGTGTCCTTATCAGGAGAGGAAGTGTCAGTGGAGTTGGTCATGTCTAGACCAAGGAAAGGAAGCTGTCACCAAATCACCGCCCATATTGAGGAAGTTGAACCATCAGAAGCTAACAATGTAGTATCAGAATTCCCAGATGTGTTCCCCGAGGAGTTACCAGGTATGCCACCTGAAAGGAAAGTTGAATTTGCTATAGATCTTATACCAGGCACCGCCCCTATTTCCAAGAGAGCCTATCGAGTGTCTGGACTAGAATTGGTGGAACTCAAGAAGCAGATTGATGAGTTGTTAGAGAAAGGCTACATCAGACCAAGTACCTCTTCTTGGGTAGCCCTAGTGCTATTTGTGGAGAAGAAGGATGGTACGAAGAGGATGTGCATTAACTACCGATCCTTGAATGAGGTTACTTTCAAGAATAAGTACCCCCTGCCTAGAATTGAAGACCTATTCGATCAGTTGAGAGGAGCTAGTGTGTTCTCGAAGATAGATCTGAGGTTAGGTTATCATCAACTTAGAATCCGACCTTCAAATATACTGAAGACGGCATTCATCGCTAAGTATGGGCGGTATGAGTTCACAGTCATGTCATTCGGTTTGACGAATGCGCTAAACTATTTTATGTACTTGATGAACAATGTGTTTTGGACTACCTTGACAAGTTCGTAGTGGTGTTCATTGATGATATTCTTATATATTCCTAGAATGAGCAAGAGCATGAGGAGCATTTGAGGAAAGTACTTCAGAGGCTACGAGATTGTCAGCTGTATGCCAAGTTTAGCAAGTGCGAGTTCTGGATCAGTGAAGTCATGTTCTTGGGTCACATTATAAACCGAGAGGGATTGGCTGTAGATCCGAAGAAGGTAGCAGCTATTCTGGACTGGAAAGCACCGAAGGACATCCAAGGAATCAAGAGTTTCATTGGAATGGCCAGTTATTATCGGCGTTTCATTGAAGGTTTCTCCAAGATTGCCAAACTAATGACAGCCTTGTTGGCAAAGAAGGTTGAGTTCAAGTGGACCCCAGCATGCCAAAAATCCTTTGTGACATTGAAGGAGAAGTTGACAATGGCACCAGTATTGATTCTGCTAGATGTTCACAAGCCATTCTCAATATACTGTGATGCTTCGTACACTAGACTGGGATGTGTGTTAATGTCGGGAGGGAGAGTAGTGGCATACTCGTCCTGCTAGTTGAAGACTCATGAGAAGAATTATCCTACTCATGATCTAGAATTAGCAGCCGTGGTTCATGCATTGAAGACCTGGAGGCATTATCTGTATGGGCAGAAGTGTGATATCTACACGAACCATAAGAGTCTTAAATACATATTCACTCGATTAGAGCTAAACATGAGACAGCGAAGATGGCTAGAGTTGATCAAATATTATGAGCTAGAGATTCATTATCACCCAGGCAAAGCAAATGTGGTTGCAGATGCTCTAAGCAGAAAGAGTCAAGTTAATATGTTGGCTGCTCACCCCATGCCGTATGAGCTAGCGAAGGAATTCGACAGATTGAGTCTCAGATTTCTGAACAACACCCAAGGAGTGACGATTGAGTTGGAACCCACTCTAAGGCAAGACATCAGGAAGGGTTAGAAAGATGATGAGAAGATCAACGAGATCCGGTAGCTTATAATAGATGGGAAAGGCAAGGATTTCCGTGAAGATGCAGAAGGAGTGGTATGGTTCAAGGATAGACTATGTGTTCCTGACATCAAATCGATCCGAGAACTAATTCTCAAAGAAGCTCATGAGACAGCATATTCTATACATCCTAGTAGCGAGAAGATGTACCGAGACCTGAAGAAATGATTCTGGTGGTACAGTATGAAAAGGGAATAACAGAGTATGTGGTTGTATGTGACAGTTGTCAGAGGATTAAAGCAGAACATCAGAGACTTGCAGGTTTGTTGCAGCCGTTGCAGATCCCTCAGTGGAAATGGGATGAGATCGGGATGGACTTTATAGTCGGTTTGCCTCACACTCGTACTGGTTATGACTCCATCTGGGTAGTAGTGGACCATTTAACAAAGGCGGCCCATTTCATACCAGTCAAGATGTAACACCCCGGGCTTTAAGGGACAAAGCCGGGTGCATCTCATACATGCGCCAAAGAAGACAACATATATAATCACAGAGTGTATAGAGATAAATGTCACAATAATCAGAGTACTTATTACATAGCGGAAGTCTTACAAAATAAAAGATAAATCTATCATTGGCGCCAGAAAGTCGACTGGGAGACGCCACCTAGATCGAATCGAACTCCTCGATATGCGGCTCCTCTTGAACCACCTATTCTTCTCCTGTGGGGGGTGTGAGACAGCAAGGGTGAGCTCACACATGTTCATCGCTCAACAAGTTGTGAGGAATAATGTGGCATGAACTCACCCATGGTGGGAGCTCATGAAGTGTAAGGCTTATCAAAGAGAATGGTTAAAGCTGAGCATTGCTTTTAATGTTGGTCAAAATTTTATTAGCAATTACTAGGTGTAAGTAAATACCAAACCATAATAAATAATGGAACAAAATTAATAACAAATCCCATGCAATGCAAATGACAAATTGAATTTAAGTTCCATAGTTTAATCATGTGAGGGTCCGAGCTGCTCATGACTGTGAGCACGGCTAGTATACCAGTTTTACACTCTGCAGAGGTTGCGCATCTTTACCCACAAGTCATGTTATCCATCTGCCAAGAGACGGCCAATCCCATACACCTCTACCGAGGAGGCGAGGCAGGGTAACACTACGAGGCCTTTACAAAGTTCCACTAGCTTCAGAAAACCCGCTACAGTTTATAGGAAGCTCCAATGCAGGAATCCCTCGTCTGACCGCCATCACATCAAAATCAACCCGAGGACCTCCCTACACTGACCACTCCCCTACTGCCCTTGCCCCTTTCGGGTAAGGTAGTCTTCCACTAGCTTTCCTAGTTAGTCAGCCAAGGGCGTCCCATTAAACCCTTGTGGTAGCACTGTTTTCCCAGGTGGTTCTCCATGTTCCAATTAACATAATGATCTTATCATGAACAGTAAATAACAACTGATAATAAAGATATAATCATGAATAAAATGTATCTCCATACCCATAACCACATAAAGCAATAGCAGGTACTACCCAAAAAGTGTAGTGGTAATCAAGGTATAAAGATAGTCAAACTAGGGTAACCTATTGGGTCCCATCAAAATTAACCTATGCAGATCATTATGATTAATCAGAACATGACTGGGTAAAAGAAGTGATCAAGGGCACAACTTGCCTGGCACTTGAGATTCCAATTACCAGGGTGATTCTTCAGATCCTCGTAACCTCACTGCTAGTCGTAGCAATACAAACAGACATGGTATAGATAAAATTAACATCACACCAAACATAAGTACAAACTGAATAATAATATTCTATGTGTTTCTACGAGATCGTGGGAACAAGAACTACTACGATCGGAGTTATGATTAAGGAGTTATGATTTTATAGAAGGTCTATGAGATTAAAATATTAAAGTATATTATAAATTGGTTAGTATAAATCTTATGAGAGGTTATTCTATAAATACTTATCTCAACTTCATTCTAAGTAATCATTTGATTAAAGATCATTTAGTCAAATTACAACCATAAGATCAGAGGTTAATCCAATAAATTAACCCAAATACATAGGGCAAATAAATATCTAATTATAAAAGTTTGAGACATGATATAATCAATGTTGTTATTGCATAGTAAATATTTATACAAGACTAACGCAACTTGAACAGATCAAATCAGAGTTAAAACGGGAAAGTTATGAATTTCTAAAGATTCTATGTGTTTTGTACAAGCTTAAATAGGATCTAAATTTTAATATGATTTTCATATCCAAACAGAGACACTAGATGATAAACCATAATATTATAAAATTATAAGGACTGGAATGGGTTCATTTGGACTGAATATGAATTTTCTATGAATTAAACCGGCTAAAGGAATTGTTTTTATATTAAAAATTCATTTCTATAATTAGTTAACTATTTTCCTCGGATTTCTGGACTGCGCACCAAAATTCAGGAAATGCAGGGACTTCTGCGTAAAAATACTATAGACTCAATGCCCACAGCGCAGGACTACGGGTTGAATCCCAGATTCCACGAGGGCTCTTATGCAAAACTACGTAGCCGAAGGGGTATCCAAGAATATCAGACGTCAGATTAGAAATCAACGGCGTTGATTAGATCGACCACATAAACGGATCGCTACTTGATCCCGACGGTCCGATATGCAATCTACGCTCCAAATTCCCCGTGTCCAGATCCCTATGATTCCCATGATATCCAACCAACGGCCACGATTCAATGGCCGCCAATGGGTAACCTGCTGCTAATCTCAGTCATCGACTATGGATCAAACGGCGCGCGGCTATCTTCCCCCTTCACCGGCCACGCGCGGCGGCGCCCAAGCACAGCCGACGGCGCACGACCGGAACTCACGATTTCTCTGCTCCCCCGCTCGAACTCCGATAGGCTACGTGCTGCGCCCAGCGGAGAAGATGGCGAAACTAACGGAAGGGCTCACACCTAGATCCCGGGCTCGGAGATCCCGACCCATGCAGAGTTGCGGCACCGCGGCGGCGAACATTACAGGAAAACGTCCAAACCCGGCCGAGGGCCTCAAACAACCATTCGAGCGGTGCTACGCATTCCAGGGATTACTACGAATCAAAAGGGAGAGTCGTTACCAGCGATTATGCCGCAGGAGCATGCCCCCACGAAGCTGGGCGAGGTTGCGGCGACCCATGACTTCGGCGAGGAATCAATCCAACTCCAGCCACCGGCGTCGCCCGTGTAAGTGCTGAGGACGTGCGGAGTGCTCCGGTGAACACGCCGAACAGCACTCCAAGGACGATCCCGCGACATCGCGTGATGTGGCCGACGGCGGCCACCCGACACTCCCTCTCTGTCTATCCCCTAGAACACGATTAGCGCCCAGAGCACGGGGCATCGATGGCGGCTTCGCTCAGCTCGCGATGAGGTTCTGCACAACGACAACTATGGTGCTTGGTTATGGCGTTGGGGAGGTGAGCGGCAGTAACGGTGGTTAGCCCTGGCGGCGCGGATGTCCTCCCGACGATGCGGCAACGAACGAAGCGGAGCCACGGGGCAGGAAGTGGTGGAGGAGAAGGGCGTCGCAGCTCAAGCTTATATGCACAGGAGGAGGATAGGCGATGAGCAGGGAAGAGTTAAGGCGGAGCTCGGTCGTTAGAGCAAATCACGGCGCCGGATTCGTTGCTTCGTTATGAGGTTGGGGACGATTCTGCCCAACGGGACCAGCCCGACAGTGTCACGGCGACAAGCCCAGGTGTATGCGGAAGACAGACATGTGGGGGCCGCGCACAAGTGACACCGTATGAGAAAAGGGGAGGGGAAGAGAAATGGGCCCAGAAGTCAGCCCAGCCGAGTCTTCACTGTTTTCTTTTCTTTTCTATATTCTTTTCTCATTTCTAATTCCTTATTTTAAATTCAATTCAAATTCAACTCATGTTTTGAGCTTCAAAATCTCCAAGTGTCTAAAATATTCCTAATGAATATAAACTCTACTATTTATACTATTGTTATTTATTTATTTTTCCTATTATTCATTTATGAAGAGAATAAATGACTTCATTAAAATTCTCATTCCCATTTTCTGTTTATAATTTGAGGTCAAATTTAAGTTATGACTCCTTAATCTTGACAAAATGCATTGCAACAAAATCATCGACACACGATGCACGATTCTTTATTTATCTATGGATTTCCTGGCGAATTTAATATTATTAATTGAACATGAGGGAGAGCCCGATAGATTTTCAAAGGTCTTCAAACAAATTTTCAAAATCCTATCGAAAATGTATTTATTTCTTTGTTTTATTACTATTATTATTATTTTCTTTTCCTTTACCAATTTTTAGGGCTTTACAAATCCTACCCCCTTAACAGAAATCTCGTCCTCGAGATTTGTAAGAAAAGGGTGTATACTCATATTGTCTCAACACATATGCACAAACAAAAATCTCAGCATGATGCATAATTTATTAGCAACACATGGGGTCAAATAGACCTTATTATTCCTCCTAAAATAGTATCATATCAACTACTAACTAAAGTAACACTTAGATCTTACAAATAGTAGTAATTTATATATATGTTTATGTAGCTTGGTGGAGCTGGTGGTTAGGAGAGCATGGGTGTATATATGTATGTCCACTTTATTATGTAGGATAGAAGATGCCTTTAAAGCATAGATAGGTTTGGGCAGGAAAGGATAGGGTAAGGAAATACTATATCCAAGATTGTGGATCTTGATTCCTATGAAGATCTGGCTTAAATCTTATCCTTCCTTGATTTGATGAGGTCGATCACCTTCAATCTTCGTTCTTGAAGTTGTTATCCGAATCTAGGACATGTAGCCAAGGTAGATTCTTAGGTAAACAAAATAGGTTAATAGGTGGTTATGAGTTAAATAAGTTTAAGCAGAGTCTGTCTTGTTGTTTTGCTTCTAGATTGGTTGGATAGGTTATGTAACCTGTTATATCGGTCAAGTTTGGTGTTATCATCAAGGATGAAGGGGTATTGTTGTTACCATAACTAGGGACATAGTTGAGATAGGTGTGGGTACATGTGGTAGGTAGATTGAACAGAGTTTTACTTTGCTTGTAAGATAAATGGGTTGGGCAACCTATAACATATGTGAGGTCGTGGTTTCTCGGACTAGTTGGTCTAAGACACAAATTTAGGTTTAGAATCCATTCGTATGAAGATGGTCTAATCTGTGTTACCAGCATTAACTAGCTAACTTGTTTAAGTAACTCCCTTTAGATCAGATCATATTAGATTAGGTAGGGTCTAAGATAGGTTGGATATAACTAGATTAAACTAGTTTAAGTTAGATAGATCTACCAGGGTAGAATATATATTATTGATATATGCTATAATCTTTTGAGATAGAATGGATTATATGGTGTAGGTAGGTCAGAATCCCTGTTAGGTTAAAACAGAGGGATTATGCAACTATTGGGTGGTTAAGGTAGTTGCATAAGGCCGAGTTGGTCGGTTACTCTTAATTTAGTGTCGAGTGAATCACGTTAGAACAGGTGGGCAGGGTCTAATCCATGTTACAAGCATTAACTAATCTGTTTGAGTGGGTCACATTGGGTTGGTTCAGATTAGATGGAAACTAGATTAGTTTAGCATAACTAGATTTGACTAAATAAGACCTAATTAATTTTGGATCAATTTAGGTTGAATGGGGTATAGGCATGACCAGATTAATCTAGATAAGATCTGCTTATTTTATTTTAGAATAGATTATGTCGGTCACACCATTACGAGATAAGCAAAGTGGTGGAGATAAGTATGCTTATTAGGACAAGATGAGTCTCTAAGAATAAAATAGAATCTTTTGAGATTTGTCCGATCTATTAGGATAAGATGAAAATCCTTTCGAGAAGAGATGAGTCTATTAAGGTAAGAGAGTAATTTTTTTAAGATAAGATTGACCATTAAGGTAAGAAAGAATATTTTAGCACGAGAGGGATATATTAAGATAAGAGAGAGTCTTTTAAGATAAGAGGGATCTCTACGAAATAGATACATTTTAATGGAGGATAATCTAAGTTGTTTAGTTATCTCGTGAATTTCTATTTATTTATATTTATACCTATACGTACATGCAGATGTAATTGTGGACATTACTCCATAACTAATCACACTCAATCAAAGATCCAAATCAGACATATATCATAAGAACAAACACTCAAGCGTATAGATACCTATAAAATAGTTTTGTTTTTTTGTTCCTAAGAGTGGGTCTCCTATTCCTAAAGGTCACTTTAGGCACAAGATTTCAAAGTGCGAAATCCACATTTGTCTTTTAGAAAGAACAGGTAAGAATAATCAGAGTAAAGCAGAAATAGATGAGAAAAGATTAAGATAAGTTTAGAGAAGAATCAGAGTAGAACAGTATAAGGTGAGACAGGATCAAGAAAAGTATAGAAAGAATCAGAGTAAGATAAGTAGGTAAGGGTTATGTCCATTTCTATCTAGGTTTCGTCATACAGTCAACATTGCTCTGATACCACTTATGTAACACCCTCGGCTTTAAGGGACAAAGTCGGGTGCATCTCATACATGCGCCAAAGAAGACAACATATATAATCACAGAGTGTATAGAGATAAATGTCACAATAATCAGAGTACTTATTACATAGCGGAAGTCTTACAAAATAAAAGATAAATATAGCAGGATCTAAAATCTATCATTGGTGCCAGAAAGTCGACTGGGAGACGCCACCTAGATTGAATCGAACTCCTCGATATGTGGCTCCTCTTGAACCACCTGTTCTTCTCCTGTGGGGGGTGAGACAGCAAGGGTGAGCTCACACATGTTCATCGCTCAACAAGTTGTGGGGAATAATGTGGCATGAACTCACCAAAGGTGGGAGCTCATGAAGCGTAAGGCTTATCAAAGGGAATGGTTAAAGCTGAGCATTGCTTTTAATGTTGGTCAAAATTTTATTAGCAATTACTAGGTGTAAGTAAATACCAAACCATAATAAATAATGGAACAAAATTAATAACAAATCCCATGCAATGCAAATGACAAATTGAATTTAAGTTCCATAGTTTAATCATGTGAGGGTCCGAGCTGCTCATGACCGTGAGCACGGCTAGTATACCAGTTTTACACTCTGCAGAGGTTGCGCATCTTTACCCACAAGTCATGTTACCCATCTGCCAAAAGACGGCCAATCCCATACACCTCTACCGAGGAGGCGAGGCAGGGTAACACTACGAGGCCTTTACAAAGTTCCAATAGCTTCAGAAAACCTGCTACAGTTTATAGGAAACTCCAATGCTGGAATCCCTCGTCTGACCGCCATCGCAGCAAAATCAACCCGAGGACCTCCCTACACTGACCAGTCCCCTACTACCCTTGCCCCTTTCGGGTAAGGTAGTCTTCCACTAGCTTTCCTAGTTAGTCAGCCAAGGGCGTCCCATTAAACCCTTGTGGTAGCACTGTTTTCCCGGGTGGTTCTCCATGTTCCAATTAACATAATGATCTTATCATGAACAGTAAATAACAACTAATAATAAAGATATAATCATGAATAAAATGTATCTCCATACCCATAACCACATAAAGCAATAGCAGGTACTACCCAAAAAGTGTAGTGGTAATCAAGGTATAAAGATAGTCAAACTGGGGTAACCTATTGGGTCCCATCAAAATTAACCTATGCAGATCATTATGATTAATCAGAACATGACTGGGTAAAAGAAGTGATCAAGGGCACAACTTGCCTGGCACTTGAGATTCCAATTACCAGGGTGATTCTTCAGATCCTCGTAACCTCACTGCTAGTCGTAGCAATACAAACAGACATGGTATAGATAAAATTAACATCACACCAAACATAAGTACAAACTGAATAATAATATTCTACGCGTTTCTACGAGATCGTGGGAACGAGAACTACTACGATCGGAGTTATGATTAAGGAGTTATGATTTTATAGAAGATCTATGAGATTAAAATATTAAAGTATATTATAAATTGGTTAGTATAAATCTTATGAGAGGTTATTCTATAAATACTTATCTCAACTTCATTCTAAGTAATCATTTGATTAAAGATCATTTAGTCAAATTACAACCATAAGATCAGAGGTTAATCCAATAGATTAACCCAAATACATAGGGTAAATAAATATCTAATTATAAAAGTTTGAGACATGATATAATCAATGTTGTTATTGCATAGTAAATATTTATACAAGACTAACGCAACTTGAACGGATCAAATCAGAGTTAAAACGGGAAAGTTATGAATTTCTAAAGATTCTATGTGTTTTGTACAAGATTAAATAGGATCTAAATTTTAATGTGATTTTCATATCCAAACAGAGACACTAGATGATAAACCATAATATTATAAAATTATAGGGACTGCAATGGGTTCATTTGGACTGAATATGAATTTTCTATGAATTAAACCGGCTATAGGAATTGTTTTTATATTAAAAATTCATTTCTATAATTAATTAACTATTTTCCTCGGATTTCTGGACTGCACACCAAAATTCAGGAAATGCAGGGACTTCTGCGTAAAAATACTATAGACTCAATGCCCACAGCGCAGGACTGCGGGTTGAATCCCAGATTCCACGAGGGCTCTTATGCAAAACTACGTAGCCGAAGGGGTATCCAAGAATATCAGACATCAGATTAGAAATCAACGGCGCCGATTAGATCGACCACATAAACGGATCGCTACTTGATCCCGACAGTCCGATACGCAATCTACGCTCCAAATTCCCCGTGTCAAGATCCCTATGATTCCCATGATATCCAACCAACGGCCATGATTCAATGGCCGCCAATGGGTAATCTGCTGTTAATCTCAGTCGTCGACTACGGATCAAACGGCGCGCGGCTATCTTCCCCCTTCATCAGCCACGCGCGGCGGCGCCCAAGCACAGCCGGCGGCGCACGACCGGAACTCACGATTTCTCTGCTCCCCCGCTCGAACTCCGATAGGCTACGTGCTACGCCCAGCGGAGAAGGTGGCGAAACTGATGGAAGGGCTCACACCTAGATCCCGGGTGCGGAGATCCTGACCCACGCAGAGTTGCAGCACCGCGGCGGCGAACATTACAGGAAAACGTCAAAACCCGGCCGAGGGCCTCAAACAACCATTCGAGCGGTGCTACAAATTCCAGGGATTACTACGAATCAAAAGGGAGAGTCGTTACTAGCGATTATGCCGCAGGAGCATGCCCCCATGAAGCAGGGCGAGGTTGCGGCAACCCATGACTTCGGCGAGGAATCAACCCAACTCCGGCCACCGGCGTCGCCCGTGTAAGTGCTGAGGACGTGCAGAGTGCTCCGGTGAACACGCCGAACAGCACTCCAAGGACGATCCCGTGACATCACGTGACGTGGCCGACGGCGGCCACCCGACACTCCCTCTCTATCTATCCCCTGGAACACGATTAGCGCCCAGAGCACGGGGCATCGATGGCGGCTTCACTCAGCTCGCGATGAGGTTCTGCACAACGACAACTACGGTGCTTGGTTATGGCATTGGGGAGGTGAGCGGCAGTAACGATGGTTAGCCCTGGCGACACAGATGTCCTCCCGACGATGCGGCAATGAACGAAGCGGATCCATGGGGTAGGAAATGGTGGAGGAGAAGGGCGTCGTAGCTCAAGCCTATATGCACAGGAGGAGGATAGGCGATGAGCAGGGAAGAGTCAAGGCGGAGCTTGGTTGTTAGAGCAAATCACGGTGCCGGATTCATTGCTTCGTTACGAGGGTGGGGACGATTCCGCCCAACGGGACCCGCCCGACAGTGTCACGGCGACAAGCCTAGGTGTGTGCGGAAGACAGACATGTGGGGGCCGCGCGCAAGTGACAACGTATGAGAAAAGGGGAGGGGAAGAGAAATGGGCTGGCCAGAAGTAAGCCCAGCCGAGTCTTCACTGTTTTCTTTTCTATATTCTTTTCTCATTTCTAATTCCTTATTTTAAATTCATTTCAAATTCAACTCATATTTTGAGCTTCAAAATCTCCAAGTGTCTAAAATATTCCTAATGAATATAAACTCTACTATTTATACTATTGTTATTTATTTATTTTTCCTATTATTCATTTATGAAGAGAATAAATGACTTCATTAAAATTCTCATTCCCATTTTCTGTTTATAATTCGAGGTCAAATTTAAGTTATGACTCCTTAATCTTGACAAAATGCATTGCAAAAAAATCATCGACACACGATGCACGATTCTTTATTTATCTATGGATTTCCTGGCGAATTTAATATTATTAATTGAACATGAGGGAGAGCCCGATAGATTTTCAAAGGTCTTCAAAAAAAATTTCAAAATCCTATCGAAAATGTATTTATTTCTTTGTTTTATTATTATTATTATTTTCTTTTCCTTTACCAATTTTTAGGGCTTTACACAAGACCACCTACAACAATGCAGTGTTGGCCGAACTGTACATGTCTTGGGTTGTGTGCTTGCATGGCGTTCCAAAAAATATAGTATCAGATAGACGCACTCAGTTCACCTCTCATTTTTGGCAGCAGTTGCATGAAGCTTTGGGCACACACTTGAAGTTCAGCTCAGCTTATCACCCGTAGACAGATGGTCAAACGGAGAGAACCAACCAGATTCTTGAAGACATGTTGAGAGCTTGTGCCTTGCAAGACAAGATAGGTTGGGACAAGAGGCTACCAAACGCAGAATTCTCTTACAACAACAACTTGTGCCTTGCCAGTCTAAAGATGCCACCATTCGAAGCGCTTTATGGGAAGAATTGTAGAACTCCATTGCATTGGGACCAACCCAGCAAAAGGCAGGTGTTCAGTCCAGATATTTTGCTTGAAGCCGAAGAGAACATCAGAATGGTCCGAGAGAATCTGAAGGCAGCGCAGTCCAGACAGCGAAGCTATGCTAACACCTAAAGAAGAGAATTGAGCTTTGAAGAAGAAGACTATGTCTACTTAAAGGTGTCACCATCAGAGGAATCAAAAGATTCGGAGTCAAAGGTAAGCTAGCACCTTGATACATCGGACCGTACCAGATTCAAGCGAGGCGTGGAGAAGTGGCATATCAACTCTGCTTACCAGAGAGTCCGTCAGCTGTGCATGACGTGTTCCATGTGTATTAGCTAAAGAAATGCTTGAGTGCCAGAAGAGCAGTTGCCAACAGAGGACCTTGAAGTTCAAGAAGATCTGACATATATTAAGAAGCCAACTCAGATTTTGGAGACAGCAGATCGGGTCACTCGGAGAAGCACCATCAAGATGTGTAAAGTCAAATGGGGCCATCACTCAGAAGAAGAAGCAACCTGGAAAAGAGAAGATGATTTGAAAGCCAAGTACCGTGAGCTCTTTCTAGCCAACCTTGAATCTCGAGGGCGAGATTCTTTTTATGGGGGATAGGTCTATAACACCCTGAATTTGGGGGTATAAAATTTCTTTCTAATTATCACCCAAATTTAGGTGTTACTCTTCTCTCTCTCTCTCTCTCCAGTTCCTATCTATCCCTACATTCTCTCTCTCTCTTTTTCCCTTTTGAGTAGAGTTAGCTTAATTAGGAGAGATTAATTATTTATTTTTGCCAAAACATTATGAGTCATGACATGTTGCATCATGCTGAGCTTAAATATTCTTTGAATTGTTGCACATGTTTGAATTAGTTTGAATTTGAAACTTGGTTTGAATTTGAATTGAAAACCCTAGAGAAAAAGAAATGGAAAAGCAATTAGAAAATCTAGGGAAAAAGAAAAAGCCAAAGCAGCCCAAGCCGGCCATCCAGCCCAGCAGGGCCGCGCGCCTGCGCGCCCGCGCCGTCTGACAGGTGGGCGCCACATGTCAGCGGCAGTTTCCTCCCCCGTGCACTCACACTCTCCCTCTCTCTACCCAGTGGGGCCAGGCTGTCGGCACCGGTTGCCTTCGCCCACGCGCCCCTCTTCCCTCTCTGCCTTGCGGGCCCTCTTCGCCAGACATCGAGCCGTTGCCCCTGCACGCTTGCTCTCTCTCTCTCTCGCTCGCTGCGCCGTGGCCCCCCTGTCAGCTCCACCTTCCCCATGCCCGCCATGGACCAGCGCGCACACTCGCGCACGTCGCCGGAATCCTCGGCCACGTCGCCTGCCCATGCCCCCAGCCCCTTTTTGAGCATCGCCCGTGCCAGCACTCACTTCCCCATCCCATTTCACATAGCCCCGCTCTCTCGCGCGCTATGCCCACGCCACTCAGCCTCGCCAGAGACCCACGCCCGCCGTGTCGGTCTTCTTGCTCGTCGGAGGCCATGCCAAGCGACCCTGAGCCCCACCCCGAGTTGAGATATTCGTTCCCGTGCTTGGTTTTCCCTAATTGCGCCCACCTGTAGCCAATTTGGCCTCGCAGGTGTGCGGCCACGCTTGCTCGCCGCACCCGCACGGTGTCCGGCCAACCCAACACCGTCCAGTGCCCCAACGTTGGCCCATAGTGCTCCCCCACCTCCATTGGATCTAGACCGAGCCCTATCGCGGTCGATTGCCTCTCCTAGTGGCTGGAATTCCTCACCGGAATCGTCTCGACCCGCCCGGAGTCTTTTCCCCGCCGTTCTCCCCTCTCTGACCTCGGTCTCGTGACCACATCCTCACCACTGAGTTCGCCGAGTCATCCCCTTCATTTCTAGCCAACTCCAGCGACACCAGAACCACCGTAGCACGCACCCACCCCAACTCCGCTGACCTCACCACTGCGAAGGGGAGCGGCGCCGCCCGCAGCTAACCAGCCCTCCCGGCTTTGATCTCCCCCGTCTGATCTTGATCGCACAGCCGAGATTACAGTATACCGCTTCACGCCTACGCGCCCTATGTTCGGGCCCATTGGTCAGCACCTACGCCCCCTGGCGCTGGGTCCGACCGGTCAGCGCGCCCCCTCCTCGGTCACTAACATGCTGGCCCGCTTGCCAGCGCCTCGCTCGCCCCCGCGCGCGCCCTCGCCCATGGATGTAATCCTGTCCGCCGATCTCTGATCCGATGGTTTAGATCGTCCGATACCCCTTCGTGTGTAGTTTTGCTTAGGAGACCCTCGGGTTTTAGGAAATAAACCCGCTGACCTGGTTTTCGTGCGTAGGCCCCTGTAATCTTGTAGATTGAACGCTAGGCTTTTAAATAATTATAGAATTAGACCTATTTTCATATTTTAAACTCCCAAACATGTTTATTTCATATCTTTTGCATATGAACTCCAAATTTAGTGATTCAAATTGCAAAATGTTCATAGGAATATTCTATGTTTAAATAAATTAGTTCCATCTACTGTCTGCACATTCTAATTTTATGGTTAACTATGAACTAGTATATGTGTGGATTTATTTATCTAATAAAATAAATTAAAGAAAATCCTAGAGGTTAAAGTATATTTAGTCTTGTGAGATTAATAATATGTATTACATGAATTCATCTCTGGTCTAACTTTTAGGTCTCAGTAAAATGAATAGAATAAGGTTATGTAATTATGGACCACATGTTGGGGGCCTTCGTCCTCCGAAGGTCCTCAAAAACATGATTTGACAATGTTTTCCAAGTGGATTATGTGAACAGGTATCTTCGGACTCAGAATTATGAACATAAAGCACGGTCAGGACGAAGCCTGAGCCAGACGAAGGACGAGCTGATTACCAAGTTCTACGAAGGACGGTGCACAGCCGAAGCTGTGTGCAGGGAAGCTTCGTCGCGATAGCGGAAAGGGGAACCGACTTAAAGATGAAAAGACTACGTGGGCCTCGACAGATTTCCATAAGCCGTTAACAAATGTAATGGACATGGATGTAATTTTACATGGGCTGCGTCCCGCGTCTATAAATAGATGAACAGTACTCCCGTACTGTTCACGCGGATTTGGCATCTACTTTTGCGTCACGCTTGTACTTTTTACCTTCTCTCAAGACCGAAGGTACATTTGTAATTTGAAATCATTTCTATTTTTCCATGTTAATAAAATAGAAATGATTCTATGATGGTGTTTACATTATATTTCACGCCTTATATGAATCCTTCGTCATTACTTGTCATATTTACGAAGGTATGTTTCTTATGACCTTCGTCCGAAAAGCATTATCTCCCGAAGGGACATAATGTTCCAAAGGACGAAGGACTTTAACACTTAACATTTTTATGTTGCCTTGTTCTTAACTCATAGCCTTTGAGAACAAGTCCCCAACATTGGCGCCCACCTCCGGTGAACTCACTTCCACTTCGAGTTTTTTGAACACCTTCGGAAGCTGTAGACCTTCGCTATGGCACCGAAGAAAGCTTCAGCGGCTGGGGCTGCAGCACTGCAACCGCTGGACCACAACCAGGAGACCGTCTCTCTTCGGGAGGCCCAACGCTTCAGGAGGAAGAGTTAGACCAAGAAATCAGGGATATGGAGATGCTACATCAACAAGTGCAGAGAAAGAAGGAGAAGATGGCCCGGCTAGCTGAGTTGCAACGGCAGATAGACGAAGCCTCTGAGGAAGTTCGCCATCTTACTCATGATGAGCAAAACAGAAGGCCTCAGCAGAAAGACCTTCATCAGGAGGGCTTCGTCAACGAAGATGACTGGTATGACAATTTCCATCAGGGAAATTTTGTTTTCGATGATGCTTCTCCTTTGTCCGCTGAGCTGCAGGCTACACCTTGGCCTCCATCCTATAAGCCACCCCAGCTTCCTATGTTCGACGGCCACTCAGACCCGAAGCAGTTCTTGATGAGCTACGAAGCAACAGTGTCTTCGTATGGGGGCAATGCTGCAGTCATGGCGAAGTCTTTTGTCATGGCCGTCAGGAATGTTGCTCAGACCTGGTACTCCTCCCTTCGACCAGGAACGATCACCTCATGGCAGAAGCTGAAGGATATGTTGTTAACCAGCTTTCAAGGATTTCAGACGAAGCCAGTCACTGCTCAAGCTTTGTTCTAGTGCACTCAGGACCATGAAGAATACCTTCAGGCGTATGTCAGAAGGTTCTTGCGTTTGAGGGCGCAGGCTCCAACGGTGCCCAATGAAATTGTCATCGAAGCCATGATCAAGGGGCTTCGTCCTGGACCTGCAGCCCAATACTTTGCTAGGAAGCCTCCTCAGACTTTGGAGAAGTTGCTCCAAAAGATGGACGAGTACATTCGTGCTGATAATGACTTTCGCCAAAGAAGGGAGGAGGCCTTCAGATTTTCTGAGATGACCAGGGGCTTCGGGGGAAGATTCTATCCGAGGCATGTCAGGTCCATTCACAACTCCACTCAAAATGATGACAAGGGGAGTCAGCAGAACAGGCCGCAGTGCTCCTCACAGGCTTCGGGGCAGCAGCAAACTTTCTTTCGGCCACCAGCTCCAAGAGGCAGAGGCGCCAGGGGCTTCGGCGGGAGATTTGGAGATCAACCAAGGAGGACATTTTGCCTATTCTGCGGTGAGAACAAGGGCCATACCACCAGGATGTGCCATGTTACCATCCAGAAACAAAAGGAGCTAGCAGAAGCTGCAGCGCAACAGGGACAGCCGAAGCAGGTCATGCATACTGCTTTGTACCATCAGCCTTACATCCCGGAGTACGTGGGCAACCACCCTGCAGTTTCTGTAGCTTCGGCAAGTCAACCTCAAGCTTCATGGCAACAGCCCCCGCCTCCACCTCCGCTGCAACAAGGCCAGCAGCCAGAAGGGAGCCAATATGTTCCGCACCAAAGGGATATCAGAGAGCAATCTGAAGCCCGTACAGTCAATAGTACTGTGCCAGAGTCGAAGCACATTTATTGAAAAATATCCTACTTTGATAGCAGTCTTTTCCGTTTAAGTTCTGTTTTCTGTTTAATAAAGAACACTTCAGATTTCATATAATAGTTTCGTGGTTGGTTATCAGAAAAACCTATCTTCTCTACAGGTTTAAGTTGCTGAAGCTTAAAAATTTGCGGTAACAAGGAGGATCTTCGGATTATTAAAAACCCTTCGAAGCAACAAAAAGTCGTTCTAAGGAGCGCAGAGTAAGTCGCCGAAGTTACAAAAAGCCGTTCCAAAGGGAGCGCAGTGTAAGTTTTTTGCTCCAAAGACGTTCCTAAGGGAATGCAGAGCATACAGCGAAAAGTCAACGCTGATACCGCCTAAGTAAAAGGCGAAGAAGCTCCAAAGACGTTCCTAAGGGAATGCAGAGCTTATACCGCCTAAGTAAAAGGCGAAGAAGCTCCAAAGACGTTCCTAAGGGAATGCAGAGCTTATACCGTCTAAGTGAAAGGCGAAGAAGCTCCAAAGACGTTCCTAAGGGAATGCAGAGCTTACGAATATATTTTGTGTGTATCTTCGGAACAAATGTCATTTGCATAACATAACATCATCACATCATTTTGCATAACATAAGCATCATACATCATATTGCATTTGGCAAAAGAAGGGGACACAGTATCAACCTTCGAAAGGACGCTTTGAGAAAGTGAAAATTGTGTAAAGTCACGAGGGAATATAATGATAATCTTCGGAATACAGCTTCGGAGAATATTTTTTACGAAGCATGGACGAAGCTTCATCAGAGCAATATCGAAATTGTATAGCTTCGGAGAATGTTTTCATGAAGTATGAACGTGCTTCATCAGAATAATTTTAACGGAGAATGTCTTCTTCACGAAGCATGAAAAGAAGGGAAGGTGTTTTTTCGCCGAAGGCTCAAAAATGGTATGTATGTAGAGTTTCATGCATCGTAAAGAATTGAATAATGAAAAGAAACTTGTATATTACATTCAAATGTACAAAATGTTACATAGGTCACACTTTAAATGTTTTTTCTAAATAGCATTTAGTCTTCTCTTAATACTGCTTCGGCGGCTTCATTTAGAAGTTGATCAACAACTTTGTCCATGATAGCTTCGGCCATTTGTTTAATTTCATCATCCCCTTTTGTGTGGGGGTCGGCAGTCGATCCAGCAGCTTCTGAGGGAAGAGAACATTTCTTCATTACTATTACAAACCGTGAGCAAAGTTTGAAATAAAAATTACAACACAATAAGAACGACTAATTAATACCTAATTGCCTTTCGGGCTCTGTACTTCTTTCGGCAGCTTCTGCCACTCTCCTAGCATCATGGATGCCTTTTTCGCTTCTTTGAATTATTTCTTGCGCCATTTCCCGGCCGCCATTAACCCAGATATCAGTGAAGAATTTACCGCCAACCATGCTGGCTTCGGTCGAGGGATCTTTGATATCTTCCGAGGATAGGTCAGCTTCGGATTGAGCTAAGGATTTTATATGTTCACAACCTTTTTTCTCCAAAACAGCAGCAATTCCCCTGGCGCCTGAAAAAGCGCAGATATCACCGCGGCTGCTCAGGATTTCTTCGAAGGCTTCTGCTTCGTGACTAATCCAGTCCAGTGGACCTTCGGGATTGCCTCTTGAAAAGTCCTCTTCACTAGAAAAGGCGCCAACGCTGGCGAAGCTGGATTTTATCTTTTTTACGCATTCTACAGATTTAACATAACATTTCCTTTGAGATGCACGAAGCTCTTTAATACTTAACTCCAAATTATTGACCATATGATCACTGAGTTCTCGTTTTGTTTCTTCCAGTGCACGTTCCTCTTTAGCTCTAGCCAGCTGTTTCTGAAGATCTTTAATTTCACGTTTTTGGGCTTCGGCCCGGGATTTTGAAGCAGCTTCGTCTTTCTTTACTTTATCTACCAGTGTAAGCAGAATCTTATCCTTTTCCAGAGCTTCGTTTCTCAGTTTGATAACTTCGGAGCGTAAATTGTTAAACGCAATGTCGTAGCTTTCATCTTCGGCGCTTTTTTGGGCTCTTAATGCGTTGCTTAGAATCAAGCCCTATATGAAAAAGAATCCATATAAGAATAAAGGAATGTATTACGCATTAAAAAGTTTTTTCAAACGCTTAGTTTCCATACCTTTAGGCTATTATATGCAAGACTGTCTGCGAGATCCTCTTTCGTCATAGCGCATAATCCAGCTTCGAGTTTCGGGAACCCCATGCTTCTAGCCATTTCCCGGCATACGGATAGTTCCTTATTGTCTGGGAGACAGTACAGGAAATCATCTTCGTTTGTCCCATTGAATACTACTGCCCCCTTCGGATACTTCAACTCTCTAGCATAGTGATTCGCTTCATAGATTTCTTCTTCAGATAGTTTCTTCCCCGAAGCATGTCGCACGATGTAATCGCGTATGCTGGAGGGAGCTTCGGGGGCGGCAGTATCAATTTCTTTAACCAAGACTGGTTCTGATATTTTCTCGGATTCTTCCTTGGTGGGCTCTGAAGGCCCAGCTTCAGCTTCAGCTTGTTGTTTCGAAGCTTCAGTAGATGCTTCAGCGAGTTCAACAGACTCCTTTGTGGTTGTGCTTGAAGACTTAATCGTCTCCAAGACATCCAATACGTTCACCATTCTTTTTCTTCTTGGGGTCACCGATGGGCCCTTTTGATTTTTTGTTGTGTCGACATTTGCTGAAGGACTTAAAATTTCTGATGTTTTTGGCCCTTCAGTCTTCGGTTTATCTACTGCTGAGGGCGCTTCAGTTTTCTCTACTGTCTTCGGCACTGGAGCTGGTTCTGTAGCTTCAGAGGCCAAAGAAATTTCACCAATAAATTCTGGCACTGTGGCCGGCTCAATAAAGCGTGTCCGATGGGTGAGCACCTTCATCTTTTTCCTTTGAGGCGCTGGCTCACTAGTAGCACTTGTGGTAGCTTCTGTCGCAGGAGAAGCATTTTTCCTTTTGCGACCCAATACCGGATAATGATAGTCAGGGTAGATAAACCCGACTGCGTCAAACACACGGTTGAGCCTTTTCTTCTTTCGGCCTCCGAAGGCTGCTGATAGCGCAGTATTTTCAGCCTTCGAGTATGCCCCAAGCAGTTCGTCACTTAATGTTTCAATGCTTTTCAACCAGTCATCATCAGGTTCAACAAATTTATCTGCATATTTGAATGTGTATTTCAGTCTGACCAATCCGCCTTCGTCGGATTCTTTAATGGTCTCCTTCGGCATTTCCCACTTTTCTGTAAGTGGCCATACCCTGAAGGCAATGTGCTCTTGGACCAAGTCCCTTGTCCCAATGAAAGAGCAGATTACGCCGAAGGCTCTTTGGCATTCCTCGGCTGCTTCGTCCATTTCAACCTTCGGCCTTCGAAGTCCGAAGCGTTGCCAGATGGGGCGCATAATGATACTTTTAACATTTTCTTGTGCTGTTAAGTCATTCTTCACATAGAACCACTCTGTCATCCAGGCTCCGGGCCACCTCTTCCGAAAGGTCGGCACAGGGCAGCTTGACCCGGAGCGGGCACCGAAGCTATAACACCCAAAATTGTTGTGGTATTGTTCTTTTCCCCAGGGCTTCGTCTCGTATAATAACTCATGAATATTGCAGAAGCTTTTAGCGTTTGGTTCCAAACCTTGGCTTCTCACAGCCCAGACAAACACCCCCATTCTTATGATGGCTTCGGGGGTAATTTGATGAAGGTAGACTTGAAATGTCTTCAGGACTTCAACAACAAAGTTGCTTAGGGGGAACCGAAGCCCAGCCTTGAGAAAGCTTCGGAAGACTACGACTTCATCTTCTTCTGGGGTGGGAGAAGTCTTCTCTCCAGCGTCAGCCCTCACAACAGATATATCTCGAAAATACCTCCCCCTCATATTATCAATATGACTCTGCTTGATAGTGGTCTTACCGAAAACCGTGTGACTTGGCCGCCATGGTCGATCTTCGGCCTCTTCTCCACCACTTTCTACATCATAGCTGTCGCTGTCACCAGTATCTTCGGACAAACCTTCAAGAATCTCCTTGGTGATTTTCTCTGTATTGGTCTCCGCCATCGCTATCAGGAACCCCAAATTCTTCTCTTCTTCGAGACTCAGCTTCGTCTCAGCAGGGATCTTCTTACCTTCAGACATCTTCGGACACGCTAAAAAACTTTTTTCAGGGCCGAAGCTTCGAAATCAAAAAGGTCACCAATCTTAATGCACAAGAGCTAAAAATTTAGTGGACCGAAGCAGATGGCAAGTGTGCGTACCAAATGAGTTGGCGGTGTGATCTTATTTATACGCCCAGGGCGCTGAAAATTGAAAGACCCCGCTTGTCAGTGAATGTTGCTATTCTAGCAAAGGGAAGGTGTTTTTTCGGACCTTCGGCTCAAGGCCTTCGTCCATATCGCAATCTGAATTTATTATTAACAAATTAATATTGCGAGGGGCTACTGTTGGGGGCCTTCGTCCTCCGAAGGTCCTCAAAAACATGATTTGACAATGTTTTCCAAGTGGATTATGTGAACAGGTATCTTCGGACTCAGAATTATGAACATAAAGCACGGTCAGGACGAAGCCTGAGCCAGACGAAGGACGAGCTGATTACCAAGTTCTACGAAGGACGGTGCACAGCCGAAGCTGTGTGCAGGGAAGCTTCGTCGCGATAGCGGAAAGGGGAACCGACTTAAAGATGAAAAGACTACGTGGGCCTCGACAGATTTCCATAAGCCGTTAACAAATGTAATGGACATGGATGTAATTTTACGTGGGCTGCGTCCCGCGTCTATAAATAGATGAACAGTACTCCCGTACTGTTCACGCGGATTTGGCATCTACTTTTGCGTCACGCTTGTACTTTTTACCTTCTCTCAAGACCGAAGGTACATTTGTAATTTGAAATCATTTCTATTTTTCCATGTTAATAAAATAGAAATGATTCTATGATGGTGTTTACATTATATTTCACGCCTTATATGAATCCTTCGTCATTACTTGTCATATTTACGAAGGTATGTTTCTTATGACCTTCGTCCGAAAAGCATTATCTCCCGAAGGGACATAATGTTCCGAAGGACGAAGGACTTTAACACTTAACATTTTTATGTTGCCTTGTTCTTAACTCATAGCCTTTGAGAACAAGTCCCCAACACCACACTTAAAGAATAATCAACTCCTAAATGAAATTAGTTCATGTTATACTTTGATCTCATTCTTCCTTATTTAATATTGTGCCTTTTTAGATGTATTCCAATGTTTGTACATGTTTGGTGTGATGTTCATTTGTACTTTACAAATGTATTGAATGTATGATCGCTTTATTTAGACAACGAGCAGTCTGTGGTTCCTGAGTGTGTTGCTGAAGACCTTTCTGAGCAACAACCTGGTGAAGGCAAGTGTCCTCTGACCCATTATGTCCTACATACTTTATAATTCACTATCCCGCATTACATTATTTAAACCTAACGATTGACTAGTTTCTATTTACCCTGTCCTTGATTACATTTTGGGTTACGATGGTTAGCTTCATGTTATTGCTTTAACTTAATCAATGAACATGGTGTGAAAATTTATGATACGATATTGTTATTATGATTATGATGATGTTCTTATGACACTTCAGGGGACTCAGGCCATTTTTCCTGAGTACCTCTCTATAAGGACCTGTTCATGGAGTGACCACCCGAGATAACAGTGCAACCATGAGGGTGGAATGGGACGCCCTTAGCTGAATAATTAGATGAACCTAGGGGTGTAGTTTGCTTTGCCGGAGGGTCGTCAATGGGGGCAGGGTGTAGTGCTCGCTCTGCCAAGGGGGGTGCAGAGGTTCATTTGATTTGGTTTTGTTAGTCACCCACCTTGGGGAGGTGTATTGTGTTTGTACGACTAGCGAAACCTAACGAGCAGCTATGCACCAGGGGAGTCTTTGTAAAGGCTACGTAGTGAAACCTTGCTGACTCACCTTGGTAGTGTTTGAGGGTTTGATCGACCCGAGGCAAAAAGGGATAACGACTCGTGGATAAAGTGTGCAACCTCTGCAGAGGATTAGAAACTGATATATCAGCCGTGCTCATGGTTAAGAGCAGCCTTGGGATCCTCTTTGATTAGAAGAACTTTGGTTACTTTTGTGATGATGGTTAATAATGTTGGTTATAATTCTGATCTCTGGTATTTCCTCTTGGAGGGAGTACTTTTGGGTAATAACTGGGTTTATTACTAAAGCTTGGCTCTACTAAAAGTAATAAACATTTGACTAACTAAAAGCAACTACTTAACCTCAACCCCACATACAGCTAGTCCACTTTAGCAAAACGGGACATTTGCTGAGTACGTTGATGTGTACTCACCCTTGCTTTACAAACCACGCCACCCCAGGTTGTCCCCACTGTACTCAGTTCTCAGGAGGTGATGCTAGCAACATGGAGGACTTTGAGGAGTTCCAGGACTATGATGAGTTCTAGTTTATCTTAGTGGCAAACCCCCAGTCAGCTTCCTGTGTAGGCCTTTCATCTACGTTTCATTTCTCCGCACTTCGATATTTATGTTAAAGACAATGGTTATGTATTAGACTCTGTGGATGTCTTGGACATCTTGATTTAATTAAAGTACCTTTCCACTATTTACTTTGAGCATTGTGTGATGATGTCCAATTATGTAATCACTTTGTACGTGAGTTTCTGATCCTGGCACGTACATGGTTCGCATTCGGTTTGCCTTCCAAAACTGGGTGTGATAGTGAAGCTGAAGTGTTTCAAATGTGCCAAACCAGGCTTTGATACTACTTGTAGGAAACGGGTGACGCCTAAGAGAGGGGGTGAATTAGGACTTCTAAAACTTTTACTAAACTAGGCCACAAATAAATCCCTAGAGCAAAACCTATGCAAATAATCAAACTAGAGTGAGCAAACTAGGTTTTGTCTAAGTGTTGCTATCTCTACCGCAATGGCTAAGTTTCAATCTACACTATATAAGTATGAAGACAAGATTCAAACTTAAATGCTTAATATAAATGTGGAAGTTAAAGAGCAAGGTAGAGAATGCAAACTCTCGTGGATGACGCCGGTATTTTTATTGAGGTATCCGAAACCGCGCAAGGTCCCGACTAATCCTCGTTGGTGCCCCTACGCAAGGAAGCCCACGCGAGGGCCAAGCACCTCAGTCGAGTAACTCTATAGAGAGTCGCGAGCCTTCTCCACGCACAAGTGGTGCTCCGCTTCCGGCTCCTCTCGAATGCTCCTCGCCATCTCCACTATCGAGCTTCCAGCCGAAAACGCCGCGGGCCTCGTTCCATCCGGTACAGGGTGGCGGCCATGATAAACGCGGTTGTCACGGTCTCGCAAGACTCTCGCCCCACTCGGTACAATTACAACGGCTCGCGCAAGAGCCAAGGGGTTGTGTGGTTTTACCAAACTCACTCAACTAACTAGGGTTCACCTAGAGCAAGCGCTAAAGCGGTCTAACTAACCTAAGCACTTCGCAAAGCACCTACGCTAATCACGGAGTGATTCTATTACGCACTTGGGTGTTTGAGCTCTTGGAAATGTGCAATATATGCCTTGGTATGTTGCCTGGGCTCCCACACTTGATAATGGCCGGTTGGGGTGGTATTTATAGCCCCCAACACAATTGTAGCCATTGGAGAAAAGTTGATTGTCTCTACGGCACACCGGACAGTCCGGTGGTGCACCGGACAGCGCATTGTTCAGTGTCCAGTATGCCTAGTCGTTGCCCTGCCACAGCAGGTGACCGTTGGCGCTGCAAGCTATTCACACCGGACAGTCCGGACTCCACACCGGACAGTCTGGTGGTCTTCCCTCCACGGTGCCACCTGGAACTAGTCGTTGGGCTGCAGTTCCCTGGTGCACCGGATAGTCTGGTGCTTCTCGCACAGACAGTATGCAGGCAACACTTCTTTCTTCTCTTGGACTCCTCTTGATCTTCATAATGTCTTCTTTTGAGGTGTTGCTTTTCTCAATGTCTTGGTCCAAGGTACGCAGGAAACACTTCTTTCTTCTTTTGAGGTGTAGCATCCTATGAACTACACACACAAACACTAGCAAACATATTAGTCCACGGGTTGCGTTGATCATCAAACACCAAAATCTATTTAGCCAAATGGCCCGGGTCCATTTTCCTTACATGGTGGCTTCTCTCCACCAGTGTCACTTGGAACTAGCCATTGGGCTACTGTTCCCTAGTGCACCAGACAGTCCGGTGTGTGGCACAGGACAGTTCGGTGCACTCAGCCAGACATTCCGCCAGTGGCAGCACTATTCTTCATTTCTTAAACTTTGCTTGATACTTGTTGATCTTTACTTGTGATCTTCATAATGTCTTCTTTTGAGGTGTTGCTTTCCTCAATGCCTTAGTCCAAGTTACTTTAGCATCCTATGAACTATAATCATAAACACTAGCAAACACATTAGTCTACAGGTTATGTTGATCATCAAACACCAAAATCTATTGAGCCAAATGACCCGGGGTCCATTTTCCTTACACGATCCACGCATGGTGTCGGACAATCTTCACTTTTTCGAACGATATGTAGTGGAGATATTCATTTTTGCATAGTTACTGTCCAAAGTGCTTCGAGGCATCACGAACAGTCAGCCGGAAGGGTCCAGATAGTCCACGACACAGTAAAAACCCTAAAAGAGCTCCTCTGCGGAATAATCTACGTTATTCAAGATAGTCCGCATAAGGTGCTCGAATGGTCCGCACTTGGCGATTTCAGAACTTGAGTTTTTGACTTGTCATTGATCTATGAGCTATCTTCTCCAAGTTGCTTTGGCTGAACTTCGAGACAGATCCTATGACTAAGACAAATATTACTATTGGCTTTCCAACTAGTCTAAGTCATGGATCTTGGACATTTCAAAACTTTAACTCATACTCTTTCTTTTGCTCGAACAAGCTCCAAGATAGTGAATTATGTTGATTATGAGCTTTTCAACCTCTCTTGATGTATTAAATAGGTTCCTAGAGGTATTTGGAACTTATCCAAACAGTAGAACTATTGGTAGTTCATCTATTCTATGTTTTACCCCTATTTGGTTGAAACTGAGTTGTTTCTGACTTAGAAACTGAACTGTTGAACTTATGAACCTATCAACCAAAGACTAGGCAAACTACTTAGTCCATAAGGTTGTAATAGTCATTTAGCATCAAAATCAATATAAAAATGGTTTAAGGCCATTTCCCTTTCAACAGTCATACCTTTGAAGGTTTAGACACTAGTTCGAAGGTAGAGATTTTTACTGCTTCGGATGCAGAGCGCTTGGTGTGATGTGATTACGTGGACTCCAGAGTTTGTGCATGGGCACTATTCACCTATTTATAGGGACTGTCTGGAATACAACTCTGTGTGAAATTACAAGCGTAACCTTGAACCCTATACATGCAGCTACGAAAACTAGTGGGGACAGCAACATCATTTCTTACAAAGCAGCAGTGGACGAGTTGGCCTCCTTTGTCTTCGGGTCAACTGCTTTGGCTTCGACGACGTACCTCGTTTAAGCGTTTAAAACAAGGCTTCTTCCATCTCTCTTTTTACTTGTGTTGACATTCTTCGGCATACATAGGTTAATTGCTCCTAAAACAGATTGTGAAATTATTAATACCAATTAGTTTTGAGGACCTTTGTCAAAGATACTACCCCAATAACACTTAAGTAGAAACAATTTGAAGCGTGCGCAGCGGGGCACCACACTATCATGAAGGTCCTGCCTACATTAGAGTCAGTTGGGGCACAACACCCCATGGAAGCCGAGGCGACATTTCTCGCATGCCACCAATGGGAGCGGCTGAACACTACGGTGTCCCTCACTTGTCACCATCAATCAGATCCCTAGCTGAATCAGTTGCTTTTCTATGCATAAGTGACCTTTATATTAGTAGCAAATTGTTTAAAAGAAAATTTCCAAATTACTTCCCTCACCTATGGAGGATATTTATATAGCCCTCTAAACTATTTTTAGTTCAATCAGAATAAGTCTACATAACCCCTAACCTTTAGAGGGTGGTATACTTTAACCTCTCACCTTTAAAACTAGTTGTTTAACCCCTCAGCTTTATAAAACCAGATAAATAACCTTCTGAGCAGTTTTTTTAGTTGGTAGTTTTGATGATGTGACACTGATTTAATTTGCACCAGTTTTATCTTTTTCAGTTTTGTTGTCTTATATCAAAAATTATATAATTTTTATAAAAAATCAGTAATTAGACATTATATTCGCTCTAATTTTTCTAAAATTTTACAGATTAATTACTAAAAAACTACATAAAAGAGCTTAATATTTTTGTCTCGGATTCATTTCTTATCTTATAATTGAAAACATTTTTTTCTAAAGCTAAATAATACTATTACTAAACTACTAAAGCGTTTCTTAATTTTATTAAGCAAGATAAGTGATCTTTCTTCTAACTACTAACAAAATTATTTATACATTTGTTTTTTATAAAAAATTACCGAACAGTAATAAAATGATCTTCAATTTTTACAAAAACCTTCTCCTCCCTAAACTAATATACAAAAATATTTTTTGAGAATTTTAAATCTAAACCTATAATTTACATAAATATTTCTTAGGACTTTATATAGGTTTATATTTAAAGTTCTAAGAAAAATTTGAAAATATTTGTATATCTTAGTTTAGTTAAGGAAAGGTCTCTGTAAAATTTGGAGATCATTTTATTACTATTTGTTAGGTGTTTCCAAAAAATAAATGTAAAATTAATTTAGTTAGTAATTAGAATAAAATGTCACTTAACATGTTTAATAACATCAACAAAAAATTAGTAGTTTAGTAATAGTATTATTTAGCACTAGTAAAGTTTTTAGCCTCATAAGATAAGAAATGAATCAAGGACAAAAAATATAAGCTCTTTTTATGTAGTTTTTATTTTTAGTAATTAAGGTGCTACTCCTAAAAATATAATGTCTAATTATCTATTTTAAGTAAAATTACATAAAATTTAGAAATTAGTAGAAAACATAATTAAAAAACAACAAAACTTGTGCCACTTAAATCAGTGTCACGTCATCAAAACCGCTAAAATTGCCTAAGGGGTTATTTGTCTGATTTTGTAAAGTTGAGTTGGTTAAACAACCGTTTTTGAAGGTAAGGGGTAAAGTAGCCACCTCTAAAGGACGAAGGGTTATATATACATATTCTTAGTTCAATTTACCGCTTCACATGTTTGTGTTCGTTTAATCTACCCCTTAACAAATTTTGACATTTTGATTTCTTTATATAAAAGCCGGATTATCTGCTCAAATTTTGTTGGTTAGTAGCTAATGCTGTAACTTAGACTAGAAAAATATATTATAATTTTTTATAATTATTTTGATAGGTTTAATATTAGATAATATAATAACTTTAATGGTATTGTTGGGGGCTTGTTCTCAAATGCTAAGAGTTAAGAACAAGGCAACACAGAAAATGTTAAATATTAAGGTCCTTCGTCCTCCATTTCATTATATCCCTTCGGGACATAAGGAACTTCGGACGAAGGTTACGAAGAACGCACCTTCGTAAACATAATAACGTAGAATGAAGCATTCATATAAATCATGAGGTATAAAATGGACATTCAAATGTTAACATAGAATCATTTCCATTTCTATTAATACGAATGAATATAAATGACAGATGTACCTTCGGTCTTGAGGAAGGCAGGAGTACAAGTGTGATGCGAAGGCAAATGACAGGTTCGCGTGAACAGTGCAGAGGTACTGTTCATCTATTTATAGGCACAGGTCGCAGCCTGTGACAAATTACAATTATGCCCCTTACAAGTGTTTACAACATTGACTCAGACCTATATGAATAAAAAGGTCATTCTATCTCTATGTCGGTTTAAAACGCCGAAGCTCCATAAAAAGGAACCTTCGGCTATCTCTTGGAGACGACTTCAACCGAAGCTGCTTCTTCGTGTGAGACCTTCGGCGCACCGAAGCACGACCCCAACAGTAGCCCCTTTCGCGGTGCTAGATCGTTTTTCGTAACGAGCTTGACCCGTGAAAAAAGAGCCTCTTCAGCTTCGGGAAGCCGAAGGTCCAAAAAACACCTTCCCTGAGCTCGTTGCGGAGAAACGATCCGGCTTCCGAGCACGTACCAGGCCCACCTTGCAGAGTACTGTTTGATCTTTGCGGTCCACTGCACAGCGAGTACAAGTGACCGCCCGTCTGGTGTAAAAATCTTGCCGCTTCGCCTTCTTACCTGCAGCACTATATAAACAAACGGGTAGGTGTGAAGTTACCACAGCATTCATTGCTATTTGCACTGTTTTGCTGCCAAAATTTTCCACCATAGCCGAAGCTTGACTCTCAGAATCGAACGAAGGTCCGTCTCGACGCTTGCTTCGTCAGAAAGGAGAGCTTCGGAGAAAAGAAAAAAGAAAAACGTTTCTGACCTCCCCAAACTCAGAATCACATGGCACGAGTGCGATCTACTGCCAAAGTTGTACGTGAGGGAGACGAAGCCGAAGGTTCGGACACTGTGCCCATCTCCGAAGCGATGCAGCGCTCCGGTCTAGTGACTGCGGAAGAAAGGCCTGCTGCCGAAGCAAACCCGACAACAGCCGAAGAAGAAGAAGAAAACATTGATGGGACTGACTCCGAAGATGACTACCACATTGCCATGCCCAGCAAGCCCAGTCACCTGGATTTTGGGAAATCAACTGTCTCAAAAGCTGATCTTTCGAAGATGGTGAAAGCAGGTTATTTCAATGAAGATCAGAAGAAGGTACTCCGCTTCGGGGGAGAAGAAACCACCCCGAAGCCAGGGAAGGATGAGATTGTTATCTTCAAAAGCTTTTTAAAGGCTGGGCTGAGATTTCCTCTGCACAATATTATTGCAGAGATATTGAGGAGGTTTGGTATCTACTTTCATCAATTGACTCCTAACGCCATCGTTAGGCTCAATGTTTATATCTGGGCCCTTCGAAGCCAGGCCGTGGAACCGTTTGCTGACAGCTTCTGCCGAGTTCACGAATTACACTACCAAACAAAGGCCAGAAAAGATGGGCTACATGATAATTTCGGTTGCTATAATTTTGCCTACCGGAAGACAACAAAATGTCCTGTCATCAGCTACCGAAGCAAATGGCCAGCAGGCTGGAAATCTGAGTGGTTTTATGTGAAAGTTGACGAAGACAGAGAAAAATTGGTACAAAGCCCTTTGGAGTTAATCTTCGGAGAGACGAGGCCACGATGCCGCATCGGCGATCTAAAAGGTCCCACCTGGGCTGCTCTGGGTGAATTTGAAATCATTTCAAAACATATTGGCACCAGGGATTTAGTTCAGGAATTTTTGGCATTCAGAGTTTTCCCTACTCTAAAAGAGTGGGAAATGCCGAAGCTGAAGGGAGAAAAGAAGAAGGGGGAGCTTGTCCGTCTGCCCTATCACTTTAAATTCAAGAAGTACTTTAAGAAACCCTGCAAAGAGTGGTTAGACACAGTTGAGACAATGTGCAATGAAATCTTGGGGAATTACTCCAAAAAAGAGGATCAATTAATGACAGCGGCCTTCGGCGCCCGACCGAAGCGAAGGCTGAACCGAGTATTCGATGCCCTGGGCTTCGAGTACCCAGACTATGAGCAGTTGAACAAGGGTGCCGAGGGCCACAAAAGAAAAAGAGTGGCCGAAAGTCTGACCAAGGATGAAGAGCAACCAGCAGCAGAGAAGAAGATTCCCAAGAAAAGGAAAATATCAACTCCGAAACGGAAAATATCCGAAGAAGAGGGGACACCCACACCACCTTCTACCAGCGACGTGGAAGAAATTTTAAAGGTAATGACTGAACCCATGCCCGCGAAGCTAAGTCCATTAGGGCTCCATCTGACGAAGCTTTTTCAAAAGGTGGACGAGCCGGATCAGACGAAGATAAGCAAACCCAAGCGGCAAAGAATCATTACGGTAACTGAAGTTATCGATAAGACGCCGCCAAGGGCGTCAGTTCATAAAACAGCAGCTGCCGAAAGCACCAAAAACGTCGAAGTCGCACCTTCGGAGGTCGCGGCTACCGAAGCCGCTACAGCCGAAGGTGTCAATTTAGAAACAACCATTGAGGATATTAACAAAATTTTGAAAGACATAGATGCAGAAGAAGCCGGTGTTGCTACTGAAAAATCCATGGCCACAGTGCCTGAAAAAGGAAAAGAAATAGCCGAAGATACTTCGGATGACGAAGCCTACTCCTTTCAGAATTTAATTGGACAAAAACTGACGAAGGACGAAATAGAAGAACTTAAAGACTATGCCAAATCTTGCGGCTACAAGTCAGGTGCCCTCCTATTTGGAGGTGTAGACGATGAAAAACTAGGCTGCATTCGAGACCAGACTGGTGCTAAGGTAATCGGTACTCTATCAAAGAGTATCGGTTTTCCGAAGCTAGAGACAGACATCAGCCGCTACCGACGACAGCATATCGTCGGCAGCTTATTTTACTCCAACTTCAAGGTAAACAACCTTTTCTCTGGTTTTTATTGCTGTTAATAATGAAAATATTACTAACATAAGTTGTTTCTGTACAGAGCATGCTACTGAGCAAAGCTCTGAAGATGCAACAAGACTTGGAGGACAAAAAGCACGAAGCTGTAATTGAAAACTTAGAAAGCAAAATAAAAGAGCAATCTGCCATCATTGAAAAGAAAGACTTCGAGCTCCAATCGACTGAAGGCTTACTGGCTGAGACTGAGGCTAAATTATCAGAGTTGAATTCGAAGCTTATCAATCAATCAAAACAATTCGACCAGGAGAAGCTAGAACTGAATTCGAAGCTTAAAGCCGAAGTCCAGACCAGCTCAGAGTTGAAGAAAACATTAACAAGCCTTCAAGACAAATGCTTGAACTTTGGCAATAATTGCATTGGACGATTAAAGAAGATATTTCACTCTGTTGGAGCCAGCAGCGGGAAATTTAACCCTTCAGCAGAAAATTTACCCCAGGCCTTCGATCATATCGAAGCTGAAATCGAAGAGCTTGACGAAGTTATAGCCGGGCACGGCGACTTCTGTGCCTGGGTAGCTTCTCGGGGTACCGCTGCTGCATTTCTGAAGGCCGGCTGCGAACATGGAAAAATTGTCAACAGGCCCAACTTCACCTTATCTCCATCAATCCTGGATGATATGCCTGACCTCGCCCGAAGTATCTCCAATAGATTTATAAAAATGATATGGACAAAAGGCGGGCGGGAGAAGGCTGGAGACGAAGCCCGAAGTCATCTTGAACCAGTAAGAAATGATATTTCGTACTTACCTTTTCCTTTGGGCTTGATTTTTACTTACGATTCCTTGATTCATGCAGGATGACGAAGGTGAAGATGATGCCTAAGATATGTCGCCGAAGCTGTCGCCGAAGCTGAAGCTTAATGAAGATTAGTAGAAGTGTGCTATAGAAAAACTCAGGATATTTTTGTAACAACTCTTGTAAATAGAATTAAACTGTTCTTCAAGGAACTTTGTACATACCTTGTAATATATTCTTACCCTTCGATTGAGGCGCTTTGATGTGGACGAAATCAGTATTTTGAGCCGAAGGCGAAAAAACACCTTCCCTTCTTTTCGTACACAACGAAGCATAAAAACAATTCTTCTTTTTGCCGAGCAACGAAACTTTTCTCTTTTGTACACAACATAGCATAACAAATCATAAAAACGCACTTCTCCGAAGCTTTTCTTTTACATAACGAATCATAAAAAACCACTTCTCCGAAGCTTTTTGCCGAAGCAGCCACTTAGGAACACAAATGCTATGAATGAATGCTTATGCATGCAAATGTTATGATGTAATGTAATGCACGAGTGAATGTCCGAAGCATATGTCCGAAGCCACATTGTCAGCCATTACTTAGAAACAACCACACATTAGCTCTGCATTCCCTTAGGAACGACTTTGGAGCCTCTTCGCCTTTTACTTAGGCAGTATCAGCGTTGACTTTTCGCTGTAAGCTCTGCATCCCCTTAGGGACGTCTTTGGAGCTTCTTCGCCTTTTACTTTCGGCGGAATCAGCGTTGACTTTTCGCTGTAAGCTCTGCATCCCCTTAGGGACGTCTTCGGAGCTTTTTTCTCTTTTTCAGTTTTGGCACTCGATGGTGCGCTCTCAGCTTTTACATTTACATTCTTTGGGGGATTTTGCTCTTATAAAACTAAAAAAGGAAAATTACATATGATGGCCCCATTAAAAACCTTTCTCCCCCTTTAGAAAGGAAAAGGGTGCCATGAAAAAGAAAAGAAAAGACAAAATTACATCAAGTTATACATAAAACCGCCGAAGCTCATCCGCATTCCAAGATCTTGGAATTTCATTGCCATCCATGTCCTTCAGTCTGTACGAACCAGGCCTTGACGAAGATGCTACTAAGAAAGGCCCTTCCCATTTCAGTTGCAACTTGCCTACTGTATCCGGGTTGGCCACTCTCCGAAGCACCAAATGTCCTGGCTCAATATTTTTTAGCCGGACTTTTCTATCTCGCCATTTGATTGTTTCAGCCTGGTATTTGTTGATATTTTCCACGGCCTGAAGCCTGATCCCTTCTAAGGCATCTTTTTCCACAAGACAAGTATCTTCGGCACCTGATTCTGCCGAAGCTACCACTCTTATTGATCCAGCTTTAGCTTCTTCTGGAGTTATCGCTTCGTCACCGAATAACAACTTGAATGGGGTAAAGCCTGTAGACCTTGATGTTGTTGTATTGTGGCTCCACACCACTTTGGTCAACTGATCTGGCCATTTTCCCCTTGGTTGATTAAAAATTAGCTTCATTATTCCTGTCATTATGATGCCGTTGGCCCTTTCAACAAGCCCATTCGACTCCGGATGCCTGACTGATGCAAAGTGGATCTTCGTGCCAATTTGGTCACAGAAATTTCTGAAATCTTCGGAGTCGAACTGTGTTCCATTATCTACAGTGATGGCCTTCGGCACTCCGAAGCGACAGACAATATTCTGCCAGAAAAATTTTTGGACAGTGGCCGAAGTTATTGTGGCTAATGGCTTCGCCTCAATCCACTTAGAAAAACACTCCACAGCCACTATAACATATTTCAGATTGCCTTGAGCCGGTGGTAACGGACCCAGCAAATCGAGGCCCCACCTTTGCAATGGCCAGATTGGTTGTATCAGCTGTGTCAAAGACGAAGGTTGCTTTTGATCTCTTGCACATTTTTGACAACCTTCGCACTTTTGAACTAACTCCGCTGCATCCGAAGCTGCCTTCGGCCAATAAAATCCTTGGCGGAACACTTTTCCAAGTAACGGCCTGGATCCGATGTGGGATCCGCACAGGCCTGCATGTATCTCCTTCATCAACTCTATACCTTCGGCCCTAGACAAGCACTTGAGCAGCGGGGCACAAACTCCATGCTTGTATAATTCCCCTTCTATCATGACATAAGGACGAGCTCTTGCCTCTATCCTTTTATTATAAGCTTCGTCATCTGATAAGAAGTTACCCTGAAGGTAAGAGATTATTTCAGTTCTCCAATCTTCACTGTACACAGGAGAAATGTTAAGGACTGCTCTTTCAAGTAGCTCCACTGAAGGTGCCTTTATTGTTTCGAAGAACACATCCGAAGGTAGCGGCAGCCCCTGTGCTGCAGACTTGGCCAACAAATCAGCATGCTCATTTTGTCCTCGAGGGATATTCTTAACAGAAAATCCTTCGAAGGAAGCTTCGATCCTCCGGACCGTGTCTAGGTATTTTTCAAGCTTCGGGTCTTTAGCCTTGCAACTTTTGTCAATATGACCCGAAACAACCTGAGAATCAGTTTTAAGGATCGCCCTTCTGATCCCCATTGCCTTTAATTTCCGAAGACCCAGGAGCAAGGCTTCGTACTCAGCGATATTATTTGTGCAGCTGAAGTCAAGTCTTGCTGCATAGCAAGTTTTAACTTTTGATGGAGAGACCAACACAGCAGCTGCACCTGCTCCGAAGGTTCCCCAAGAGCCATCACAAAACACTGTCCATGCTTCGGCATCTTTATTCGCTTCTTCGTCCTGAGCCCCTGGCGTCCAGTCGGCAATGAAATCTGCCAATGCTTGAGACTGAATTGAGGATCTATGCACATAATCAATGTAAAATTCATTGAGTTCCGCAGCCCATTTTCCAATACGCCCGGTAGCTTCTCTATTCCTCATGATGTCCTTCAACGGCTGCGAAGAAGGAACAATAATGTTGAATGCCTGAAAGTAATGCCGAAGCTTCCTGGATGCCATTAAAACGGCATACAACACCTTCTCCAGCTCTGTATAATTTTTCTTTGAGACACTGAGGACCTCAGACACAAAATATACTGGGACCTGCTTCTTGACTTGTCCATCAAACTTCTCCTGGACAAGCGCCGCACTTACTGCTGAGTGCGAAGCTGCCACATACAACAACAGAGGAGCCCCTGGCATTGGTGGAGTTAATGTTGTGAGATCTATTAAGTATTGCTTCAGCTCTTCGAAGGCTTTTTGTTGACTTGGGCCCCATTGAAAGACTTCAGCTGACTTCAGCACCTCGAAGAATGGTAAGTTTCTTTCTGCTGATCTGGATATAAATCTGTTGAGAGATGCCAGCCTTCCTGTCAATCTTTGGGCCCCCTTTCTTGTGGTTGGTGGCTCCATTCGAAGTATAGCTTCGATTTTATTTGGATTAGCTTCGATTCCCTTTGTTGAAACCAAGCATCCAAGAAATTTGCCCTTCTTCACTCCGAAGACACATTTTTCTGGATTCAGCTTCAGACCAGCCTATCTGAAGCTGGCGAAGGTCTCCTGCAGATCAACAATATGATTTTCTTGCTTCGTGCTTTTTACAATGATGTCATCGACATAAGTCAGCACATTTCTGCCTATCTGAGATTGGAGAACCTTCGCAGTCATTCTGCTGAAACTCCCTCCAGCATTCTTGAGCCCCTCAGGCATCCGAAGATAGCAATATGTACCACTTGGGGTGATGAAACTAGTCTTCGGCTCATCTTCCTTCTTCATCCAGATTTGATGATAGCCTGAGTAGCAGTCCAGGAGACTCATGAGCTCCGAAGAAGCTGCTGCGTCAACTAAAGAATCTATCCTTGGCAGCGGGAATTCATCCTTCGGACAAGCCTTGTTGAGATCTGTGAAATCAATACACATTCTCCACTTGCCATTGGCCTTCTTCACCATAACGGTGTTAGCTAACCACTCTGGATACTTCACTTCTCTGATAACTCCTGCACTGAGGAGTCTTTTTACTTCATTGCGAGCCCCTTCGGCCTTGTCATCAGACATTTTCCGAAGCCTCTGCTTTCGGGGTCTGAAGGATGGGTCAACATTGAGCGAATGTTCAATAACATCCCGATTCACTCCACAAAGATCATTGGCTGACCATGCAAAAACATCTTTGTTGTTGAATAAAAACCTTATCAAGGTTTTCTCCTGATCTTCAGATAGTTGCGAGCCCAACAGCACCTTCTGCTCTGCTATGTCTTCACACAATAACATGGGCTTCGGCTGGTCTGCTGAAGCTGCCTTCTCCCTCCTGAATTTGTACTGTTCACAAGCTTCAGCTCCATCTATGTTATGGATTGCCTTAGAGTCGGTCCAGCTTCCTTCGGCCCTTCTAGCAGCTTCCTGGCTTCCATGAATAGCAATAGGTCCTTGGTCCGAAGGTATCTTCATGCAGAGATAAGCTGGGTGAAGAATTGCTTCGAAAGCATTAAGAGTTCCGCGACCAATGATAGCATTATAAGGATATTCCATGTCAACAATATCAAACACAATTTGCTCAGTCCTTGTGTTGTTAACAAACCCGAAGGTTACCGGCATGGTAATCTTCCCAAGTGCCACAATCTGCCGCCCTCCGAAGCCACAAAGAGGGTGCGTAGCATCATGAATCTTGTCTTCGGGCTCTTGCATTTGTCTGAAGGCTTTAGCAAATATAATGTCAGCTGCACTGCCTGTGTCAACTAGGACATTGTGGACCAGAAATCCTTTGATCACGCAAGAGATAACCATGGCATCATTGTGGGGATAATCCTTAAGCTGAAGATCTTCCTGAGAGAAGGTAACTGGAATATGGGACCATTTTGACTTGATGAAGGGTCCCTGCACTCCAACATGCTGCACCCTTCTCTGAGCCTCCTTCTTCTGCTTCTTGTTAGCCGGCTCTGAGCAAGAACCGCCTGTTATCGGGAGCACCAGCTTCGAAGCCGAAGCAGCTCCAGCTTGGTTGTTGAACGAAGCCATCAGCTCAGAAAAGTGGAAGTGAGTTCACCGGAGGTGGGCGCCAATGTTGGGGGCTTGTTCTCAAATGCTAAGAGTTAAGAACAAGGCAACACAGAAAATGTTAAATATTAAGGTCCTTCGTCCTCCATTTCATTATATCCCTTCGGGACATAAGGAACTTCGGACGAAGGTTACGAAGAACGCACCTTCGTAAACATAATAACGTAGAATGAAGCATTCATATAAATCATGAGGTATAAAATGGACATTCAAATGTTAACATAGAATCATTTCCATTTCTATTAATACGAATGAATATAAATGACAGATGTACCTTCGGTCTTGAGGAAGGCAGGAGTACAAGTGTGATGCGAAGGCAAATGACAGGTTCGCGTGAACAGTGCAGAGGTACTGTTCATCTATTTATAGGCACAGGTCGCAGCCTGTGACAAATTACAATTATGCCCCTTACAAGTGTTTACAACATTGACTCAGACCTATATGAATAAAAAGGTCATTCTATCTCTATGTCGGTTTAAAACGCCGAAGCTCCATAAAAAGGAACCTTCGGCTATCTCTTGGAGACGACTTCAACCGAAGCTGCTTCTTCGTGTGAGACCTTCGGCGCACCGAAGCACGACCCCAACAGGTATAAAACTAAATATAAAATAATTATAATAATTTTTAACATGTTTTTCTGACATAAATTATAATGTTCTTAATCAACTCAGAAAATATAAACTTGAAATTTAGCTTTTACGTGAAGTTTTCTTTTTTGTTTCTCCATGTATAAGTTGAATTTTAAGCTCATGTTTTCTAACCAACAAAATGTGAACCAAAAACTAGGTTTATACATAAAAAATAAAAAGATAAATTTTGTTAAGGGGTAGATTGAACCATCTCAAACATGTGGAGGGTTAAATAAACTAAAAATGGTTTAGGGTTATACGGACATCGTCCACATGTCTGTGGAGTAATTTAGACTTTTTCCCGGTTAGAAATGCACATATCTAACCTTGGTGACAGGCTCTTGGTTTCAAGGACCTAGCGGTGGGTCGCCTAGTGGCAGTGGCGCAGCGGCCTGTTCAGGAACAGACTAAGACTGTTTCTAGCAGATATCCTAAAATAGGAACGTAGAACTATAGATGACACTGTTTACAGAGTGTAGTTTGAAATAGAGAATCTGCTCGAGATAGCCTGACACCCTCGGAAGCTGGATGCCCAGCCCCACCCGACCACTCCAGCACCAATGCTTGCCTCTGTCCCTGATCTGTAATCTAGATTCTTGAAGCTATGACAGTAATTCTGTGAAGTGTGAAACCTATGGATCTATTATACAGAGGGTGTTTGGTATTGCTTTAGATTCCAACTTCAACTTAAAGTTATAGTTTATAATATAAATGTAAGTGGTTTAAAAAATATTTTTTATCTAAATAAGAAACAAAATAACTTATTAAAATGTCTTCTAACGGTCCGCAGCTTCAACTTCACGATTTTCTAAAGCTCCTAATAACCTATTTTACCAACTTCACTAAATTTTGTGAATCCAACGGGACCATAGTGTTATGGTTGGGGTTCGAGATGAAGCAGAAGCTGAGCTGGCAACTGCAGCACGAGTAGGCCGGCAGCTCAAATTATATGTTTTTTTTGTTTTGATCAAATGATAAATTATATGGACCATGTAATAAAAAAGAATCTTCTTTTCATTTTAGAAGTAATCATCTTCGATCTTTACCTCTACTATTTGTTTGTCAAATTATTGATTAGAATATAACTATATGCGATACACCAATATAAAACATGGTATACATACGTGGTTAATATATGTATGTGGATATATGCCTTCAATCACCGGCTCATCATTCATTAGCGGTGACACTGGATCACCATTAATTAGACATGACACGAATACTTTGGCATTAGCTAAGCCAAAAATCTAAAATATGTAACTGCAAGTAGATACGACATCCATAGGAAGCAAAATACAGCATATGAACACAATAAAAAAGGAGATTTGTTAACGTAAGCGCATAGTGTCAAACTAGTGTTTCGAAACATGCAAGTGCAGCCAATTCCATGCAGAGAGGCAAAAATACTATAGAACCAGCAGAATCTGATACGCATTAAAGTCAAACAAACATGCTGGTTGCAACAGACCCAAGCCATAGCCTAGCAACGGCGTGTGATGACGACATGCCACAGTTGGGTTTCGATGACATTGAAGGTGCAGACATCGCCTACCTTAACTCTGTTCTCCCTGCAGAACTTTTTCCAACCGGGCCCAATAATGTAACTGCCCTTCTTCTGCCAGAGGCCACCAACCCGCCAAGAATGGTTGCTGTTGATCGAGGTCTTGAGCACGATCTCGCAGCGTCGCCGCAACTCAATCTGATTGCAGAAGGCCGGTGCCAAACACTGCAGTGATCGCAATAATCACATTAGTTGCACAGCTGGTTCAAAACGAGGTGTTCAACGTACGGTTCATATGTATTTTGGATGATCTTAACCCCTATCGCTAACTTCCTAGAATCAAACGCGAGAATGGCCATCCTTACAAGACGATTTCTTATTGTGCTGGCATTCATCTGCTTCCGTATCCAGGGCGGCGGTCCAACGTCGTAGGCACCTCGTCTTGCGTACGATGGCGGAACCTGAACCTTGCTGAAAGGTGCCATGGAGGGTTTCGGCCTCTTTGCTCCTTCTCTGCTTGAACTGCCCTTCTTGTCCCTACTGGATGAACAAGGTGGCTTTTTTTGCTTATTAAAAGTATCTGCTGCTAATGCTGCTGCATATCATAAAACAAAAATGAGCATGCACTTCAGTATTTTTTTTTTTCAACTCGCATTCGATCGATTTGCGAACACTCTAAATATCAAAACTAAAAACTGATCCATTCATATTTGTGCTTACAGCGCGTGATAGTAACATGCCACAGTGTGGTCTCGATGATGTTGAAGGTGCACAGGTCGCCTGCCTTGAGTCTGTTATCCCGGCAGAAGCTCTTCCAGCCCACTCCGACGATGTAGCGATGCCGCTTGTATGCAGTACCACGCACCTGCCATGATCTGGTGCTGTTCGTTGCTGTCTTAAGGGTGATTGTGCAAGCCATCTGGAACCCAATCGAGTTGCAGAACTTCACTGATAACGCCTACAAGCATTGTGATGTAGCAGGTCATTTCGTTAAGCATCAACATTTGATCGCCCGTGGCCGAATACTGATTGACTAATTGCTAGTTAGTTGTGAGCGACTGTTCATGTGGGTTTGCTAGCAGTTTTCTCTTAGTGCAGTCAGATGAATAATGCTGTCGTAGATGCTCTAGTATTTTGTCAAAAATGCATTTTATTTTTTAGACAACCATAGAAAGAAAGAGCATTTCGGTGTTCCAAATCCATTCCCAAGCTCCAAAACCAACTGAACCAGCAAAGAAGCTCTTCAATAGTTTTTCCATGTAGTCATCTATCTCTTCAGAAGAGGGTTGAAGCTCCATCTCCCACGTCAGAGGCTACTGGTATATAGAAGAGGTTTTCGACAGCCATGCTCACCTGAATCGGGAAGTATGCCCATGGCTTATGTGGCTCTGCTTTTTGAACCATAACCATCTGACCCTAAGTGCCAAATTAAGGTGGTGTAGGTTAAAAATGCCCAGCCTGCCAAGCTCCTTAGGTTTGGTCACCTTTGGCCATGCAATCAAGCAATGTCCCCAATTCATTTCTTTCCTCCCACGCTAAAGAAATTTCCTCTGAATCTTGACGATGGCTTTAATGGCCCACTGTGGCAAATCTAAGCCATGCCATGGTAGATCACAGAGGAGGTAAGCACAAATTGCACTTGGATTTCTCTTCTGGCTCTAGTCATTAGATCATATTTCCACGCAAACAGCTGATCAGCTAGCTTATCAATTAAGAGGTTGTTTAACAAGCATGCATGTTAGTTTAACTCTATCTTTGTTGTCTTAACATAGTAGGTCCCAAGTTAAGATAAAGGAGGAGGGTTGTGATAGGTTTGGCAATGCAACGTTAAACATAGCCACTTTAATGGAGACGATACCTAAAAAATCATTGAGACATAACCCTCTTTGCAATGTACAATATCGGAACTTAGATATATTGTTATGGACTTATGGGCAAGGGTCAGATCGGCACCCTCTCAGTTACGCGTCGTATCGTGATCTAGGCATCGCGTCAAGTGAACAAGGATTCGATGGCTACTTCCTTATTGGCACACTACATCCTTGTCTAGGTGTAGTGAAAAATGACCAAGGGTCTTCCATCATCGCTGGTGCAAAGGGTATTGTCATGGTTTCGGAACCCGGAGGACAATAGATTTGTGTTCGGTGGAGATGCAAGCGCCGACTCACTCTGAATGGTGGATCACGAAGATCCGAGTAAAGGAACTTGAGACACGGGGTTTATACTGGTTCAGGCTTCCGCTCTAGTCCAATGTAGTGTTGATCGTAGTATTGCTTTGAGGCTTGTAACAGCTGATGTGCTTGTGTTTGTACGAGTGGAGAGAGACCCCTTTATACTTCAAGGGACAGTCCTTACAAGTGAGATAAAGAGAGAAAAAGACAGAGAGAGGGGGGAGAGTTCTTCAGCTAACGCCCTCAGCTACAGTGCGCAGTGGACCCCTCTAGGGTCCATCTTGGGGTGTGCCTGCGCATGGTATGGCTCTTTCTAACAGGTTGTGTGCTTCTATATTCCTCGCATGACACTCTATCTCATCCATCTATCGTGCAAGACCCTATAGCATGCTCTATGTCCATGACACCTGTTGGGGGCCTTCGTCCTCCGAAGGTCCTCAAAAACATGATTTGACAATGTTTTCCAAGTGGATTATATGAACAGGTATTTTCGGATTCAGAATTATGGATATGGAGCACGACCAGGACGAAGCCTGAACCAGACGAAGGTCGAGGGCAGCCGAAGTTGTGCGCAGGGAAGCTTCGGCGCAATAGCATAAGAGGGAACCGACTTAAAGATGAAAAGACTTCGGGGGCCTCGACAGATTTTCATAAACCATTGACAAATGTAATGGACATGGATGTAATTTTATGTGGGCTGCGTCCCGCGTCTATAAATAGATGAACAGTACTCCCGTACTGTTCACGCTGACGGTGCATTTGCTTTTGCGTCACGCTTGTACTTTCTACCTTTTCTCAGGACCGAAGGTACATTTGTAATTTGAAATCATTTCTATTTTCTCATGTTAATAAAATAGAAATGATTCTATGGCGATGTCTAAATTACATTTCGTGCTTTATATGAACCCTTCGTCTTTACTTGTCATACTTACGAAGGTATGTTTCTTATGACCTTCGTCCGGAACTCATTATCCCCGAAGGGGCATAATGTCTTGAAGGACGAAGGACTTTAATATTTAACATTTTTTATGTTGCCTTGTTCTTAACTCTTAGCATTTGAGAACAAGTCCCCAACATTGGCGCCCACCTCCGGTGAACTCACTTCCACTTCGAGTTTTTGTGAACACCTTCGGAAGCTATAGACCTTCGCTATGGCGCCGAAGAAGGCTTCAGCGACTGGGGCAGGAGCACTACAACCGCTGGACCACAACCAGGAGACCGTCTCTCTTCGGGAGGCCCGAAGCCAGAAGAGAAAAGCCGTCAGCCCGACGCTTGAGGAAGAAGAGCTAGACCAAGAAATCAGAGAGATGGAGATGCTACATCAACAAGTGCAGAGGAAGAAGGAGAAGATGGCCCGCCTAGCTGAGTTGCAAAGGCAAATAGACGAAGCCTCTGAGGAAGTTCGCCATCTCACTCATGATGAGCAGAACAGAAGACCTCATCAGAAAGACCTTCATCAGGAGGGCTTCGTCAACGAAGATGACTGGTATGATAATTTCCATCAGGGAAATTTTGTTTTCGATGATGCTTCTCCTCTGTCTGCTGAGCTGCAGGCTACACCTTGGCCTCCATCCTATAAGCCCCCCCAGCTTCCCATGTTTGACGGCCACTCTGACCCGAAGCAATTCTTGATGAGCTACGAAGCAACAGTGTCTTCGTACGGGGGCAATGCTGCAGTCATGGCGAAGTCTTTCGTTATGGCCGTCAGGAATGTTGCTCAGACTTGGTATTCCTCTCTTCGGCCAGGAACAATCATTTCATGGCAGAAGCTGAAGGATATGTTACTGACCAGCTTTCAAGGATTTCAAACGAAGCCGGTCACAGCTCAAGCCCTCTTCCAGTGTATTCAGGATCACGAAGAATACCTTCAGGCGTATGTCCGAAGGTTCTTACGATTGAGGGCGCAGGCACCAACGGTGCCCAATGAAATCGTTATTGAAGCCATGATCAAGGGGCTTCGTCCTGGACCTGCAGCTCAATACTTTGCTCGGAAGCCTCCTCAGACTCTGGAGAAATTGCTGCAAAAGATGGATGAGTACATTCGTGCTGACAATGATTTTCGCCAAAGAAGGGAGGAGGCCTTCAGATTTTCTGAAATGACCAGGGGCTTCGGAGGAAGATACTACCCGAGGCATGTCCGTTCCATCCACAACACTCAGAATGATGACAAGGGGAGTCAGCAAAACAGGCCACAGAGCTCCTCACAGGCTTCGGGACAACAACAAACCTCCTTCCGGCCACCAGCTCCAAGGGGCAGAGGCACCAGGGGCTTCGGCGGAAGGTTCGGAGATCAGCCAAGGAGATTGTTCTGCTTGTTTTGCGGAGAAGGCAAGGGCCATACCACTAGGACGTGCCATGTCACAATCCAGAAGCAAAAGGAAATAGCCGAAGCTGCATCTCAACAAGCTCAGCCGAAGCAGGTCATGCATACTGCTTCGTATCATCCGCCTTATGTCCCACAATACATAGACAATCACCCTGCAGCTTCTGTAGCTTCCGCAAGTCAACCTCAAGCTTCCTGGCAGCAGCTTCCGCCTCCACCTCCATTGCACCAAGGTCAACAGCCAGAAGGGAGTCAATACGCTCCAAATCAGAGGGACTTCAGAGAACAGTCCGAAGCTCGCACAGTCAACAGCACTGTGCCAGAATCGAAGCACATTTATTGACATATCCTACCTTTGATAGCAGTCTTTTCTATTTAGCTTTATTTTCTGTGAAGCAAAAAACATTGATGGTTTTCATGTAATAATTTCGTTGTTTCCTACGAGGAAAATCTATTTGCTCTACAAGCCTAAGTTCCTGAGGCCTAAAACTTTTTCCGTTATCAAGGAGAACCTTCGGATTAAAAATCTTTTGGAGTAACAGAAAGTCGTTCTAAGGAACGCAGAGTAAGTTTATGAAGTCGCATAAAGCCGTTCCAAAGGGAGCGCAGTGTAAGTTTTCTGCTCAGAAGTCGTTCCTAAAGGAATGCAGAGCCCACAGCGAAAAGTCAACGCTGATTCCGTCTAAGTAAAAGGCGAAGAAGCTCCTAAGGGAGGCTTACAGCGAAAAGTCAACGCTGATACCGTCTAAGTAAAAGACGAAGAAGCTCCAAAGACGTTCCTAAGGGAATGCAGAGCTTACGAATATATTTTATGTGTATCTTCAAAACAAATGACACATGCATAACATAACATCATCACATCATTTTGCATAGCATAAGCATCATACATCATATTGCATTTGGCAAGAGAAGGGGATACTCTCAACCTTCGAAAGGATGCTTTGAGAAAGTGACATCGAAATTGTATAGCTTCGGAATACAGTTTCGAAGAATATTTTTGCGAAACGTGGGCGAATTTTATCAGATCAATATCAAAGTTGTATAGCTTCGGAGAATGTTTTCACGAAGCATGGATATCATTCATCAGAGCAATTTTAACGAAGAATGTCTTCTTCACGAAGCATGAAAAGAAGGGAAGGTGTTTTTTTCGCCGAAGGCTCAAAAATGGTATGTATTTAAAGTTTCATGCATCGTAAAGAATTTAATAATGAAAAGAGACTTGTATTTCACATTCAAATGAACAAAGTGTTGCATAGATTACATTTTAAATGTTTTTCCAAATAACATCTAATCTTCTCTCAATACTGCTTCGGCGGCTTCATTCAGAAGTTGGTCAACAACCTTGTCCATGATAGTTTCGGCCATTTGTTTAATTTCTTCATCCCCTTTTGTGTGGGGGTCGGCAGTTGGGTCAATAGTTTCTGAGCAAAGAGAACACTTCTTCATTACTTTTACAAGTCGCAAGCAAAGTTTAAAATGAAAATTACAATGCAACAAGAATGACTAATTGGTACCTAATTGTCTTTCGGGCTCCGTACTCTTTTCGGCAGTTTCTGCTACTTTTCTAGCATCATGGATGCCTTTTTCGCTTCTTTGAATGATCTCTTGCGCCATTTCTCGGCCGCCGTTGTTCCAGATATCAGTAAAAAATTTGCCACCAACCACGCTTGCTTCGGCCGAGGGGTCCTTGATATCTTCGGAAGAGAAGGTAGCTTCAGACTGAGCTAAGAATTTTACGTGCCCGCAACCTTTCTTCTCTAAGACAGAAGCAATCCCTCTGGCGCCCGAAAAAGCGCATATGTCGCCGCGACTGTTCAGAATCTCTTCGAAGGCCTCTGCTTCGTGGCTAATCCATTCCAGCGGATCTTCGGGATTGCCTCGAGAAAAATTCTCTTCGCTGGAAAAGGCGCCGACGCTAGCAAAGCTAGTTTTAATTTTGTTCACACATTCTATAGATTTAACATAGCATTTCCCTTGAGATGTGCGAAGCTCCTTAACTCTTGATTCCAATTTGCTGACCATAAAATCACTAAGTTCTCGTTTTGTTTCCTCAAGCGCGCGCTCCTCTTTAGCTCTAGCCAGCTGTTTCTGAAGATCTTTTATCTCGCGTTTTTGAGCTTCGGATTGGGCCTTTGAAGCAGCTTCGTCTTTTTTCACTTTATCTACTAGTGTAAGCAGAATTTTATCTTTTTCCAAAGCTTCGTTTCTCAGTTTGATAACTTCAGAGCGTAAATTATTAAACGCAATTTCATAACTTTCATCTTCGGCGCTCTTTTGCGCTCTTAGCGCGTTGCTTAGGATCAAGCCCTATACGAAAAAGAATTCATATAAGAAAAAAGGAATGAGTTGCGCAAAAATTATAAGGGGATTTCCTTTTCAAGCGTTAAATTCCCGCACCTTCAGGCTGTTGTACGCAAGACTGTCTGCGAGATCTTCTTTCGTCATGGCGCTTAATCCAGATTCAAGCTTCGGGAAACCAATACTCCTGGCCATCTCTCGGCAGACAGAGAGCTCTTTGTTGTCAGGAAGGCAGTATAAGAAGTCATCTTCATTTGTCCCATTAAATATTACTGCCCCCTTTGGATATTTTAGCTCCTTTGCGTAATGGTTAGCTTCATGAGTTTCTTCTTCAGATAATTTTTTCCCCGAGGCATGTCGTATGATGTAATCACACATGCTGGCAGGCGCCTCGGGGATGGCAGTGTCAGTCTCTTCAATTAAAATTGGCTCTGGTATTTTTATTGCTTCGGCTTCCAAAGTTTGCTCCCTGAAGGGCTCTGAAGGCCCAGCTTCAGCTTCAGCTTGTTGCGTTGGAGCTTCAGAAGAAGCTTCAGCAATTTCAACACTCTTTTTTGGAGTTGTGCTTGAAGACTTAATTGTCTCCAAGACATCTAGTACATTTACCATTCTCTTCCTTTTTGGGGTCACCATTGGACCCTTTTGGATCTTTGCCGCTTCGACATTTACTACAGGACTCAAAATTTCTGATGCTTTTTCTTTACTCGGATTTTTCGCTTCTTCCATTTTTTCTGTCGATGGTGCTTCGGCCATCTCTGCAATTTCTGGCAGCAAGGTTGGCTGTTCAGCTTCAGCGGCCGAAGAAGTTTCTCCAGTGAACTCAGGCACCGAAGCTGGTTCAATATGGCGTGGTCGGTGTGTGAGGACCTTCAACCTTTTTCCTTTCGGTTCTGGCTCGCTAGAAGCAGTTCTTGTTTCTTCTTTTTCAGGGGTTATGTTTTTCCTTTTTTGCCTTCGGATGGGATAACGATAATCAGGGTAGAAGAACCCGACGGCATCAAACACTCGGTTAAGTCTCTTCTTTTTTCGGCCTCCGAAGGCTGCTGATAGTGCCGTATTTTCAGCCTTCGAATATGCCCCAAGTAATTCATCACTTAATGTTTCAATGCTTTTCAGCCAGTCGTCATCAGGTTCAATAAATTTATCTGCATATTTGAATGTGTACTTTAATCTGACTAGTCCGCCTTCGTCGGACTCTTTGATGGTTTCCTTCGGCATTTCCCACTTTTCTGCAAGTGGCCATACCCTGAAGGCAATGTGTTCTTGGACCAAGTCCCTTGTCCCAATAAACGAGCAGACTACCCCGAAGGCTCTTTGGCATTCTTCGGCGGCTTCGTCCATTTCGACCTTCGGCCTTCGAAGACCGAAGCGTTGCCAGATTGGATGCATAATAATACTCTTAACATTCTCTTGAGCGGTCAGATCATTCTTTACATAAAACCATTCAGTCATCCAGGCTCCGGGCCACCTCTTCCGAAAGGTCGGCACAGGGCAACTTGATCCGGAGCGGGCGCCGAAGCTGTAGCACCCAAAGTTGTTGTGGTATTGCTCCTTCCCCCAGGGCTTCGTCTCGTATAGTAACTCATGAATGTTGCAGAAGCTTTTAGCGTTCGGTTCCAAACCTTGGCTCCTCACAGCCCAGACAAACACTCCCATTCTTATGATGGCTTCGGGAGTGATTTGATGCAGATAGACTTGAAATGTCTTTAGTACCTCAACAACAAAGTTGCTCAGGGGGAATCGAAGCCCAGCCTTGAGGAAGCTTCGGAAAATCACAACTTCATCTTCTTCGGGGGTGGGAGATGTCTTTTCCCCGGCATCAGCTCTCACAATAGATATGTCTCGGAAATATCGCCCCCTCATATTATCAATGTGACTCTGCTTGATGGTCGTTTTCCCAAAAACTGTGTGGCTTGGTCGCCACGGTCGATCTTCGGCCTCTTCTCCACCACTTTCCACATCATAGCTGTCGCTGTCATCAGTATCTTCGGACAAACCTTCGAGAATCTCCTTCGTGATTTTCTCTGTATTCGTCTCTGCCATTGCTATCAGGAACCCCAGATTCTTCTCCTCCTCGAGACTCAGCTTCGTCTCAGCAGGGATCTTCAGCTTCGTCTCAGCAGGGGTCTTCTTGCCTTCAGACATCTTCGGAAACGCTAAAAAATTGTTCCCGAGGCCGAAGCTTCGAAATCAAAAAGACCAGCAAATCTTAATGAGCAAGAGCTAGAAATTTTAGTGGGCCGAAGCAAAAGGCAAGTGTGCGTACCAAATGAGTTCGCCATGTGATCTTATTTATATGCCTAGGGCGTTGGAAATTGAAAGGCCCCGCTTGTCAGTGAATGTTGCTATTCTAGCAAAGGGAAGGTGTTTTTTTCGGACCTTCGGCTCAAGGCCTTCGTCCATATCGCAATCTGAATTTATTATTTACAAATTAATATTGCGAGGGGCTACTGTTGGGGGCCTTCGTCCTCCGAAGGTCCTCAAAAACATGATTTGACAATGTTTTCCAAGTGGATTATATGAACAGGTATTTTCGGATTCAGAATTATGGATATGGAGCACGACCAGGACGAAGCCTGAACCAGACGAAGGTCGAGGGCAGCCGAAGTTGTGCGCAGGGAAGCTTCGGCGCAATAGCATAAGAGGGAACCGACTTAAAGATGAAAAGACTTCGGGGGCCTCGACAGATTTTCATAAACCATTGACAAATGTAATGGACATGGATGTAATTTTATGTGGGCTGCGTCCCGCGTCTATAAATAGATGAACAGTACTCCCGTACTGTTCACGCTGACGGTGCATTTGCTTTTGCGTCACGCTTGTACTTTCTACCTTTTCTCAGGACCGAAGGTACATTTGTAATTTGAAATCATTTCTATTTTCTCATGTTAATAAAATAGAAATGATTCTATGGCGATGTCTAAATTACATTTCGTGCTTTATATGAACCCTTCGTCTTTACTTGTCATACTTACGAAGGTATGTTTCTTATGACCTTCGTCCGGAACTCATTATCCCCGAAGGGGCATAATGTCTTGAAGGACGAAGGACTTTAATATTTAACATTTTTTATGTTGCCTTGTTCTTAACTCTTAGCATTTGAGAACAAGTCCCCAACAACACCGTACCAGATGGGTCCAACAGAACGTGCTCTCGGTAAGGCGGAGATTCGTGTTCAGTATGGCTTGATCTTCTATCAGCTCCCTTGTGTCACCCTCCAGCATGCACGAGCACGCACTAGGTGTGTCGTCTTGTCCTTCCTGGTACGTAGGTGGAGACTTCGATGTCGTAACCCCCCTTGGTGCTATATACATGACGTGGACATGGTTTGGTGGTGATGTGTCCTGTTACGGCTACCGTGGGCCCATAACGTTGGTCTAGGCTCCCTTCTTGCCGATCTGTTTGGTCATTTGCTCCGCCTCGCAGACTTGCTCGGCGGGGACTTGGTCGGTAAATGGGGCAGAGAGAGGTTCATGGGCTCACCTTGGGTACCCCATTCCTGAGTACTCGACAGCAGCCCCCGAGCCTTCATGTGACTGCTTGGAGTCGATCGGAGGCTTTCCTGCCGGGGGTCAGAAGCCTTGAGTGCACGCAAGCGCATCAATATGATGTAGCCCCCGAGTAATCTGGGGATTGCTTGGAGGTTTACTTAGTTCCTGGTGAAGCCATAGGCTTGCTTTTTGCCAACCTCTTTCGACCTCCTGGCTGTGTCGGATATACTCTCGTTTGATGTAGTGGCTCTTGACCTGGCCCTTTGGGTTGGTCGTCAGAGCGGAGCGTCGCTTTGGTCCCGCATGGAGTCACCCGATGGCAGGATTTGCCGGACGGGGGTAGTCTCCAGGGACGGACCCATACAGAGTTGCCCGAAGGCGATGTCTGCCGGAGCATGGCTTGACTGAGCGCAAGCGCATCAGTATGATGTAGCCCCTGAGTGACATGAGAGGATCGCTTGGGGGTTACTTTTCCCTAGGCGGAGATTAGGAATTGCCTTCTATCAATCTTTCCTGATCTGACCTACCGAGCAGGTCGTTGACTCCTGCTGGTTCTTTGTTGTGCATGCATGTCCCCCCGGAAGGGCTTTTGGGCCCCTTTTGAGGAGAGGGTCGTCTTCCCCGACCTAGTCGGCGCGAGGGAAGGGTCCGTCGAGCTACGAACAGGTTATCCAAGTAAGATTTGATTGTCCTTTTATAGGGTCTGGTTTCGGCGAGCGGTCCCACTAGGGGACTCACCCGCTGTGGCATTTCATTTAGTCCTTTTTATTCTATCCCGTATCGGCTCTCCGGTCGGTCTAACCGACCAGAGGGGGGCCCCGTGGCCACCCGTTAGCCAGGTTGCCACATGAGAATGTGAGATACGACCTTGGACGTGGGACCGAGCAAATGACCTATGAGTCGGTCATCTGACTTGCGACTCGCTGGGAGCTTGCTTGGCCCACCCCTTGCTCTACCGGGGAGGTGGATTGAATTTGAGGTGAAGTGAATTTTGATTCTTACCTGATATGAGGTAGTCGTGGTGGTGTGGTAAAAACAGGATCATCATGGCTTCATCCGGCGTGGGCGGCTGGATGGGACGCCAAACGACCTGCTCACCTTATCACGTGCGGGCAGCGTGACGGTGTGGTTAACCGCTCTGACCGTTGTTGACACCTTTTCTTGTTCCCGAGCGCACTGCACGAACGGTGCGAGGCCCGATAAATATGTTGTCTCCTCGCGGCACCCAAGGCAAGGGGAATACCAATGCAGCGGATCCCCCGACGTTATGCGTGGGCCCACCCTTCAGGTGCCGCTTCGCGTTCCTATTCTTGCGTATAAATGGGGTCGCTCGGGGACGGTTTCTCTTACCGTGCTTTTTCGACCAATCTGGTGTTGCCCCTATTCTTCAAAGAGTCCTTAGTGTTTCTCACATTAGCTTTCCTTCCGCCTCCATGGACACCTTTCACCTATGCTCCACCACCCGAGGGCGTCTTGAGGACCTAGAGAGGAAAGGGTTTATCCCCCCCTTGAGTCGGTTTCTGGCTGGCGTCTGGAGGAGGGAGGCGGTGCTCCGGCACCTCGCGATGGAGTGGGCGTGGTGCTGGCCTCCTTTTTAGAGTGGCTTCGGGCTTCCTCTGCATCCCTTTGTGCGGGGGTTGCTCTTCTACTATGAGTTGGAGCTGCAGAATCTCCATCCGAACACCATCCTCCACATATCGTGCTTCAGCATGCCATGTGAGGCGTACCTCGACATGGAGCCCCACTGAAAATTGTGGCGCATCTGTTCAGCCCGTGGGCGAAACCCGAACGAGGCGATCAATCTTTCGTTGGCTCGTTCAACGTCTAGCTCCGAGGTACTTGCATGTCCTCCTACCTCTTGATCCTCGTTCTGTACTCTGTTCAGGGTTACGAGGGTGAGTGATTCTATGTCCGGAACCTTGGGGAGCGCTCCACCGTTCACCGATCGGATTCCGGTGAAAAATCCTGAGTGGACCTATGGCGTGTAAAAGAAGTTCAACCCAAAGATCAAGGTGGTGTTGGACGTGGTTGTCTAGCAACACAAGTAGGGCCTTTCCGATGAGAGTCTGATTTGCACTTTCATGGACCGTCGTCTCCAGCCACTCGAGGACCATGTGGCAGTGCACCGAGGTAACGAATCTGACCACCATTCGGCCGAAAACCTGACGAGGGAGGAGCTCATGGCCCGCGTCCTTGCTATCACGGCGGGGGTTACATCGGACTTCTTAGACGAAAGTGGCCCGCAACCGTTTAACCAAACGTGGTTGAGCGACTTGGTAAGTCTTCTTTAATCTTCCCCCTCTCCTCTTTTGTTCGGATCTCACCAATGAGCGCCTTTGTCAGGGTCTTTGCAGCATCGAGGTTTTTCTAGAGGCGTCGGATTCAGACGCATCTAGAGGCGTCGGCAGCGTCGAGCGGCACATTCTTCGTGTCCTCGACGGACTTGAAGGTGACAGAACTCGCCTTCGGGGCATCGGGGGTGCCTTGCTGGATAGCGCCATTTCGCAGCTCGACAAGTTCCCTTGCGACAGCAAGCATCGACACGAGTTCGCAGTTGGCCTGCTCACATGGTAGGCTTCTTCGAATGAGGCGACCATCATAATGACCCCGCGGGGTCTGGGCACTTTCAACTTGAGGTAGGTGTAGTTCGAAATCGCCATGAACTGGACGTAGCATGGCCTTGCAAGTATTGTGTTGTAGGCTACAAGGATGTCCATCACCTCGAAGCGCAGTGGCTCGGTGCGGAAGTTGGAAGGAGCATTGAACGTAACCAGTCGCGTGATTTGCTCGAGCGGGTGGATTCCTCGACCGAGCGTGACGCCTTGAATTGGCTTCGTGCTTGGGTACAATGCGGAGCGCGTGATCCCCATGCGGTCGAGGGTCTCGACGTATAGGATATTGAAGTTGCTTCCTTTGTCCATGAGGGCCTTGGAAAGTCGTTTTGTGCCCATGATCAGCTTGACTACGTGGGGTAGGTTCTAGGGTGTGGGACCCTGCCCGGGTGGTAGCGCCGATTGAAGGTGACTGGTACCTCTGACCACTGGAGATATCGAGGGGTGGCGGGCTGCACCACACACACCTCGCGGTCTTTGTGTCAACGCTTGTTGACAGGTGCCTAATGGCGGTCGTCTCTGACCGCGCCTCTCGAAGAAGGTGTCTCCCCCGCTTCGGCGTTACCCATGGTTCGGCAGGAGCACCGCCCGAGGCAGCGTGCCTCCTTTCGAAATGTCGCCTCTCCTCCCCACCGTCTGTGGGGCGTTCCGTCCCTGTGCGTCCGGCGTCGGTTGCCTTGGGCCTAGCAAGGAAGTGGTTGCCTGTGGCGGTGGCAGTGGCGAGGAAGTCGAAGGAACCAAACTTGATGATGCTCCCGGGGGTGAAGGTTTCGACCCCGGCAGATGCTGACGATCTGGTCATTGGAGTGAAAAAGTCACTTTGGCACGCTTGCGCTCCCCAACCTGGCGCACCAACTGTCGTGGTTTCGGAAACCAGGGGACAATAGATTTCTGTTCGATGGGGATGCAAACGTGGACTCGCTCCGAATGGTGGATCACGGAGATATGAGCAAGGAACTTGAGACACGGGGTTTATACTGGTTCAGGCTTTCACCCTAGTCCAGTGTAGTGCTGAGTATAGTATTGCTTTGAGGCGTATTACATCTGGTGTGCTTGTGTGTACGAGGGGAGAGGGACCCCCTTTTATACTTCAAGGGACGGTCCTTACAAGTGAGAGAGATAGAGAAAGAGAGAAAAAGACAGAGAGGGGGAGAGTTCTTCAGCTAACGTCCTCAGCTACAGTGCGCAGTGGACCCCTCTAGGGTCAATCTTGGGGCGTGACTGCGCACAGTATGGCTCCTTCTGACAGGTCATGTGCTTCCGTATTCCTCGCATGGCGCTCTATCCCATCCATCTATCGTGCAAGACCTTGTAGCTTGCTCTATGTCCATGCCATCGTACCAGATAGGTCCCACAGAACGTGCTCACGATAAGGCTGAGGTTCGTGTTCAATACGACTTCATCTTCCGTCAGCTCCCTTGCATCACCCTCCAGCATGCACGAGCACGCGCTAGGTGTGTCGTCCTGTCCTTCCTGGTACGTGGATGGAGACTTCTATGTCGTGACCCCCCTTGGCGCTATACACATGATGAGGACATGGTTTGGTGGCGACATGTCCTGTTACGGCCGTCGTGGACCCATAACGTCGGTCTGGGCTCCCTTCTTGCCGATCTGTTTGGTCGTTTGCTCCGCCTCGCAGACTTGCTCGGCGGGGACTTGCTCGGTAAATGGGACAAAGAGAGGTTCATGGGCCTCGCCTTGGGTACCCCTTCCATGGGTACCCGACAGGTATAAAATCTAGTCGAACCAACTATGATACGTTCAGGCAGTTGAAATATAGGGTCACATATAGGTGAGTTAATGAAGTTAGTCAAGCCAACGATTAGGAGGCATGGAAATATCTTATGCATCCACCAGAATAAATATAAGGTCCAGAAGGTGAAAATGGTGGATAGTAGCGGCTTCGAACTTTGTTATACTAGGGCTGCTGCAAAAAAAATGAAGTATGGGTTTTAGTTGATAAGAGCCTCAAGAATGGTGGTGGATGTCAAAAGACAATGAGATAGAATTATCCTAGTCAAATTTGTCATGTGTGATCTAGTCTTAATCGTAAAGTGTGTACGCGCCCCATGTAGGACACGATGAAAGTGCTAAGAGACTTTTCTAAAAAAACTTAAATAATATGGTTAGAACTAAAACTACTAGTGAGAAACTTTTCGTAGGAGATTTTACTAGACATGAAGATACAAGTGTATGTTTCAAGGCAATTAATGGAGTTTGTGGGTATGGTACTGCAAAGCATGTTGTATGTGTGGTGAAACAAAGGATGTACGAGGATCATTGCCAATGTTGAGTACAAAGGATATATATATATATATGAGCCTTAAATCAAGTTAAAAATGCATTAATAAATAGAGCATCTTCTAGTGAAGGAAGATGAGATTAGACAAGGATTGTGAGAGTATTTTGACAAATTGTTTAATATAGAGGATGGGGACAAAACATTTTTAGCTAGATGACTCTTTTGATGATATCAATAGACGTTTGCTGCAGGTAAGACAATGCCTGATAGTATAAAAATCGAGGCATGAAGATGTCTAAAGGATATAGCTACAGTATGGCTAACCAAGTTGTTCAACCATATCTTTTGGTTGAACAAATTGCCTAACGAGTGAAAGAGAAGTACATTGGTACCGATTCAACAATATAAAGGAGATATTCAAAATTGTATCGATGAGCCACATTATGAAAGCTATGGGAGAGAGTTATCGAGCATTGTCTAAGAGAAATAATGAAGATCTCTATGAACAAAATTGGTTTCATGCCCAGAAGGTTAACCATTAAAGTTATTTTCTTAATAAAATAAGTGATGGAACAATATAGGGAGTAAAAGGACCTACACATAATTCTTATCGACTTGGATAAGGGTTATTACAAAATACCAAGTAATGCTATGTGGTGGGATTTGAACAAACAAAAAGTTCGAACAAAGTACATTAAACACATTAAGGACACATACAACGATGTTGTGACTATTGTTCAAACAAATAATAGCGGCACAAATGACTTCCTGATTAAAATTGAACTACATCAAAGGCCAATTTTAAGCCCTTATCTATTTGCATTGGTGATGGATAAGGTCATAAGAGGCAAACAAAGGAAGTGGCGTCAACCATCAGGTATTCTATATGAAAAGAGGATAACATAGAAGCTAAAAGGCAAATTTTATAGGACGACGATTAGACCTGCTATGTTGTATGGTGTAGAATATCTGCCTATAAAAAGACGTCATGTTCCACAAATAAATTCTACAAAAAATGTGTGTGTTGTGTAGAATTTGAGGCTATACAAGAAGGAATCATGATATATGTGATAGACTAGGGGTATCACCAATTGACGAAAAGCTTGTCCAACACATATTGAGATAATTTAGACATGTCCAACATAGACTCCAAGAGGCACAAGTGCATAGTGGGATTCTAAAACGCGACAACAATGGAAAAAGAGGTAGGAGAAGACCGAAGTGGACATGCGAAGAACCAGTAAAACAAGACTTGAAGGATGAAATATATCTAAAGATTTAGCCTTTGAATAGGTGTGAATGAAAAACAATTATCCATGTGTCTGAACCTTGATTTGTGGCTTATAATGGGTTATAACTCTAGCCTACTTCAACTTGCTTGAGACTAAAATACTTTGTTGTTGTATGTTTGTTATGCATGCATGCTAGTTTCTATTTCTCAACCTTGCAGAAAAAAGATCCTTTTACTAAAATCACTTATTGAAATGAATGGATTCTAAGTTGTGAATTAAAAATAGAGCATAACAAATAAGAGGATGGATGATAGATAGAAGGTATACTATTTTCAGTCAATAAAACTTGAAGTCAGATAAGGAAGGTGAACAAAATAGGTTGTGCCATAAAAAGTCTAAAACCCATGTTTACATGATTTGGTGGTAGTAAAAGATATAGAATTTTGAAGCACCTAGTCTATAATTCTATATATGATATCATAAAAGAGGCAATGTAATACAAAATCAAAATAATAAAAAACAAAAAAAAGAGAATTGTCAAGGGTGTCAAACCCCTGACTGGCCGAACCACGGCTACGTAGCTCATAGCCGCCATCAGTCTTCTCCGGTGAGGATCAACACCTCAACCGCAGGCTTGAGAGAATAGAAGTAGTGTAGGAGATAGTTTATTGCTTGCCTCCTCCCTGTGGTTTACAAGCATATATATAGCCCTCGGCCCACTAATTTAGGAGCTGATAATAGGAAAGACCCACTACTTTGGTAACTAGTGAAAAGAAGTAGTGTAGGAGATAGTTTATTGCTTGCCTCCTCCCTGTGGTTTACAAGCATATATATAGCCCTCGGCCCACTAATTTAGGAGCTGATAATAGGAAAGACCCACTACTTTGGTAACTAGTGAAAAGGAAGGAACAACCCCCCAATCTAGGAGCTAATATTAGGAAGGAATCAGCCCACTAATTTAGGAGCTAATAATAGGAAGGATTCAGCCCACTAATTTAGGAGCTAATAATAGGAAGCTATCTCTGTTTCCTAGTTAGCCACTTTCCTTGCCTTCCTATTCACTCGCGCCTGTTGTGCGCGCCGCGCGCTCTGCTACCCGTCGCACATCTCGTGCCCGATGCCTCGTGTACGTCTGGCCGTAACGTCTGGACGTGACATCTCTCCCCTCCTTGAGAGGTAGCTCGTCCCTAAGCTGAATTGTTGGATACTTGGCGCAAAACGACTCAACATCTTCCCAGGTGTCCGATGCAGTGGAGTGGCCCTTCCAGTGGACCAGGACCTGCTCGACGCCACGAGCGATGTGCCGACGGACAGCGCGTTCCAGCTCTGGAATAATGGCGTCGTTGTGGACCGGTGCAAGTGGCGGGGGAGCCTCTGGCGGAGCGCCATGGAACTTTTTCAGGAGGCCCACATGGAACATGTCGTGTAGGCGAGCCTGAGGTGGGAGAGCGAGGCGGACTGCCACCTCGTTGATAATCTCGATGATGTGGTAGGGCCTGAAGTAGCGTGGCTTGAGCTTGCCGAAGGTGGCCTGAGGCAGCGATGCAACCGGGCGTTGACGAAGTCGTAGCAGCACCCAATCATCGACCTTGTACGCAACAGCATGATGGATCTTGTCAAATTGAAGCTTCTGAAACGCTTGAGCTTGCTCGAGACGAGCGCGGATGTCGGCGAGAAATTCCTAGCGTTCTTCCATGTTCTTGACAACGACCGCCACCCGTGTGTCTCCCGGCTCATAGGACCAGATGGTCGGTGGATCACTCCCATAGACGACCTGGAACTAGGTGTCCCGAAGCAAGCTTTGGTACGCCGTATTGAAGATGAACTCCGCCCATGGGAGACCGCATTTCGTACTTCTTCCATGTGCTTCCATGAGGGCGTCGAAGGTAGTTGCTGCCGCGTAGGACCGCTCGAAACCATCCTTCTTAAGGAGGGCAATCAAGGGCGCAGCGATGGTCCCGAAGTTGTGGACAAATTTGCGATAGTATCCCGCTAAGCCCAAGAAGCCTCGGACCGCTCGAGCTAACCGAAGAGCCAGCCACTCATGGATGGCGTGCACCTTGGCCGGATCCATGGCAACGCCCGCCTCAGAGATAACGTGGTCGAGGTACGTGACCGAGGTGGTGCCGAAAGCACACTTGGTTCACTTGACGAAGAGTTGCTATTGCCGAAGCTCGGAGAAAATGGCATGGAGATGGCGCAGGTGGTCGGCCCATGTCTTGCTGTAGATTAAAATGTCATCAAAGAATATGAGGACAAACCGGCGGAGGAACGGTTGGAGAACATCGTTCATGAGCGCCTGGAATGTGGCTGACGCGTTGCAAAGGCCGAACGCCATCACCAGGAACTCGTACAGGCCATCATGAGTACGGAATGCGGTCTTGTGCACATCCTCGGGTCGCATCCGCACTTGATGGTAACCCGACCGTAAGTCGAGCTTGGTGAAGAAGCGCGCGCCGTGAAGCTCGTCAAGGAGCTCGTCCACCACAGGAATGGGAAAGGCGTCCTTGACGGCGAGCGCATTCAATGCGCGATAATCCACGCAGAATCTCCAAGACCCGTCCGGTTTCTTGACGAGGAGGACCAGCGAGGAGAATGGTGAGTCGCTGCGGCGGACGATGCCCTGCTCAATCATGGCAGCGCACTGTCGCTCGAGTTCGTTTTTGTCGACGACCGGGTACCTGTACGGGCGCACCGCCACCGGGGAAGCATCGGGCTTGAGGATGGTGGTAGACCGGTCATCGTGACCCCGGGATGGTGGTAGACCGGTCGGCTCAGCGAAGATGTCGGCGAAGGCACCCAACAACCCGTCGAGTAGGGCGTCCGTGGCCACGGCCACGGTTGCTTGGAGGCGCGGCGTAGTCGGCGGTGCCACGCCCTGCCAAAAAACGGTGTAGCCCTCGTGTTGGAACGACATGCGTTGACGAGCAAGGTCCCAGACGATGGGTCCCCGCGCGCCGAGCCACTTGGTGCCGAGGACAACGTCGTACCCAGCTAGTGGCATGACGAAGAGGTCCGCCGGGAATAGGGCACCAGCAATGAGGAGGGGTGCATCGCGAATGACGCCCTCACAGGTGACACGCTCACCATTGGCGACCATGGCCATGAGACGTGGCCGCTGTCGTAGCGGCAAGCCGGAGTGTCGCGCTGCTTCTTCGGAGATGAAGTTGTGCGTGCTACCGGAACCATGGAGCACGACGAGGGACGTGGCTCCGAGCATTATGGTTAGCTGCATGGTGTCCGCCATGGGCACCCCTGCCAGGGCCTGTAGGGAGAAGCAAGTTGCCTCTTTGTTAGCCCCTGTCGTGGCATCTTCGGCGTCGTCGATCTCCACCATGTCAACGAAGAAAATACGCCTGGAAAATCTGTTGTGGCCACAGGAGTATTTATCGTCACAGTTAAAACAGAGCCCAAGACGATGACGCTCCGCCTATTCCTCCAGGATTAGTCGCTGCTGGTTGCCCGCACCGAGGGCCGAGGGGGCACCGATCGGTGGCACCGGAAGTGCAAGTGGCTGAGGGGGCACGGCACCAGGGCCGGGAGAAGACCGCGCGAGGGTGGGCAAGATAGAGTCAGCGCCTGCCTGGTGATCTCCATCAATTCAATCTGGCGCGTCAGGCTCATCGCCACCGCGAGTGACTCCGAGTTGTGGAAGCGGACCGTGTGGCTCAGCGGCGGCAGCAGACTGCCAGTGTACAGCTGGACGCGCTGGATCTCATCCAGCTGACCCGCGCGAGGAAGGAGGGCCTAGAAGCGGTTCGAGTACTTCTCCACGGTCCCGGAGCGCCGGCACTCGGCTAGCTCAAACAGCGGTACCGAGCGGAGGGGCGGCCCGAACCGCAAGTTGAGGAGGTCCTTGAAGCGGCCCCAGCGCGGTGTTCCTTCGTCCTCCTGCAGCTGGATGTACCACAGCTGGGCCACGTCGTCGAGGTAGTAGGAAGCCATCCATACCTTCTCCACCAGCATGGTTCGCTGTTGATGGAATTAGGACTCACAACGGTTGATGAAGATCAGCGGGGCAAACTTACCGTCGTAGCGCGGGAAATCCATCTTCTGGAACCTGGGCAGGCGATCATTGTGTTGCTCAACGGGCGGTTGGCGGTGGCCTGCGGACGCCGACGGCTCGGCAGTCAGGGCTAGGATTGCCCTGGCATTGGCCTCGGCAGTGGCTTGGAGGGTTTGTACGGCCTTGGCGAGGTTCTCGACGGTGGTCTTGAGGTCGTCCCCCATGGTCGGCACGACATAGGAAGTAGCAAAGCTTGGTGAAGAAGGGCCGGCGACTGATGATGGCGAAGTGGGTGGCGTAGGCGAGGATCGTCGGGATCGTGATACCAGGTTTTCAAGGGCGTCAAACCCCTGACTGGCCGGACCACAGCTACGTAGCTCGTAGCCGCCGTCCGTCTTCTCCGGTGAGGATCAACACCTCAACCGCAAGCTTGAGAGAATAGGAGTAGTGTAGGAGATAATTTATTGCTTGCCTCCTCCCTGTGGTTTACAAGGATATATATAGCCCTCAACCCACTAATTTAGGAGCTGATAATAGGAAAGACCCACTACTTTGGTAACTAATAAAAAGAAAGGAACAACCCCCAATCTAAGAGCTAATAATAGGAAGGAATCAACCCACTAATTTAGGAGCTAATAATAGGAAGTAATCAGCCCACTAATTTAGGAGCTAATAATAGGAAGCTATCTCTCTTTTCTAGTTAGCCACTTTTCCTGCCTTTCTGTTCAGTCGCACCTACTATGCGCGTCGCACATCCCGTGCCCGACGCCTCGTTTACGTCTGGCCCGTAACGTCTGGACATGACAAGAATGCACTCAAACAGAACAAAAGTTGAGCTTACAAGAAATTGCTCAAGTGCATAGGTGTTGATCCTTTTCCTTATCCAAGATGATGTCCCAATCTGATAGGGTTTTTCCAGTGATGGATCAGAAGGTGATGGAGAAGTCGCCAGAGTTTTTAGCCTCTTGTTTTCTTCACTGCTTGACTTCTCATCATTGCTTTTACGTTTCCTGATGGGAGGTGTTTCCTGTTGTTTTTTAGTATCTGTCAATGAGAAGATAAAAGTTATACGCATATCTGCCAGTAGTAGTCTCAATGGACCAAACACCAATTCATTTTCTCACTTAGTTGAATCCCAGCATTCTGGTTCTTGAAATCTTTCTGGCATCCACTAAGTCCAAATGCTTTGAATTTGAAAACCATGTTCCCTTCATATTTCAAGAGCAAAACTTCACCATTCTTTATTCCATGGAAGTCTAGAAACTGTGACCAGCCACCTGTGAAGAAGATGCTTGATTGATCGTTCTTAAGCTCAACACGCCAAAATTTGGCAATGGGGCTGAAAATGATGGCTATCCGGCTGTTTAGGCACTCTTCACTGACGTAATCTTTCACAAACCTAGAAGGCAACATCTGCAACAACACAAGTATGAAACAAAAAATAACACGCACATGAAACAAAAACAGTGCAATGTTCATGATACATCTCAAGTTCAAAATGTTCAACAAGATAACACAAAAACAGTTGAGTTTGCATACCATCTTTTCCGAGAGATTCGAATGAAAAATCCTGATGAATTGTGGCTTACAGAAAATACTTTTGCAGCTTTTGGATGGCATAACTGAAGAAAACGTGATTTGAGTATCAATATAAACTGAAAAAATATACTGCCTCCAATTCCAAATGCCGGTCAATTCTAGCTGCAGCCAAACCTTTTTAACTTGACCGTCAGTATAAGAGGTTACTATAAATTCACAATACAACACTTGATGTTACTCATCCTGGAGAAAAAATTATATTAAATACTATTTGAGATTGTATATATCAATCAACAAAAATTTACAATTCAAAGCATTATCTTGAAGACCATGTCGCTGCCTTAAACACCACATTTGAAATTAGAAGGTGTAGTATATTTAGTCGTATCCAACTAGATCTATATGTGTTAAAGTGAATTGGGAAGGAAATAACTTAATTTTTTATTTCAGTCCACTCTAGTAATACACATGGATTGAGATAAATTCGAATGCATCCCAGTAGGCAAGTACGCCCTTAACCGGAAAGAATTTGGTCTCTCCGAAGCACCTGTTTCCAATTCTAGTTTAACACAAAATCAATTCTTTCTTTTAGACTGCGTGGAAAGAGTGGTTAGGAACCTCAAAGTCAGCAGCATCCAAGACTTCCCTAAAAACAAATGTTCACCTGCAGCCGGAGCGCCGAACTCCTTAATGCACAAGCTGGTGTCGAACACCTTGACGGTGAGCGCGCCGCCGCCCTCATAACGGAGCACGACGAACCAGCCAATGCCGACGCCGTGCGCGGCCAAGAACTCCGCCCACCCGCGCCCGAGGGACGCACCGTGGCCGTCCCGGACCACCTCCACCCGCCACACCTTCCCGAACGGACTGACCACGAGGGCCGTCGGCTCGGGCGCCCCTTCGCCCTCGCCGACGTCGAAGCAACCGGCGAGCTCGTCGGAGATGCGCTGTGGAATCAGTGGGTTTCGTGAGCTCAGTGAAACGTCGGCGACTGATATCGACCGGCGATCGAGGGAGGCTGTGCTTACCAGCTTGTGGAAGGAAGTAGGAAGCAGGACCTTGAACTGCTTCGACATGGCGCGCGCACCAGGACCAGAGTCGCTGGGCAATGGCATGGCTCTGCTGAAGCTGAACGCTGCACTGCAGCGTGCCAGCGTGCGGCCCGGGGTGCCTTGAATGACATGAGTAAATAGAGGGGTCAGGGGACGACGTTTTGGTTTCCTTCTTAATTACTAGTATATTCCTATTTCGTGAGTAAATAGATCTTTTAAACAAAAAATACCACGTGAGTTACTATTAGTTTTAGGGAATAAAATTTGATGCAGGCATGCTGCAAACCAAACTGTTTGCAGGCCCTCATAAAAAGATGGATAGACTACACCTGCAGATCCACCAGAAAACGTTTTAGTTGTGTTATTATTGCTACGGATGGGGTCTATCCTTCTTTTTGTGAGGGGCTGCAAATAGTCTGGTTTGCAGCAGGTCTGCACTAAATTTTTTTTCCAGTTTTAAAGCCAAAAAGATATATATATATATACCACTATATATTTCACCAGTTTAAATTTTGCAAAACTCACCCAATAAGATCACCTCACACTTATAAACTCCTTTAAATCACCAAACAAATTACATCTATATTTAACACAACATAAAATTAATGATTCCGATCGCTAAATAATCTCTCCGACTAACTCACTCAAACTAATAGACCATATTATTTGCACCATCCATCATCCCTCTCCCTGTGACCCCACGTCCCCGTCGCTTTCTCTGCCTTACTCGCGCTGTCGCCCCCTTCTATCCTCCTATAAAATTGTAACGTTAGCACGGATTATATGTACAGAGAAAAGAGCATGAGCGCTTGGCTTTGGCTTTTATGCAAGTATCAAACTAGATACTAGCATATGCACTTATGCAGTGGTGGATCTAGATATCAAATAAATACGAGAAAGATTAGAGAAAAGTATAGTAAAAAAGACGGAAAAGCATGCTGTTTTTAGATTAAAAACAGAACTTAAATCTTGCAACACTGTATACTAATACGGACATTGTTATCATACTACAGTATAAACACAAATACTAGTGCAAGCATTAATTGCATACTAGTAAAATTAAATAATATAAACAGAGACACTAATATTAGTATTGTTCACATATTAATTAGAAATAGACAGCATAAACAACGATATTAGATCATAGGGTGTGTACCTTTTGACTCAGAGAGAAACGACATTACAAATGGTGGCGACATTGTTGTCGATGCTTGCATGAAGTCATCGATGGGTAATGGATGAAGAGTTTCTAGCCGCTGACGAAGAATACACTTGGACGTACGTCGCCTGACTTGGATGAAAGTTGACTTGTAGTGGAAGTTGGTAGTAATTATGTGAAGAGCGCTTCTCAAAAAACTTATGTGTCTTCTTCCAGTGCAGGATCGCAAGGGCGATGATTCCCAAGACGTGCTCTACAGATCACCGGTGCACGATGGCATCAAGATGGGGAGACTATAGTGGCGGCACAACAATGAGAAGAGGCCAAAAAAAAAAACTAACTCGATTATATGTGTTTTGGCGCGTGACCAATAGTACTTATATAGACATGTCAAATGAAATCTCATGATGCGATCACGATCTAATTCGTTTAGGACTCTTAGTCGCAAACTTGAAGGCTAAGAAACTTGTTGGTCACTTATTCTCAAATGCTATATATCAAGAACAAGACAACACAAGTGTTAATGATTAAAGATCTTCGTCCTTCGAAACATTATCTCCCTTAGATTATAATGATCTTCGAACGAAGGTCATGAAAGGCGTACCTTCATCATTTCGATAAATAATGATGTAAACAAAGACATAACACGCAGAGGGAATATGAATAATCATTTCGAATCATTAGACTATTCATATACTTATTTTATAAACATAAGCAATCATCAATGGTATTTGAATTACATTTGTACCTTCGGCTCAGCGTGAACAGTACGGTGTTACTGTTTATCTATTTATAGGCACAAGACACAGCCTGGGCAAAATTATATTCATGTCCCTGACATTTAGTGTTAGCCAAAAGGTAAGCTGTCGAGGACTAAGCAGTATTTTCCCCTTTAGGTCGGTTTCATTCTCCACCACTGTCCTTGTGCTAAGCCGAAGCTTCTCCATCCACAACTTCGGAGCTGGTTCATCATTCTTCCAGATCGCGTCTTTTATATCATGCGCACCTTCATCTCAAATCCGAAACTTCCTGTGACAGTATACTATACTGAAAAACATGTTAATTGTGTTTTTGAGAACCTTGGGAAGAGAAAGGCCCCTAACAGTAGCCCCTCGCAGTATTAATTTGTTTTTGTGTTTAACAAATTCAGACTGTGACGTGAACGAAGACCTTTAGCCGAAAGTCCGAAAAAACACCTTCCCTTCGCTAGAATAGCGGAAGTCAATGACAAATGGGGCCCGTCAAGTTGCAATGCGCTGGGCATATAAATAGAAACCCGCAGCGACAGCATCTGCTGCGCCATTTCAATGACTTGTGCTATTTTCTCAAGTTTTAATTTTCTTGCTGTCAGATTTCGCTTGTTTTGTGAGCTTCGTTATTTGCACAAGTGCCCGTTATATGTCTGAAGAAAAGATGTCTGAGGAGAAGAAGATTGTAGACCCTGCCCTAACTGGGTTTTACGAAGCAATGGAAAAAAACAAACACATAAAAGATTACGAATGAAATATTAGCTGGTGTTGGGGGCCTTCGTCCTCCGAAGGTCCTCAAAAACATAATTTGACAATGTTTTCCAAGTGGATTATGTGAACAGGTATTTTCGGACTCAGAACTATGAATATGAAGCACGGCCAGGACGAAGCCTGAACCAGACGAAGGACGAGCGCAGCCGAAGCTGTGCGCAGGGAAGCTTCGTCGCGATAGCAGAAGGGGGAACCGACTTAAAGATGAAAAGACTGCGTGGGCCTTGACAAATTTCCATAAGCCATTAACAAATGTAATGGACATGGATGTAATTTTATGTGGGCTGTGTCCCGCGCCTATAAATAGATGAACAGTACTCCCGTACTGTTCACGCTGACTTGGCATTGGCTTTTGCGTCACGCTTGTACTTTTTTCCTTCTCTCAAGACCGAAGGTACATTTGTAATTTGAAATCATTTCTATTTCTTCATGTTAATAAAATAGAAATGATTCTATGATTTACTTTTCATGTCTTGTGTGAATCCTTCGTTATTACTTGTTATATTCACGAAGGTATGTTTCTTGTGACCTTCGTCCGGAACTCATTATTCCCGGAGGAGAATAATGTTTGGTAGGACGAAGGGCCTTGACAATTAACACTTTTTATGTTGCCTTGTTCTTAATCCGAAGCATTTGAGAACAAGTCTCCAACATTGGCGCCCACCTCTGGTGAACTCACTTCCACTTCGAGTTTTTTTTTGAACACCTTCGGAAGCTGTAGACCTTCGCTATGGCACCGAAGAAAGCTTCAGCGGCTGGGGCTGCAGCACTGCAACCGCTGGACCACAATCAGGAGACCGTCTCCCTTCGGGACGCCCGAAGCCAGAAGAGAAAGGCCGTCAGCCCGACGCTTCAGGAGGAAGAGCTGGACCAAGAAATCAGGGATATGGAGATCCTACATCAACAGGTGCAAAGGAAGAAGGAGAAGATGGCCCGGCTAGCTGAGTTGCAACGGCAGATAGACGAAGCCTCTGAGGAAGTCCGCCACCTCACCCATGATGAGCAAAACAGAAGGCCTCAGCAGAAAGACCTTCATCAGGAGGGCTTCGTCAACGAAGATGACTGGTATGACAATTTCCATCAGGGAAATTTTGTTTTCGATGATGCTTCTCCTCTGTCTGCTGAGCTGCAGGCTACACCTTGGCCTCCATCCTATAAGCCACCTCAGCTTCCCATGTTCGACGGCCACTCAGACCCGAAGCAGTTCCTGATGAGCTACGAAGCAACAGTGTCTTCGTATGGGGGCAATGCTGCAGTCATGGCGAAGTCTTTCGTTATGGCCGTCAGGAGTGTTGCTCAGACCTGGTATTCCTCCCTTCGGCCAGGAACGATCACTTCATGGCAAAAGCTGAAGGATATGTTACTGACCAGCTTTCAAGGATTTCAGACGAAGCCAGTCACAGCTCAAGCCTTGTTCCAGTGCATTCAGGATCATGAAGAATACCTTCAGGCTTATGTCCGAAGGTTCTTACGTTTGAGGGCGCAGGCACCAACGGTGCCCAATGAAATTGTTATCGAAGCCATGATCAAGGGGCTTCGTCCTGGGCCTGCAGCTCAATACTTTGCTAGAAAGCCGCCTCAGACCCTGGAGAAGCTGCTCCAAAAGATGGATGAGTACATTCGTGCTGACAATGACTTTCGCCAAAGAAGGGAGGAGGCCTTCAGATTTTCTGAAATGACCAGGGGCTTCGGAGGAAGATACTACCCGAGGCATGTCCGGTCCATCCACAGCTCCACTCAGAATGATGATAAGGGGAGTCAGCAGAGCAGACCGCAGTGCTCCTCGCAGGCTTCGGGGCAACAACAAGCTTTCTTCCGGCCACCAGCTCCGAGAGGCAGAGGCGCCAGGGGCTTCGGCGGAAGATTCGGAGATCAGCCAAGGAAATTGTTTTGCTTGTTCTGTGGAGAAGGCAAGGGCCATACCACCAGGACGTGCCATATTACAATCCAGAAGCAAAAGGAGATAGCCGAAGCTACATCTCAACAAGTTCAGCCGAAGCAGGTCATGCACACTGCTTCGTATCATCCGCCTTACATTCCACAATACATAGACAACCACCCTGCAGCTTCTGTAGCTTCGGCAAGTCAACCTCAAGCTTCCTGGCAACAGCCCCCGCCTCCACCTCCATTGCAACAGGGTCAACAGCCAGAAGGGAGTCAATATGCTCCACATCAAAGGGACTTCAGAGAACAATCCGAAGCTCGCACAGTCAACAGCACTGTGCCAGAGTCGAAGCACATTTATTGACACATATCCTACCTTTGTTAGCAGTCTTTTCCATTCAGTTCTATTCTCTGAAGCAAAAAACATTGATCGTTTCCATGTAATAATTTCGCTATCTCCCATGAGGAAAACCTATTTTCTCCACAGGATTAAGTTGATGGAGTTTTTGTGTTAACAAGGAGGACCTTCGAAATATTAAAAATCCTTCGGATTAACAGAAAGTCGTTCTAAGGAACGCAGAGTAAGTTCATGAAGTCATAAAAAGCCGTTCCAAAGGGAGCGCAGTGTAAGTTTTCTGCTCAAAAGTCGTTCCTAAAGGAATGCAGAGCTTACAGCGAAAAGTCAACGCTGATACCGTCTAAGTAAAAGACGAAGAAGCTCCTAAGGGAGGCTTACAGCGAAAAGTCAACGCTGATACCATCTAAGTAAAAGACGAAGAAGCTCCTAAGGGAGGCTTACAGCGAAAAGTCAACGCTGATACCGTCTAAGTAAAAGACGAAGAAGCTCCAAAGACGTTCCTAAGGGAATGCAGAGCTTACGAATAAATTTTGTGTGTATCTTCGGAACAAAGGTCATTTGCATAACATAACATCATCACATCATCTTGCATAGCATAAGCATCATACATCATATTGCATTTTGCAAGAGAAGGGTACACAGTATCGATCTTCGGAAAAATGCTTTGAGAAAGCAATATCGAAATTGTATAAATTCGGAATACAGCTTCGGAGAATATTTTTACGAAGCGTGGACAAGCTTCGTCAGAGCAATATCGAAATTGTATAGCTTCGGAGAATGCTTTTACGAAGCATGGATGTGACTTATCAGAACAGTTTTAACGGAGAATATTTTCTTCACGAAGCATGAAAAGAAGGGAAGGTGTTTTTTCGCCGAAGGCTCAAAAATGGTATGTATGTAGAGTTTCATGCATCGTAAAGAATTGAATAATGAAAAGAAACTTGTATATTACATTCAAATGTACAAAATGTTACATAGATCACACTTTAAATGTTTTTTCTAAATAGCATCTAGTCTTCTCTTAATACTGCTTCGGCGGCTTCATTTAGAAGCTGATCAACAACTTTGTCCATGATAGCTTCGGCCATTTGTTTAATTTCATCATCACCTTTTGTGTGCGGGTCGGCAGTCGATTCAGCAGCTTCTGAGGCAAAAGAATATTTCTTCATTACTATTACAAACCGTGAGCAAAGTTTGAAATAAAAATTACAACACAACAAGAGCGACTAATTGGTACCTAATTGCCTTTCGGGCTCTGTACTCCTTTCGGCAGCTTCTGCCACTTTCCTAGCATCATGAATGCCTTTTTCGCTCCTTTGGATGATTTCTTGCGCCATTCCTCGGCCGCCGTCGTTCCAGATATCAGTAAAAAATTTGCCACCCACCACGCTTGCTTCGGCCGAGGGGTCCTTGATGTCTTCGCAAGATAAGGTAGCTTCGGACTGAGCTAAAAATTTCACATGCTCGCAACCTTTTTTCTCTAAGACAGAAGCAATTCCTCTGGCGCCCGAAAAAGCGCAGATATCGCCACGACTGCTCAGGATCTCCTCGAAGGCCTCTGCTTCGTGACTAATCCATTCCAGTGGACCTTCGGGGTTGCCTCGAGAGAAATTCTCTTCGCTGGAAAAGGCGCCGACGCTGGCGAAGCTGGTTTTAATTTTATTCACGCATTCTATAGATTTAATATAACATTTCCTCTGAGATGCACGAAGTTCTTTAACTCTTGACTCCAATTTGTTGACCATATGATCACTGAGTTCCCGTTTTGTTTCCTCAAGCACGCGCTCCTCTCTAGCTCTAGCCAGCTGTTTCTGAAGATCTTTAATTTCGCGCTTTTGGGCTTCGGCCTGGGTTTTTGAAGCAGCTTCGTCCTTCTTTACTTTGTCTACCAGCGTAAGTAGAATTTTATCCTTTTCCAGAGCCTCGTTTCTCAGTTTGATAACTTCGGAGCGCAAATTGTTGAACGCAATCTCATAACTCTCATCTTCGGCACTCTTTTGTGCTCTCAATGCGTTGCTCAGGATTAAACCCTATAAAAAAAAAGAGAGAGTCTATATAAGAATAAAGGAATGAATTACGTATTGTAAATTTTTTTTCAAAAAGTCTAATTCCCAAACCTTCAGGCTATTGTATGCAAGACTGTCTGCGAGATCCTCTTTCGTCATGGCGCTTAATCCAGCTTCGAGCTTCGGGAATCCTATACTCCTGGCCATCTCTCGGCAGACAGATAATTCTTTATTATCAGGTAGGCAGTATAGGAAGTCATCTTCATTTGTCCCATTGAATATTACTGCCCCCTTCGGATATTTTAGCTCTTTCGCATAATGGTTGGCTTCATAAGTTTCTTCTGCAGATAGTTTCTTCCCCGAAGCGTGTCGTATAATGTAATCGCATACGCTGGCAGGAGCTTCGGGGATGGCAGTGTCAATTTCTCCAACTACAACTGGTTCTGATATTTTTATTGTTTCGGCTTCTAAAGGTTGCTCCTTGTAGGGCTCTGAAGGCCCAGCTTCAGCTTCAGCTTGTTGCGTTGAAGCTTCAGTAGAAGCTTCAGCAACTTCAACACTCTTTTTTGGAGTTGTGCTTGAAGACTTAATTGTCTCCAAGACATCTAGTACGTTTACCATTCTTTTCCTTTTTGGGGTCACCGATGGCCCTTTTTGGTTTTTTATTGCTTCGACATTTACCGAAGGACTTAAGATTTCAGACATTTTTGGCTCGTCAATCTTCGGCTTTTCTACTGCTGAAGGCGTTTCAGTCTTCTCTTCCATCTTCGGCACTGGAGCTGGTTCTGTAGCTTCAGAGGCCAAAGAAGCTTCACCAATGAATTCTGGCACGGTGGCCGGCTCAATAAAGCGTGTCCGATGGGTGAGCACCTTCATCTTTTTTCTTTGAGGCGCTGGCTCACTAGGGGCAATTGTGGTAGCTTCTGTCGCAGGAGAAGTGTTTTTCCTTTTGCGACCCAATACCGGATAGTGATAGTCGGGGTACATAAACCCGACTGCGTCAAACACACGGTTGAGTCTTTTCTTCTTTCGGCCTCCGAAGGCTGCTGATAGCGCAGTATTTTCGGCCTTCGAATATGCCCCAAGTAGTTCATCACTTAAAGTTTCAATGCTCTTTAGCCAGTCATCATCAGGTTCAACAAATTTATCTGCATATTTGAATGTGTATTTCAGTCTAACTAGTCCGCCTTCGTCGGACTCTTTAATGGTTTCCTTCGGCATTTCCCACTTTTCTGTAAGTGGCCATACCCTGAAGGCAATGTGCTCTTGGACCAAGTCCCTTGTCCCAATGAAAGAGCAGACTATGCCGAAGGCTCTTTGGCATTCCTCGGCTGCTTCGTCCATTTCAACCTTCGGCCTTCGAAGTCCGAAGCGTTGCCAGATAGGGTGCATAATGATACTCTTGACATTTTCTTGCACTGTTAAGTCGTTTTTTACATAGAACCATTCAGTCATCCAGGCTCCGGGCCATCTCTTCCGAAAGGTCGGCACAGGGCGGCTTGACCCGGAGCGGGCACCGAAGCTATAACATCCAAAATTATTGTGATATTGTTCTTTTCCCCACGGCTTCGTCTCATATAACAGTTCATGAATGTTGCAAAAACTTTTAGCATTTGGTTCTAAACCTTGACTTCTTGCAGCCCAGACAAATATCCCCATTCTTGTGATAGCTTCGGGAGTAAGTTGATGAAGGTAGACTTGAAATGTTTTCAGTACCTCGACAACAAAGTTGCTCAGGGGGAATCGAAGCCCAGCCTTGAGAAAGCTTCGGAAAATCACAACTTCATCTACTTCGGGGGTGGGAGAAGTCTTTTCTCCAGCGTCGGCCCTCACAATAGATATATCTCGAAAATACCTCCCCCTCATATTATCAATATGGTTCTGCTTGATAGTGGTTTTCCCGAAAACCGTGTGACTTGGCCGTCATGGACGATCTTCGGCCTCTTCCCCACCACTCTCTACATCATAGCTGTCGCTGTCACCAGTATCTTCGGATAAACCTTCGAGAATCTCCTTGGTGATTTTCTCTGTATTGGTCTCTGCCATCGCTATTAGGAACCCCAGATTCTTCTCCTCCTCGAGACTCAGCTTCGTCTCAGCAGGGATCTTCTTGCCTTCAGACATCTTCGGAAACGCTAAAAAAAAATTGTTCCCGAGGCCGAAGCTTCAAAATCAAAAAGACCAGCAAATCTTAGCGCACAAGAGCTAAAAATTTTAGTGGGCCGAAGCAGATGGCAAGTGTGTGTACCAAATGAGTTTGCGGTGCGATCTTATTTATACGCCCGGGGCGTTGAAAATTGAAAGACCCCGCTTGTCAGTGAATGTTGCTATTCTAGCAAAGGGAAGGTGTTTTTTCGGACCTTCGGCTCAAGGCCTTCGTCCATATCGCAATCTGAATTTATTATTAACAAATTAATATTGCGAGGGGCTACTGTTGGGGGCCTTCGTCCTCCGAAGGTCCTCAAAAACATAATTTGACAATGTTTTCCAAGTGGATTATGTGAACAGGTATTTTCGGACTCAGAACTATGAATATGAAGCACGGCCAGGACGAAGCCTGAACCAGACGAAGGACGAGCGCAGCCGAAGCTGTGCGCAGGGAAGCTTCGTCGCGATAGCAGAAGGGGGAACCGACTTAAAGATGAAAAGACTGCGTGGGCCTTGACAAATTTCCATAAGCCATTAACAAATGTAATGGACATGGATGTAATTTTACGTGGGCTGCGTCCCGCGCCTATAAATAGATGAACAGTACTCCCGTACTGTTCACGCTGACTTGGCATTGGCTTTTGCGTCACGCTTGTACTTTTTTCCTTCTCTCAAGACCGAAGGTACATTTGTAATTTGAAATCATTTCTATTTCTTCATGTTAATAAAATAGAAATGATTCTATGATTTACTTTTCATGTCTTGTGTGAATCCTTCGTTATTACTTGTTATATTCACGAAGGTATGTTTCTTGTGACCTTCGTCCGGAACTCATTATTCCCGGAGGAGAATAATGTTTGGTAGGACGAAGGGCCTTGACAATTAACACTTTTTATGTTGCCTTGTTCTTAATCCGAAGCATTTGAGAACAAGTCTCCAACAGCTGGGTTGTCTGAGGATTCTGATGATAGTGATAACTTTGATGTGGAAAGCGGGAATGAAGATGCCGAAGATCGGCCCTAGCGGCCAAGTCATACCATCTTCGGAAAGTCGTCCATCAAACAGAGTCAGATTGATGCCATGAAGGGAAGATACTTTCGTGACATGTCTATTGTGAGAGTTGGGGGGGGGGGGGACAGCGCCGCCCCTACACCCGAGGAAGATGAAGTTGTTGTTTACAGAAGCTTTGTGAAGGCATGTCTTCGGTTCCCATTGAGCAAATTTTTTGTTGAAGTTTTGAAGACATTTGAGATCTTTCTTCATCAAATTACTCCCGAAGCTATAATCAGAATGGGTATTTTTGTTTGGGCCGTGAGAAGCCAAGGGCTAGAACCAAGCGCAAAGTGCTTCTGTAACATGCACGAATTTCTGTATGAGACGAAGGCCACTGGCAAAGAGCAATATCACAACAACTTCGGTTGTTATGGCTTCGTTCCTCGTTCTGATGTAAGCTACCCAGTTCCAACATTTCAAAAAAGGTGGCCCGGGGCCTGGATGGAGGAATGATTTTATGTTAAGAATAATCTGATTGAAAGGGAAGACATAAAGGGGATTATCCAACACCCTATCTGGTCTCGCTTCGGCCTCCGAAGGCCGGCTACTGCGCTTGGGAATGATACCGAAGCATGCCAGAAGGCCTTCAACAATGTTTGCGCCTTCATTGGCACAAGAGACCTAGTTCAGGAGCACATAGCTTACAGGGTATGGCCGCTTGTGAATGAATGGGAAATGCCGAAGGAAGCTGCTGTCACACCCGATTTTGGAAGGCAAACCGTATGCGAACCATGTACGTGCCAGGATCAGAAACTCACGTACACAGCGATTACATAATTGGACATCATCACACAATGCTTAAAATAAATAGCGGAAAGGTACTTTATTACATCAAGATGTCCAAGACATCCATAGAGTCTAATACGTAACCATTGAGTTTAACATTAACATCAAAGTGCGGAGTAATGAAACGTAGAAGGTAAGCCTACACAGGCAGCTGACTGGGGGTTTGCCACTAAGAAAGAACTAGAACTCGTCGTAGTCCTGAAACTCCCCGAAATCTTCCATGATGCCAGCATCACCTCCTGAGCACGTACACTGGGGACAACCTGGGGTGGGGGTGGTGTGTAAAGCAAGGGTGAGTACACATCAATGTACTCAGCAATTGTCCCGTTTGGCTAAAGTGGACTAGCTAAATATGGGGTTTGAGGTTAAGCAGTTGCTTTTATTTGGTCAAGTATTTATTACTATTAGTAGAGCCAAGTTTTAGTAATAAATCCAGTTATTACCCAGAAGTACCTCCTCAAAAGAGGAAATACCAGAGATCAGATTCTATATCATCGTTGTTAACCATCATCAAAAAGTGTCCAAAGTTCTTCTAATCAAAGAGGATCCCAAGGCTGCTCTTAACCGTGAGCTCGGCTGATATACCAGTTTTAACACTCTACAGAGGTTGTACACTTTACCCACAAGTCGTGATCCCTTTCCAGCCTAGGTTGTACAAACCCAATCTTCACTACCAAGGTGAATGGCCAGGGATACACTACGTAGCCTTTACAAAGACTCCCCTGGTGCATAGCTGCTCGTTAGGTTTCGCCAGTCGTACAAACGTAGTACACCTCCCCAAGGTGGGTGACTAACAAAACCAAATCGAAAGAACCTCTGCACCCCAACCTTGGCAGAGTGAGCACTACGCCCCGGCCCCCATTTACGGCCCTCCGGCAAAGCCAACTACACCCCCAGGTTCATCTAATTAATCAGCTAAGGGCGTCCCATTCCACCCTCATGGTTGTACTGTTATCCCGGGTGGTCACTCCACGAACAGGTCCTTATGGAGAGGTACTCAGGAAAAAGGCCTGAGTCCCCTAAGGTATCACAAGATCATCCACATAATTAGGATAACAATATCGTATCATAAATGTTCACATCATGTTCATTGATTAAGTTAAGGCAATAGCAACATACTAACCATGATAACCTAAAAGGTAAACAAGGATAAGTGAATAGAAAGCTAGTAAATCCTTAGGTTTAAGTAATGTAATGCGGGACAGTGAATCATAAAGTATGTAGGACATAATAGGTCAGAGGACACTTGCCTTCACTAGGTTGCTGCTCAGGGAGGTCTCCAACAACACACTCAGGAACCTCGGACTGCTCGTTGTCTACATAAAGCGAGCATGCATTCAATACATTTGGAAAGTATAAATGAACATCACACCACACATGTACAAACATTGGATCACATCTTAAAAGGACACAATACTACATAGGGGATACTGAATTCAAAGTATAACATAAACTATAACATACATTAACTTTATTTGAAAATAGATTACTATTTCCCTAAGTGTTCCTTACAAGTACTCCCTCCAGTGCAGTAAAGGTAGTCGTTTAGGACATGATTGTGCATACCAAGGAGTGATTAATTATCATAGAGTTTTCCCTGTTTGCCCCTATTAAATAGGGATATGGGTGCATTAACATCACTAAAACAATCAGGCTTGATTGGTTGCTGCAGCAGCTCCAAGGCATTCTAGACTGGAGGTCTCAAGTTCGATTCCTCTTAAATGCATCTTTTTTTGTGCAATTACTAGGGGCAACAACGTCCAAATCCCAGACCCACGCGCGCTATGACTTCTTTTTGTGCACGCTCTGTCACGCGCAGGATGACTTCTTTTACTGCACCGGAGGGAGTACATAATCATATATCAATTTATTTTATGGTGACCTAAAATTTAGAACAGAGGTAAACTCATGTAATACACTTTATTAATTTCTCAAGCTTACACATGTTTAAATCTCTAAGGTTCTCCTTTTATTTATTTTATTAAGTAAACAAGAATACATCTACATTAGTTCATATTCAATCCTAAAAATTAGAGTGTGCAGACAGTAAGTGAAACCATTTTATTTAAACACAGAATAATTCTATGAACCTTTTGCAATTTGAATCACTAAATTTGAAGTTCATATGCAAAAGTTATGAAATAAACAAGTTTGGGAATTCAAAATATGAAATTAGGGCTAATTCTGTGAATATTTAAAAGTCTAAGGCTAAATCTGCAAGATTACAGGGGCCTGCGCGCGAAAACCAGGGACGACGGGTTGATTCCCAATAAACCGAGGGTCTCTTTAATAAAACAGCCACGCGAAGGGGCATCAGGTGAATCTAACCGTCAAATCTAAAACCAACGACTGAGATTAGATCTGTGGCCGAGGGCGCGCGCATGTGGGCGGGCGAGCGCTAACAGGCGAGCCAGGGAGTGTCAGCGACAGAGGGGGGAGCGCGCTGACTGAGCGGGCCCAGCGCTAGGGGGGTTTGTGCGCTGACAGGCGGGCCAGGGCATCAGGACGCGCGGGCGCGAAGCGGTATCCTAGGGTCCGGGTCGTTCGATCAAGATCGGACGGGGGGTCCGAGAGGGTCCGAGGGGGTCCAAGCCGTTCGATCAAGATCGGATAAGCGAAATCAGACCGGGAAGGATGAGTGGCTGCGGGTGGCGCTGACAAGCAGGCTAGGGCGTCAGGCGCGCGTGCGCGAAGCGGTATCCCACGGTCCGAGCCGTGCGATCAAGATCGGACGGGGGAAATCAGACCGGGGAAACAGACGTGCGCGAAGCAGCGCCGCTCCTCTCCGCGGCGGTGAGGTCGCCGGAGTTGAGGCAGGCGCGAGCTAGGGTGGCTCTAGGGTCACCGGAGTTGGGCAGAGAGGGAGAGGGTGCCACGGCGAACTCAATGGCAGGGAAGGGTGAAAGCTCTCTTGTGAGTTTTGGTGTTTGGATGACAACTCAATTAAAGGACTAACATTGTACTAAGTATTGAACAGGTGCTTAAGGTAGAGCTAACAGGGTTCAACACAAGTGAACAAATGTGATTGTCCAAGAACTGGATTATGGATACATAATGGACATCACAAGTAAGATGGACATTGCATAAAGTGAGACTCGGGTGCGTAGCTCGGAAACAACTGATCAAGCCAAGGACAGAGGCAAGAAGAGCTTCGAGGTACCAAGTGCACGGGAGAAGGTCAAGGAGGCTGAGGAACCCAAAGCCAAGGGTGAAGAAGAAGGCTTGCAAAGTCAAGGGTGATCGAGTTGAGAACAGCTATGGCACATCAAGGATCACTACATAAGGACGTGACTTACAGCCAATGAGGTAACAGCTACAGTTATGTGGTGTAAGTCATAAGGCTCAAGATCAAGCTCTAAGAAGGAGATCAAGGTCACTAGAAGGAGAACAAGTGTCAAAACCAGAACTGGAAGCAGCCTAAAAGAGCTAAGTTCACCTTAATCTTTAGTTTGGGTTGTTCCTATGTTTGGAGATGTTCTATGTGACCTTTGCAGGATGTTGGAGCCAAGAAATGTCAATCTAGATCAAGTCAAGCCGACTTGATGATTTATGAGTCCAACATCAAAGCTCAAGCATGTGAAATGCTATAGATGTAATAATTAAGAGAAGGTATGTTTCTAGACTTAGTACATTGGTTTTGTGGACTAATATACTTGTCTAAGTGTTAGAAACAGAAAGAAGAAGAAAAGGAAAGAGGTGCAAATGGCGTGGCTGTGTATAGCCAAGACTCAGCTCAGTCTGGCACACCGGACTGTCCGGTGGTGCACCGGACAGTGTCCGGTGCGCCAGGCTGAACTCCGGTGAACAGGCCGCTCTCGGGAGAAGTTTGGCGGCGTACGACTATAATTCACCGGACTGTCCGGTGTGCACCGGACTGTCCGGTGAGCCAACGGTCGGCTGGGCCAACGGTCGGCCGCGCAATCCGCGTGTGACGCGTGGCCGAGCCAACGGTCATATGGGGGCACCGGACTGTCCGGTGCGCCAACGGCCCCAAGACAGCAACGGTCGACTGCGCCATTTTGGGAAGGAAATCGGGCACTGGACGGTGTCCGGTGGTGCACCGGACTGTCCGGTGCACCACCCGACAGAAAGCTGATATTGCCTTCCAAATGAAGTCCAACGGCTCCTAGGCCCCCTGGGGTCTATAAAAGGGACTCCTAGGCGCCTCCAAGTATAGTACAAGTGCAGCCAACAAGTGTAGACTTCACTCGAATCAATTCTCACTCTCCCTCTTGTGTGTAACTCTCTAGTTTGTGTAGAAGGCACAGCTATAAGCCTTTAGAGAGAGGAGAAGTGCTGCTAAGAGCTAGAGCAAGGTCTTGAGCATATCGTTACTCTGCCGGGGTGCTGCCAAGAAGTTTGTAAGCAGCCGCGGTTTTGGTGTAACCCAACTCAACATAGTGAAAGGCTCTATCTGTCATATTGACAGATCTGAGCAATCGGAGGAAGGAGTTGAAATAGACTCCAAGCCCTAGTGTGGCTAACTCCAACGAGGACTAGGCAAGCATTTCAGGCTTGGCCGAACCTCGGGATAAATCCTTGCGTCTGTGTGCTCTGTTCTGTATTGTATCCTGACTCTGTCTTACTCGCCTTTATATCTGCACTTCAATACTTATCTGTGGTATAAGCTTGATTTGAAGTGCAGGACATTTTGAGACAGGATCTTCTATTCCACTGCAACCTACTCGAAGAGTCTTCTCACTCCACTGCGTACTAAGTCTTCGAATAGAGTAAGAATTTAAGTTTTAAAGTAATAAGTTTTATTCGCCTATTCACCCCCCCTCTAGGCGACATCCAGATCCTGTTCCCGGGTCAAAGGGAACTTTCAATTGGTATCAGAGCTAGGCCTCTCCAGTGTGGGCTTAGCCGTCCGGAGATGACGATGTCGTCACAAGAGGTAACTGTAGAACTTCTTTTAGGCGATGGTTCTAATTACAAGTCTTGGTCTGTTTCTATTTATAGTGCTTTCATGAGTGTTGATCCTGATTTGAGACAGATCTTTAGTAGAAGTATTTTTCCCTCTGTTTTTAGTAAAAATCCTTCTAATGAAGAACTAAGATGTTTATCTCTCAATCACCATGCTTGCAACATCTTAGTTGATTCTCTATCTAGAGGTGCCTATTTTGCCATCATGAGTAGTGATAGTGATCTATTTGTTGATGCTCATGATTTATGGAATAGGATTAAAGAAAAATATTTTGTGGCAAACTGTGATGCTCCTACTCCCTATATTACTTGTGATACTAACCATTCAAAGGGAGAAGAATAAGAACGATGGCACCCAAACGATGAATCCACCTCGTCGACAGGTTTGTTCTCCACTAGTGATAAATGTTTTATTGCTAACAATGACGGTGGAGACGAAAGCCATGATGAGGAGGAATATGAGGATGATAGCGAGGATGAAACTTCATCATCACAAGGTACATTTTCCTATATTGCTTCCACTGACATTAATGACAGGGAAAATGAGACCGATGATGTGGAAGAAGAGGAGATTAGCCGTTTCTACAACCATCTCAACAAAGCGGACAAAGCTCTCTTGGTTAAGTTGTTGAGAAGGAACAAGGAACAAGGCGAGACGCTTCTCAGGCTAGAGGAGTCCCTCATCAAAACCAACAACAGCCTGGAGAAGATGACCAAAGAACATGAGGAGCTAAAGTGCTCTCATGATGATTTGGTCCAAAGGTATGAATATGTTTTAATTGAGCAAAGAAATAGTCATGATGCATTATCTAATATTGCTCAACTTAAAACGGAAAATTCTATGCTTAAGAGTCAAGTAGAAACAATGGACTTAGAAAAACGTGCTCTAGGTAAAAAGTATGATATGTTGTCATATTCTCATAATAAATTAGTTGATGACCATATCATGCTTAATGTTGCTCATGAGATTATAATTGCAAACTTAAATTCATGTGAACCTCATTCTCGCACGTGTGCGCATTTGAATTGTATATCACCATGTGCTAACCCCTGTTGCTCAAAAGAAAGCCAATCATTGATTGAGCAACAAGTTTTAGGGTCACAAAAGAAATTCTGTGGGAACAAGAAGCAAAGACAACTAAGGAGAAGACACATTGCTCAACTTTTTCAAGATATCCACGGGCGCGTGGTGAAGAAGCTTGAGAAAGGAAAAACTGCAGCAAGTGTGAAGCTCCATAAGAAGGATGTTCCTAAAGATGAGGAAATCAACATGAGCCCGGAAAAAGGTAAAGATTCAATTAATCATGTTGTTTGCACTAACCTTTTCTCTATGTCATCCAAGAACAAAAAGAGAAAAGGGAAAAGGAGGTGCTTTAAGTGCAACAAGTCAGGACACCTCATTGCGTCGTGTCCATACACCAACAAGGGTGAAGGGATAAGGAGATGCTTCGGATGCAATGACAAGAACCACACGATCACTTCTTGTCCTCTATTGACGGATCAAGCATGTACAGTCTCCAAGATGACTCTCACCAAGAAGAATGGCAAACAGCAAGCATCATGTCAGAGTGAGCGACGCTTCTGCTACAAGTGTGGTGAGCAGGGTCATCTATCAAAGGTATGTTATAAAGGTAAGATTCCTAAGCAAGTGAATTTGTCTCAATATCATTCGCTTAGGAGACCCAAATCATACACTTATGCTAGATCTATAACAAGATCATCTAGAACTAGCACAAAGGCAATTTGGGTACCAAAGGCACATTTAGATGATCATTATGGACCCATCCCGAGATGGGTACCAAACTGTGCCAAATAGATCATGCAGGTGCCTTGAGATGAATTGGAGACCATGGGAGAGCTTAAGACGGTTAATTCAAACTCTATGCTTAGGTTGTAACTTGTTTTAATGTTTGATCATTTACCCAAGGTTGAAGTATTGTGAGACACTAATCCCATATTCATCTCAAGTGAAATAAGTTGTAGAAGTCCTTATTGGTGAATCAAGCAAAGGACCTCGATTGCGCATCTGTCTCTCCAAAGGACGGTACCTGTGTTTCTTAAGTATCGTGCTATCTGTCCTTGGAGTAGTTATGCTTTTTGATTGCCTGTGTTAGGTACCTTTTGATTAATGATTAATGATTTCCATGTTCATAATTATGCTTGCTTAATCATGAGTATGTGCTTTAAATGTTATATCTCTTGAATCATTTAATGGGCAGTCTTTCATTGGATATATCCACCATGATTAGCTCTTGATGTGTTCATGAATAAACCTGTATTCAGTTGTGAGTTATGCTATATGGTTTTTATGATTAACCTGTGTGCAAATATGACATATTGTTTAGTTTATGTTCACATAATTACTCTAGTCTGGTATTGTGTGAATACCAACTCCATGTTGTGTCTTTAATGCACTCTTTTGAGCTAAGGTGCATGAACAAAAGGAGCTCTCAATTAGTATCTTGGCTTAGGTGCTCCTTCTATATAATGTTGATTCTTTTGGTGTATCTAAGGAACCTTCTTAATTATGATGTGCTTAGACGTTGCGTTTTGTATGTATGATCGTGTTGTTTTTCAATTGGTATATGTGGTGCAATGATTGTCAAATATGAAGCATGTCTAGGTTGCTCGTAAAATGTTATACTTCTTGAGGCATGCATTGTTAGATTAAGTAAATCTTTCATTTGATATTCAAATTGGTATCTTTGTGTGATGAAAGTGATAGAGTATGCCTTGACCAAGGTATGTTGTGATCCCCTCTAGTTCTAAGGAAGCTAGAATATGCAAAGTGCAAGTCATTCAAATACTTGATGCACAAGTGTAGGGGGAGCACACATAACTTGCGTCTTTTAAGACTAATGGTATCTTGAGCGATCTTGTGTAGTCTCAAGGTGGAAAAGAGAAGATAAGCATGAATTGGAGCAATCAGGACTCGGGTACCTCTCAACAAGCAAAAGTTAGGATAAAGAATCAGGCACAAGTGTGGAGAAGCTCTCGAGAGATTAAATACTTTCAAGATGGGAAGTACACTACAACATGGTAAAGGTACAAAAGGAAGTATTAATCTTTTTGCATATATGTATCTTACCTAAATATTGATAGTGCATATGTTCAATAAGTAAGGGGGAGCTTTGATAGTCGTTTTTCCTCCTTAACACTCTGCTGTCCCTTGACATCATCCTATGTTTTTGCTTGAGTATGGTTTTTGGTGTTTGATGTTAAAGGGGGAGAAGTTGTGCATTAAAGCTTATCTCAACCTGAGAGGAAAGCTTATCCTAAGGGGTGATGTGTTAGTTTGAGCTTTGCCAAGAGTGTGATATTCATATGCTTCTTGCAGTATTATATGTGTTGCATCATATGGACTAGTGTTTCCACTTCCACTGCGATGAATTATTTGGCTTCTATAGTGTAATAGATAGTCATGTGGTTAATGGTGCTTTAAGATTGTTTTAAATTAGTATCTTAGTTTAAATTGGTATTAGTTTGAATTGGTATCTTAATGGTGAATAGTGGTAGGTTGATATTCCTGTGATATATCCACTAAATTGAATGATGTTTAACTCTGATTACATGCATTTGTGTGTTATAGCATCATGGTTTGATTCATGACACAATGCATCCTAAAAAGTGCTAAGGTGTAGAAATGTTTCGAATTGCCTAAGTATGTGCAAATTGGCGTCTGAGGCCAAAATTATGTTTTTGAAGTAAGCACATATTTAGGGGGAGCATTCTATAAACTTAGAATTCAAAATTTGTGCTTCAAATCTTATTCTTATGTAAGCTTTAATTGTGTTGCCATCAATCACCAAAAAGGGGGAGATTGAAAGCTCTCTTGTGAGTTTTGGTGTTTGGATGACAACTCAATTAAAGGACTAACAGTGTACTAAGTATTGAACAGGTGCTTAAGGTAGAGCTAACAGGGTTCAACACAAGTGAACAAATGTGATTGTCCAAGAACTGGATTATGGATACATAATGGACATCACAAGTAAGATGGACATTGCATAAAGTGAGACTCGGGTGCGTAGCTCGGAAACAACTGATCAAGCCAAGGACGGAGGCAAGAAGAGCTTCGAGGTACCAAGTGCACGGGAGAAGGTCAAGGAGGCTGAGGAACCCAAAGCCAAGGGTGAAGAAGAAGGCTTGCAAAGTCAAGGGTGATCGAGTTGAGAACAGCTACGGCACATCAAGGATCACTACATAAGGACGTGACTTACAGCCAATGAGGTAACAACTACAGTTATGTGGTGTAAGTCATAAGGCTCAAGATCAAGCTCTAAGAAGGAGATCAAGGTCACTAGAAGGAGAACAAGTGTCAAAACCAGAACTGGAAGCAGCCCAAAAGAGCTAAGTTCACCTTAATCTTTAGTTTGGGTTGTTCCTATGTTTGGAGATGTTCTATGTGACCTTTGCAGGATGTTGGAGCCAAGAAATGTCAATCTAGATCAAGTCAAGCCGACTTGATGATTTATGAGTCCAACATCAAAGCTCAAGCATGTGAAATGCTATAGATGTAATAATTAAGAGAAGGTATGTTTCTAGACTTAGTACATTGGTTTTGTGGACTAATATACTTGTCTAAGTGTTAGAAACAGAAAGAAGAAGAAAAGGAAAGAGGTGCAAATGGCGTGGCTGTGTATAGCCAAGACTCAGCTCAGTCTGGCACACCGGACTGTCCGGTGGTGCACCGGACAGTGTCCGGTGTGCCAGGCTGAACTCCGGTGAACAGGCCGCTCTCGGGAGAAGTTTGGCGGCGTACGACTATAATTCACCGGACTGTCCGGTGTGCACCGGACTGTCCGGTGAGCCAACGGTCGGCTGGGCCAACGGTCGGCCGCGCAATCCGCGTGTGACGCGTGGCCGAGCCAACGGTCATATGGGGGCACCGGACTGTCCGGTGCGCCAACGGCCCCAAGACAGCAACGGTCGACTGTGCCATTTTGGGAAGGAAATCGGGCACTGGACGGTGTCCGGTGGTGCACCGGACTGTCCGGTGCACCACCCGACAGAAAGCTGATATTGCCTTCCAAATGAAGTCCAACGGCTCCTAGGCCCCCTGGGGTCTATAAAAGGGACTCCTAGGCGCCTCCAAGTATAGTACAAGTGCAGCCAACAAGTGTAGACTTCACTCGAATCAATTCTCACTCTCCCTCTTGTGTGTAACTCTCTAGTTTGTGTAGAAGGCACAACTATAAGCCTTTAGAGAGAGGAGAAGTGCTGCTAAGAGCTAGAGCAAGGTCTTGAGCGTATCGTTACTCTGCCGGGGTGCTGCCAAGAAGTTTGTAAGCAGCCGCGGTTTTGGTGTAACCCAACTCAACATAGTGAAAGGCTCTATCTGTCATATTGACAGATCTGAGCAATCGGAGGAAGGAGTTGAAATAGACTCCAAGCCCCGGTGTGGCTAACTCCAACGAGGACTAGGCAAGCATTTCAGGCTTGGCCGAACCTCGGGATAAATCCTTGCGTCTGTGTGCTCTGTTCTGTATTGTATCCTGACTCTCTGTCTTACTCGCCTTTATATCTGCACTTCAATACTTATCTGTGGTATAAGCTTGATTTGAAGTGCAGGACATTTTGAGACAGGATCTTCTATTCCACTGCAACCTACTCGAAGAGTCTTCTCACTCCACTGCGTACTAAGTCTTCGAGTAGAGTAAGAATTTAAGTTTTAAAGTAATAAGTTTTATTCGCCTATTCACCCCCCCCCCTCTAGGCGACATCCAGATCCTGTTCCTGGGTCAAAGGGAACTTTCAAAGGGGCCATGAATCCACTGGCAGAGAGGGTAGAACGGCGGTGAGAAGGCCTCGGGCGGGCCGGAGAAACTCTGGTGAGCCATTCCAGCCACGGGGAGGGGACTTAAGGCGCGCTAAGGCCTTGGGTAACTTCAGCAGAGGCAGGGGTGACACAGGGGCCTACTCCGGTGAACTAGACCGGGCTAAATCGACCGGTCACCGCGCGAGCACAGCGGACCGCCGCGGCTGAGCACCGACGAAGGTGAAATTGGCCGAGCATAGAGCACAATAAGGGAAATTAGGCATGGGCAAAGGTGTCTCACCTCGGAGCGGAGCTCGGGGAGGCTTGGAGCAGTCTCCGGCGAGCTGGATTGCCGGGAACGCGGGTGCGGGTCTCCGGCGACGGCTGGCGGCGTGAGCAGAGCACGAGAGAGGGCGAAGCTGCACGAAATGAGGTGAGGGGTGTGCGCGGGGCATTGGCTGGGCTCTAAAAAGGGAGCTGGGCGCGTGGGCGGGCGTCGTGGCCGAGAAATCCGGCGACGTGCGCGAGTGCGCACGCGCCGGTCCACGGCGAGCGCGGAGAAGGCGGAGCTGACAGGGCAGGCCCACGGCGCAAAGAGAGAAGAAAGGGGTGCGCGGGGCAATGACTCGGCGACTGGCGATCCGGGCCCGCGAGACAGAGAGAGAGGGAGCGCGCGGGCGAGGGGAAACTGGCGCCGATAGATCGACCCCACTGAGCAGCGAGCGAGAGAGGGAGCGCGCGCGCGAGGGAGAACTGCCACTGACGGCACGGGCACGCGGGCGCGCGGCCTGGCTAGGCTTAGTGGGCCGACTGGGCTGCTTTCTCTTTTTCTTTTTCTCTGAATTTTCTAATTCCTTTTCTATTTCTTTTTCTATAGGGTTTTCAAATCCAAATTCAAACTAGGTTTCAAATTCAAATAAATTTAAACTTGTGCAACACTTCAAAGAATATTTTAAGCTCAGCATGATGCAACATGTCATGACTCATAAGGTTTTGGCAAAAATAAATAATTAACCTCCACTAGTTTAGGCTATCTCTAATCAAAAAGGAAAAAGGGAGAATGAATCTAGAGAGAGAGAAAACCTAAAGTGAGAAAAAGAAGAGTAACACATGATTTTGGGTGATAATTAGAAAGAAATTTTATACCCCCAAAATCAGGGTGTTACAGACTTATCCCCCTTAAAAGAATCTCGCCCTCGAGATTCAGGGCTGGCTACAAAAGAGCTCAGGGTACTTGGCTTTTAAATCATCTTCTCTTTCCTAGGTTGCTTCTTCTTCCGAGTGGTGGTCCCATTTGACTTTGCACATCCTAATGGTACTTCTCCAGGTGACCCGATCTGCTGTCTATAGAATTTGAGTAGGCTTCTCAATATAAGTCAGATCTTCTTGAACTTCAAGATCCTCTGCTGGCAACTGCTCTTTTGGCATTCTCAAGCATTTCTTCAACTGAGACTCATGGAACACATCGTGAATAGCAGACAGATTTTCTGGTAAGCTGAGTTGATAAGCCACTTCTCCACGTTTGGCTTGAATCTGATACGGGCCAATATAACGAGGTGCTAGCTTGCCTTTGACTCCAAACCTTTTGGTTCCTCTGATGGGTGACACCTTCAAATAGACATAATCTCCCACTTCAAAACAGAGTTCTCTTCTTCTGGTGTTAGCATAGCTTCGCTGTCTGGACTGCGCTGCCTTTAAATTCTCTCGGACCATTCTGATGTTTTCTTCAGCTTCAAGCAAAATATCTGGACCAAACACCTGTCTTTCACCGGGTTGATCCCAATGCAATGGAGTTCTGCAATTCCTCCCATAGAGCGCTTCGAATGGTGACATCTTCAGACTGGCTTGGTAGCTGTTGTTGTAAGAGAATTCTACGTATGGTAATCTCTTGTCCCAACCTATTTTGTCTTGCAAAGCACAAGCCCTCAACATATCTTTGAAAGGGAAATAGGGTCAAACCTTTTCCTATATGAATTTTGGTGGTTGAATTGCCCAACACAAACAATTAGACTAACTAGTTTGTTCTAGATTATGAGTTCTACAGGTGCCAAAGGTTCACAACAAACCAATACAAGTCAAAAGAAAGGGTTCAAAACTAAGGAGCAAATTATACCAAAAGCAGCCCTGGTCTGGCGCACCGGACTGTCCGGTGTGCCACCGGACAGTGTCCGGTGCACCAGGGAGGAATGACTCTGAACTTGTCAGCTTCGGGAATTTGGGAGGCCGCTCCGCTATAATTCACCAGACTATTCGGTGTGCCAGCGGAGCAACGGCTACTTCGCGCCAACGGTCGACTGCAGAAGACATTTAATGCGCTATAGTGCGCGCCTGCACGCGCAGAAGTCAGAGCAGGCGCCAGAAAGCGCACCGGACAGTCTACAGAACCTGTCCGGTGCACCACCGGACTGTCCGGTGGTCCCAATTGTCAGAGCTCCAACGGTCGGAACCCAACGGCCTAGTGACGTGGCTGGCACCGAACAGTGTCCGGTGGCGCACCGGACTGTCCGGTGCACCATACGACAGAAGCCCTCACCAATGGTTCTTTTGGTGGTTGGGGCTATAAATACCCCCCAACCACCACACTTCAATGCATCCAAGTTTCAGCCATTTGCATTCAATACAAGAGCTCTAGACTTCATTCCAAGACACAAACAAGAGATCAAATCCTCTCCCAAGTCCAAAGTTCATTACAATCAAATAGTGACTAGAGAGAGTGACATTTGTGTTCATTTGAGTTCTTGCGCTTGGATCGCTTTTCTTCTTCTTTCTTTCTTGATTCCAACTCAATTGTAAGCAAGGCAAGAGACACCAATTGTGTGGTGGTCCTTGTGGGGACTTGGTGTCCCAAGTGATTGAGAAGAGAAGCTCACTCGGTCTAAGTGACCGTTTGAGAGAGGGAAAGGGTTGAAAGAGACCCGGTCTTTGTGACCACCTCAACGGGGAGTAGGTTTGCAAGAACCGAACCTCGGTAAAACAAATCACCGCATCTCACTCTTCATTTGCTTGTGATTTGTTTTCGCCCTCTTTTTCGGACTCGTTTATATTTCTAACGCTAACCCCGGCTTGTAGTTGAGCTTAAGTTTATAATTTTCAGATTCCGCCTATTCACCACCCTCTAGGCGACTTTCAATTGGTACCAGAGCCCGGTTCTTCATTAGAGCTTAACCGCTCGAAGTGATGTCGGGAGAACACGCCAAGAAGGAGATGGTGACCGGCGAGAAGCCCACCATAAGCCACGGGAAGGCTCCATCGGGAGAGTCCCACAACAAGAAGAAGGAGGAATCACCTTCTCACAAGTCGCATTGGAGTGGCGAAAAGAAAAAGAAGATGAGGATGGTGGTCTACTACGAGACCGACTCTTCGTTGCCATCCACCTCCGGCTCCGACGCGCCGTCCGTAACTTCTAAGCGCCATGAGCGCAAGAAGTTTAGTAAGATTCCCCTACGCTACCCTCGCATTTCTAAACGTACTCCATTACTTTCCGTTCCATTAGGCAAACCACCGGTTTTTGACGGTGAAGATTATAACATGTGGAGTGATAAAATGAGGCATCACTTAACCTCACTCCACACTAGTATTTGGAACGTTGTTGAGTTTGGTGTACAGGTACCATCCGTAGGGGATGAGGACTATGATTCGGACAAAGTTGCCCAAATCCGGCACTTCAACTCACAAGACACCACAGTACTCCTCGCCTCTCTAAGTCGAGAGGAGTATAACAAAGTGCAAGGATTGAAGAGCGCCAAGGAGATTTGGGACGTGCTCAAAACGGCGCACGAAGGAGACGAGGTGACCAAGATCACCAAGAGGGAGACGATCGAGGGGGAGCTCGGTCGCTTCATGCTCAACCAAGGAGAAGACCCCAAGCCATGTACAACCGGCTAAAGACCTTGGTAAATCAAGTGCGTAACCTCGGGAGCATCAAATGGGATGACCATGAGATGGTCAAGGTTATTCTTAGATCACTCGTATTTCTTAACCCTACTCAAGTTCAATTGATTCGTGGTGATCCAAGATATAAACTAATGTCTCCCGAGGAAGTGATAGGCAAATTTGTGAGCTTTGAATTGATGATCAAAGGCTCCAAGAAGATCATCGAGCAAGGCACCTCCTCCTCCGTACCCGAGACACAACCCGTTGCATTCAAGGCAACGAAGGAGAAGAAAGAAGACTCTACACTGAGTAGGGTCCCCATCGACGCCTCCAAGCTCGACAATAAGGAGATGGCGCTCATCATCAAGAGCTTCCGCCAAATCCTCAAGCAAAGGAAGGGGAAATATTACAAGCCCCGTTCCAAGAAAGTTTGCTACAAGTGTGGTAAGCCCGGTCATTTCATTGCTAAATGTCCATTATCTAGTGATAGTGACAGGGGCGACGACAAGAAGGGAAAGAGAAGAGAAAAGAAGAGGTACTACAAGAAGAAGGGCGGCGATGCCCATGTGTGCGGGGAGTGGGACTCCGATGAGAGCTCCATCGACTCCTCCGATGATGAGGACGCCGCCAACATCACCGTCAACAAGGGACTTCTCTTCCCCAACATCGTCCACAAGTGCCTCATGGCAAAGGACGACAAGAAGAAGAAGGTAAAATTAAGATCCTCAGCTAAATATGCAACATCTAGCGATGAGGCTAATTCTAGTGATGATGAGGATGATTTGTTTACTCTTTTTGCCAATCTTAACATGCAACAAAAAGAGAAATTAAATGAGTTAGTTAGTGCTATTGTCACACCCGGGTTTCGGGGCACCAAAACCCGAGCTCGAGCATATTCACCAGGTGTGCTGGGACCAAGTCTCACACATATGATGAATCATGGCACAGGATCGAATGTCACATCTTTACTATATAATAAGAGTTCTATACAAAATAAATAATTACATTATAAGGAGACAACGGTCCAGCAACCAAAAGTTGACTGGGAGACGACGGCCTAGACCTCTCACGAACTCGTCATAGCATCCTCCATGCGCCTCATCCTACGGTACCTGCTCTTGACCTGTGGGGGGGGGGTGTGAGACAGCAAGAGTGAGCTCACATACGTTCATAGCTCAACAAGTTATGGGGAATAATGTGCATGAACTCGCCAAAGGCGGGAGCTCACGTGAAGTGTAAGGCTTACCAAAGAGGATGGTTGAAGCTGAGCATTGCTTTTAAAGTTGGTCAAAATTTTATTAGCAATTACTAAGTATAAGTAAATACCAACCCAATTAAATAGTAGAACAAAAGTAACAACATCACCTGCGATGCAATGCATATGACAAATTGAATTTAGTTCCATAAATTAATCATGTGAGGGTCCGAGCTGCTCATGACCGTGAGCATGGCTAGTATACCAGTTTTACACTCTGCAGAGGTTGCACATGTTTACCCACAAGTCATGTTACCCATCTGTCAAGGGATCGTGACTTCCCATACACCTCTACCGAGGAGGCGAGGCAGGGTAACACTACGAGGCCTTTACAAAGTTCCACTAGCTTCAGAAAACCCGCTATAGTTTATAGGAAGCTCCAATGCAGGGACCCCTCGCATGACCGCCATCGCAGCAAAATCATCCCAAGGGCCTCCCTACACTGACCACTCCCCTACTTCCCTTGCCCCTTTCGGGTAAAGTTAGTCTTCCACTAGCTTTCCTAATTAAACAGCCAAGGACGTCCCATTAAACCCTTGTGGTAGCACTGTTTTCCCGGGTGGTCCCAACAAACTAGGGTAACCTATTGGGTCCCATCAAAATTAACCTATGCAGATCATTATGATTAATCAGAACATGAGTGGGTAAAAAGAAGTGATCAAGGGCACAACTTGCCTGGCACTCAAGATTCCAGGTACCAACTTGCTCTTCTGATGATACGTGTCCTCACTGCTAAATGTAGCAATACAAACATACATGGTATAGGCAAAATTAACATTACACCAAACATATATGCAAAATACATATTAATAATCTACATATTGAAATAAGATCACAGGAACAGGGATTATTAATTTTGGAGTTATAGATTTTAAGTTATGGATTTCCAGATATTCTAGGTGTTTTGTACAAGATTAATTATCATATCAATTTTAATATGGCTTTGATGTCAAAATAGTGGCACAAAATGATAAACAATGATTTTATAAAATTATAGGAATTGGAATGAATTAATTTGGACTAAATATGCATTTTCTATGAATTAAACAAATTCTAGCATTTATTTTTGCATAAAAATCATTTTCTAATTCCTTTTTCTAGATTTTATAATTCTCTGGACTGGGCCTCAATTACAGGAAAGTCCAGGGGTTAATGCGCAAAAAGTTCCAAGACACAGAACACTATACACTGGACTGCGGGTTTAATTCTAAAAATCCGAGGGCTCATTAGAAAAATAGACACCGCGAAGGGGTATCCTCGGATCCTAGCCGTCCGATCTAATGTGAGCGACCCAGATTAAATCCCGAGTCAATCGAACGAAATGCAGTGCGGACCTTCGGATTAAGATCTAACGGTGTAGATGTTTATGTATCCCGATCTAATCGCCACCACTGGATCTACGGCCTACGGTCGAGATCAGACTGCCGAAGCGGTATGGCCCGACACAATCGCACCGGTCCGTCGTCTATCCCACGGTTCTCAACCCCTCTCAGCACTACCCGCTCCTGGCCGTTTATTCTAAGATCCACGACAACAATATCTTCTTCCTCCCTAAGCTTGCGCCATGGTCGTATACCGGTAAGGTCAGGCGAACGGCGATCGAGCAGGTTCTAGCCTACCGGTTGGACCACGACTAGAACCTACGCAACCTAGGAACGACGGCGAACACAAGGCCATAACCTTACCGGCGTTAGTAGCGTAGGCCGAGCCGCCCATGGAATGGTCAGCGCGATGGAGCGCCCTGGCGGTGCGTCACTCCCGACACAATGACGCCCAGACGCCTTCCGAAGAAATGGAGCCGCCGTGGAGCGCCCTTGCCAGACTTCCGCCCATGACGTTCAGCGACCCGCCCGCGCGCGTTCTGGACGAAGCCGGACATGGGCAGCGGCACCGCGGTTCCGCCGACGGCGCTTCAGCCTGAGGTGGTGCGCGTCCAGGCAGTGCCCGACCAGCGCCACAAGAAGTGCATGCGTGGACAGCGCCAGGCCGGCCAGTGTATCCCGCCATCTAATCTCCCCGGTGAATTCTCCTAGCGGTGGTGCTGCCCCCGTTCTCTCTCTCGTCTCATCTCTCTCTCTCTCTGTGCTCAGCGATACGGATCACGGCGGCTACTAACCCTCTCGGCGAGCACACGATGGCGGCGCCCAGGGTTCTTATACCCAGGATGGGAGGAGTTCGAGGCGGTGTAACGGATCATGAGCGAGAATCCCAGATGTACTTGGTACTCCCCTAGCTGCGAGAGATACCCGGCCGAAGTCTACGAGAGATACCGGCCGACGCGCACCAGACGCGGGAAGGAGACGAGCCCAGCATGCCACCAGCCGATCGTGTGAGGAGGTTGGTGACCGGCCATTGGGCCCATCACGCGAGCTAGAGAGGCCAGGTAATGCGTGATCACGTGAGAAGAAGAAAAAAACTAGATGATGTTACTTATGCATTAGCGTGACAAAGGTAGTACCTTTTTTATTGTTTTCTCTTTGGCAACAAAGTAAATGGAAAATAAAAACGTGTTAGAAGGGGACGTGGGCTGGCACAATGAATTCGGTCCAGATAAAGGCTTTCCTTTTTTTATGTTTTCTATTTTCAAATCCTAGTTTTCAAACCAAGCTTCAAATTCAACCAAAGTTTAAATACCAAACTTCTAAATGCACCAGTAGAATTTCAGCATGAGATGCAAGGCAAAATTTATTTATTTATTGTTTTGTTGATTTGGATAAATGCTTCTAAATGTACTATTAATGCAAGGAATATCATCTCAAATGAATAGAAAATCCTTGTTCTTGTTTTTTTTATTGTTTAAAAATATCAAATCTAAATTACCATTTTGTGTGTAGTTTACTTGATAATGAATCAATACTCTTTACTTATTTACTTTTAGGAGAGATCAATATCTATTCAAACATATTTTTTTCTAATTATATAGTTTATGAGTGAAATAAATCATTTTAGCAAATAGATTGAAAGGCATTTTAATATAAATTCCTCGAAGAATTTTATCAGATTATCCAAAATATGATTTTGAGGTGTTACAAATTCTAGTTTTCAAACTTAAACTTGTCCCAAAATTTTGAGTACAGAGGTAAAAATGCAAGAACTCCACCATGAGGTGCATATTTCTCTATCTATTTATTTTGTTATTTGGAAAGCTTAATTCTATTCAATTGAACATTCAAAAGCATGAGAAACCCAATAATATCCAAAAGTTTCAAAATCCCTAAAACAATATCTTAAATATATTTATTTACTTTACTTTATTTATTTTTTTACTAATTTTGAGCATTACAAATCCTACCCCCTTAACAGAAATCTCGTCCTCGAGATTTGTAAGGACAGGGATGTAAAAAGCTTTATTTATAGTTTAGCCTTTAACTTCTAATTAGTTTATGAATAAGTTTCATGTTATTTAGAAAGTAGTCATGATAGCATGGGTATATATATGTATAGTCACCTTATTGTGTAGGATGCAAGATAGGTTAGGGCAATAATAGCCTAGGGTAAGCAAGTTTATGATGCGAAAGAATTCCGTATTAAGTGGTAATGTATCTGAGGATTGAGTTTGACTTCTCTCCTTCCTTGACAATGTTGATCTTTTCTTCTCCGGTCTTGATTTCATTGTTTTGGGGTTAGTGTATATCATCGAGGTTGGGGAATATGGTTAGGATAGATATGGATGAGATACACTACATGATGTAGATCAAAAGTTTGTTTGATGTAGGGGTTGATAGATTATGCAATCCATCATAACTCTATTGGTTGGGTTAGCTCTCTTTTTTTGCTCACGGTTGAGTTGCACTAATTTTAGGTTTAAGTGCATGAGGGGAGAACAAGGTTTACAGGAGTAGGGTCTCATTTATTTTACCACTATTAACTGGTTAAGCGACTGTCCTTAGGTTAGTTCAACTTAGGGTTAGGCTTCGTTAGGTTAGATTAACCTATTAGATGGGATCAGATCTAGAATCCATTGATATGACTATTTTAGACTAGATAAGATCTAAATATATATTTTTTTGGATTAGCTCCAGGTTGTTACTTTAGGATGAGATAAGTAATGTGCTTAGGATAAGATGATTCCTTCAAGATAAGATGAATCTATTAAGATAAGAGAGAATCTTTTAAGATAAGATGGATCTATTTGATATATTCTAGTGGGGAATATTCTTAGTTGATCTAATTTATCTTATAAATAAATCTAGTTTAATAGATCCATTTTTAATAGGGATTATTCTGTGTGGTCTATTTTGTAAATATTTTTCCTTATGTCTAGGTGTATATGTAGATGCAATTGTGGATATTACTCCACAACCCATCACACTCAATCAAAGATCCAAATCAGACAAATATCATAAGAACAAGCATTCAAGCTCATAGATATCTATATAAAAACAAAATAGTTTTGTTTTTGTTCCTAAGAATAGGTCTCCTATTCCTAAAGGTTACTTTTAGGCACAGGATTTCAAAGTGTGAAATCCACATTTGTCTTTAGAAAGAAAAGATAAGAATAATTAGAGTAAGCGGAATTAGATGAGAAAAGATTAAGGAAAGTTTAGAAAGAATCAGAGTAGCAAAGGTAAGTAGATAATGGTTGTCCAGTTCTATCTAGGTTTCGTCCTACAGTCAACATTTCCTCTGATACCACTTCTGTCACACCCGGGTTTCGGGGCACCAAAACCCGAGTGCGAGCATATTCACCAGGTGTGCTGGGACCAAGTCTCACACATATGATGAATCATGGCACAGGATCGAATGTCACATCTTTACTATATAATAAGAGTTCTATACAAAATAAATAATTACATTATAAGGAGACAACGGTCCAGCAACCAAAAGTTGATTGGGAGACGACGGCCTAGACCTCTCACGAACTCGTCATAGCATCCTCCATGCGCCTCATCCTACGGTACCTGCTCTTGACCTGTGGGGGGGTGTGAGACAGCAAGAGTGAGCTCACATACGTTCATAGCTCAACAAGTTGTGGGGAATAATGTGCATGAACTCGCCAAAGGCGGGAGCTCACGTGAAGTGTAAGGCTTACCAAAGAGGATGGTTGAAGCTGAGCATTGCTTTTAAAGTTGGTCAAAATTTTATTAGCAATTACTAAGTATAAGTAAATACCAACCCAATTAAATAGTAGAACAAAAGTAACAACATCACCTGCGATGCAATGCATATGACAAATTGAATTTAGTTCCATAAATTAATCATGTGAGGGTCCAAGCTGCTCATGACCGTGAGCACGGCTAGTATACCAGTTTTACACTCTGCAGAGGTTGTGCATCTTTACCCACAAGTCATGTTACCCATCTGCCAAGGGATCGCGACTTCCCATACACCTCTACCGAGGAGGCGAGGCAGGGTAACACTACGAGGCCTTTACAAAGTTCCACTAGCTTCAGAAAACCCGCTACAGTTTATAGGAAGCTCCAATGCAGGGACCCCTCGCATGACCGCCATCGCAGCAAAATCATCCCAAGGGCCTCCCTACACTGACCACTCCCCTACTGCCCTTGCCCCTTTCGGGTAAAGTTAGTCTTCCACTAGCTTTCCTAATTAATCAGCCAAGGGCATCCCATTAAACCCTAGTGGTAGCACTGTTTTCCCGGGTGGTCGCTCCATGTTCCAATTAACATAATGATCTTATCATGAATAGTAATAATAAACAGATAATAAAAGTGCGATCATGAATAATGTATCTTCATACCCAAAACCACATAAAGCACTAGCAAGTACTACCCAAAAAGTTCAGTGGTAAACAAGGTATAAAGATAGACAAACTAGGGTAACCTATTGGGTCCCATCAAAATTAACCTATGCAGATCATTATGATTAATCAGAACATGAGTGGGTAAAAAGAAGTGATCAAGGGCACAACTTGCCTGGCACTCAAGATTCCAGGTACCAACTTGCTCTTCTGATGATACGTGTCCTCACTGCTAAACGTAGCAATACAAACATACATGGTATAGGCAAAATTAACATTACACCAAACATATATGCAAAATACATATTAATAATCTACATATTGAAATAAGATCACAGGAACATGGATTATAATTTTGGAGTTATAGATTTTAAGTTATGGATTTCCAGATATTCTAGGTGTTTTGTACAAGATTAATTATCATATCAATTTTAATATGGCTTTGATGTCAAAATAGTGACACAAAATGATAAAAATGATTTTATAAAATTATAGGAATTGGAATGAATTAATTTGGACTAAATATGCATTTTCTATGAATTAAACAAATTCTAGCATTTATTTTTGCATAAAAATCATTTTCTAATTCCTTTTTCTAGATTTTATAATTCTCTAGACTGGGCCTCAATTACAGGAAAGTCCAGGGGTTAATGCGCGAAAAGTTCCAAGACATAGAACACTATACACTGGACTGCGGGTTTAATTCTAAAAATCCGAGGGCTCATTAGAAAAATAGACACCGCGAAGGGGTATCCTCGGATCCTAGCCGTCCGATCTAATGTGAGTGACCCAGATTAAATCCCGAGTCAATCGAACGAAATGCAGTGCGGACCTTCGGATTAAGATCTAACAGTGTAGATGTTTATGTATCCCGATCTAATCGCCACCACTGGATCTACGGCCTATGGTCGAGATCAGACTGCCGAAGCGGTATGGCCCGACACAATCGCACCGGTCCGTCGTCTATCCCACGGTTCTCAACCCCTCTCAGCACTACCCGCTCCTGGCCGTTTATTCTAAGATCCACGACAGCAATATCTTCTTCCTCCCTAAGCTTGCGCCATGGTCGTATACCGGTAAGGTCCGGCGAACGGCGATCGAGCGGGTTCTAGCCTACCGTTTGGAGCACGACTAGACCTACGCAACCCAGGAACGACGGCGAACACAAGGCCATAACCTTACCGGCGTTAGTAGCGTAGGCCGAGCCGCCCATGGAATGGTCAGCGTGATGGAGCGCCCTGGCGGTGCGTCACTCCCGACACAATGACGCCCAGACGCCTTCCGAAGAAATGGAGCCGCCGTGGAGCGCCCTTGCCAGACTTCCGCCCATGACGTTCAGCGACCCGCCCGCGCGCGTTCTGGACGAAGCCGGACATGGGCAGCGGCACCGCGGTTCCACCGACGACACTTCAGCCTGAGGTGGTGCGCGTCCAGGCAGTGCCCGACCAGCGCCACAAGAAGTGCGTGCGTGGACAGCGCCAGGCCGGCCAGTGTATCCCGCCATCTAATCTCCCCGGTGAATTCTCCTGGCGGCGGTGCTGCCCCCGTTCTCTCTCTCTCGTCTCATCTCTCTCTCTGTGCTCAGCGATACGGATCACGGCGGCTACTAACCCTCTCGGCGAGCACACGATGGCGGCGCCCAGGGTTCTTATACCCAGGATGGGAGGAGTCCGAGGCGGTGTAACGGATCATGAGCGAGAATCCCGGACGTACTCGGTACTCCCCTAGCTGCGAGAGATACCCTGCCGAAGTCTACGAGAGATACCGGCCGACGCGCACCAGACGCGGGAAGGAGACGAGCCCAGCATGCCACCAGCCGATCGTGTGAGGAGGTTGGTGACCGGCCATTGGGCCCATCACGCGAGCCAGAGAGGCCAGGTAATGCGTGATCACGTGAGAAGAAGAAAAAAAACTAGATGATGTTACTCATGCATTAGCGTGACATAGGTAGTACCTTTTTTATTGTTTTCTCTTTGGCAACAAAGTAAATGGAAAATAAAAACGTGTTAGAAGGGGACGTGGGCTGGCACAATGAATTCGGTCCAGATAAAGGCTTTCCTTTTTTTATGTTTTCTATTTTCAAATCCTAGTTTTCAAACCAAGCTTCAAATTCAACCAAAGTTTAAATACCAAACTTCTAAATGCACCAGTAGAATTTCAGCATGAGATGCAAGGCAAAATTTATTTATTTATTGTTTTGTTGATTTGGATAAATGCTTCTAAATGTACTATTAATGCAAGGAATATCATCTCAAATGAATAGAAAATCCTTGTTCTTGTTTTTTTATTGTTTAAAAATATCAAATCTAAATTACCATTTTGTGTGTGTAGTTTACTTGATAATGAATCAATACTCTTTACTTATTTACTTTTAGGAGAGATTAATATCTATTCAAACATATTTTTTTCTAATTATATAGTTTATGAGTGAAATAAATCATTTTAGCAAATAGATTGAAAGGCATTTTAATATAAATTCCTCGAAGAATTTTATCAGATTATCCAAAATATGATTTTGAGGTGTTACAAATTCTACTTTTCAAACTTAAACTTGTCCCAAAATTTTGAGTACAGAGGTAAAAATGCAAGAACTCCACCATGAGGTGCATATTTCTCTATCTATTTATTTTGTTATTTGGAAAGCTTAATTCTATTCAATTGAACATTCAAAAGCATGAGAAACCCAATAATATCCAAAGGTTTCAAAATCCCTAAAACAATATCTTAAATATATTTATTTACTCTACTTTATTTATTTATTTTACTAATTTTGAGCATTACAGCTATTCATGAGAAGGATGAACTCTTAGATAGCTAAGAGGACTTTCTTATTAAGGAAAATAAGAAGCATGTTAAGACTAAAAATGCTTATGCTCAGGAAGTAGAGAAAAATGAAAAATTAACTAGTGAGCTAAGTAGTTGCCATGACACTATCTCCAACCTTAGAATTGAGAATGTTAATTTGATTTCTAAGGTTGAGAAGTCAAATATTTGTGATGATTCAATTGTCAATCTTAGAAATGATAATGCTAATTTAATTGCTAAGATTGGTCAATTGAATGCCTCTCTTGCTAGCCTTAGAAATGAGAATGAAAAAATGATTGCTAAGGCTAAGGAACTAGATGTTTGCAACATTTCCATTTCCAATCTTAGAGATGAGAATGACATTTTACATGCTAAGATTATTGAATTAAATGATTGCAAACCCTCTACATCTACCGTTGAGCATGTTTCTATTTGCACTAGATGTAGAGATATTAATGTTGATGCTATTCATGATCACATTGCTATGATTAAACAACAAAATGATCATATAGAAAAATTAGATGCTAAAATTGCCGAGCATGAGTTAGAAAATGAAAAATTTAAATTTGCTCGTAGTATGCTTTATAGTGGGAGACGCCCTGGCATTAAGGATGGCATTGGCTTCCAAAAGGGAGACAATGTCAAGCTTAATGCCCCTCCTAAAAGATTGTCTAACTTTGTTAAGGGCAAAGCTCCCATGGTTCAGGATAACGAGGGTTACATTTTGTACCCTGCCGGCTATCCCGAACACAAAATTAGGAGAATTCATTCTAGAAAGTCTCACTCTGGCTCTCATCATGCTTTTATGTATAAGAGTGAGGCATCTAGTTCTAGGCAATCAACCCATGCTAAATTGCCTAAGAAGAAAACTCCTAAAGCATCAAATGATCATGATGTTTCATTCAAAACTTTTGATGCTTCCTATGTGCTAACTAACAAATCAGGCAAGGTAGTTGCCAAATATGTTGGGGGCAAACACAAGGGATCAAAAACTTGTGTTTGGGTACCCAAAGTTCTTGTATCTAATGTTAAAGGACCCAAAACTGTTTGGGTACCTAAAATCAAGAACTAAATTTGTTTTGTAGGTTTATGCATCCGGGGGCTCAAGTTGGATCATCGACAGCGGGTGCACAAACCATATGACTGGGGAGAAAAGAATGTTCTCCTCCTATGAGAAAAACCAAGATCCCCAAAGAGCGATCACATTCGAGGATGGAAATCAAGGTTTGGTCAAAGGATTGGGTAAAATTGCTATATCACCTGACCATTCAATTTCCAATGTTTTTCTTATAGATTATTTAGATTACAACTTGCTTTCTGTTTCTCAATTGTGCAAAATGAGTTACAACTGTCTTTTTACGGATACAAGTGTTACTGTCTTTAGAAGAAGTGATGATTCAGTAGTTTTTAAGTGAGTATTAGAGGGTCAGCTATACTTAGTTGATTTCAATAAAGCTGAACTCGATACTTGCTTAATTGCTAAGACTAATATGGGTTGGCTCTGGCATCGCCGACTAGCCCACGTTGGAATGAAGAATCTTCACAAGCTTCTAAAGGGAGAACACATTTTAGGACTAACAAATGTTCATTTTGAGAAAGACAGGATTTGTAGCGCATGCCAAGTAGGGAAGCAAGTTGGTGTTCATCATCCACATAAGAACATCATGACTACTGACAGGCCACTCGAGCTACTCCACATGGATTTATTTGGCCCGATAGCTTACATAAGCATCAGCGGGAGTAAGTACTATCTAGTTATTGTGGATGATTATTCTCGCTTCACTTGGGTATTCTTTTTATAGGATAAATCTCAGACCCAAGAAACTTTGAAGGGATTCTTGAGACGGGCTCAAAATGAGTTCGGCTTAAGGATCAAGAAGATAAGAAGCGATAATGGGACAGAGTTCAAGAATTCACAAATTGAAGGCTTTCTTGAGGAGGAGGGCATCAAGCATGAGTTCTCTTCTCCCTACACGCCACAACAAAATGGTGTAGTGGAGAGGAAGAATAGAACTCTATTGAACATGGCAAGAACCATGCTTGATGAATACAAGACTTCGGATCGGTTTTGGGCCGAGGCGGTCAACACTGCTTGCTACGCCATCAACCGGTTATATCTACACCGAATCCTCAAGAAGACATCATATGAACTCCTCACCGGTAAAAAGCCCAATGTTTCATATTTTAGAGTCTTTGGTAGCAAATGCTTTATTCTTGTTAAAAGAGGTAGAAAATCTAAATTTGCTCCTAAGGCTGTAGAAGGCTTTTTACTAGGATATGATTCAAACACAAGGGCATATAGAGTCTTTAACAAGTCCACTGGACTAGTTGCAGTTTCTTGTGACATTGTGTTTGATGAGACTAACGGCTCCCAAGTGGAGCAAGTTGATCTTGATGAGCTAGATGATGAAGAGGCTCCATGTGTCGCGCTAAGGAACATGTCCATTGGGGATGTGTGTCCAAAGGAATTTGAAGAGCCTCCACAAGCACAAGATCAACCATCTTCCTCCATGCAAGCATCTCCACCAACTCAAGATGAGGATGAGGCTCAAGATGATGAAGGAGAAGATCAAGAAGATGAGCCACCTCAAGAGGAGGACAAGGATCAAGGGGGAGTGTCGATGATCAAGACAAGGAAGATGAGCAAAATCAAAGGCCGCCACACCTAAGAGTCCACCAAGCAATCCAACGAGATCACTCCGTGAACACCATCCTAGGAGACATTCATAAGGGGGTAACCACTCGATCTCATGTTGCTCACTTTTGTGAACATTACTCGTTTGTTTTCTCTATTGAGCCACACAGGGTAGAGGAAGCACTTCAAGATTCGGATTGGGTGCTGGTGATGCAAGAGGAGCTCAACAATTTCAGAAGGAATGAGGTATGGCATTTGGTTCCACGTCCTAACCAAAATGTTGTAGGAACCAAGTGGGTCTTCCGCAACAAACAAGATGAGCATGGTGTGGTGACAAGGAACAAGGAACGACTTGTGGCCAAAGGGTATTCACAAGTCGAAGGTTTGGATTTTGGAGAAACCTATGCACCCGTAGCTAGGCTTGAGTCAATTCGAATATTACTTGCCTATGCTACTTACCATGGCTTTAAGCTTTACCAAATGGACGTGAAGAGTGCTTTCCTCAATGGACCAATCAAGGAAGAGGTCTATGTTGAGCAACCTCCCGGCTTTGAAGATAGTGAGTACCCTAACCATGTCTTTAAACTCTTTAAGGCGCTTTATGGGCTCAAGCAAGCCCCAAGAGCATGGTATGAATGCCTAAGAGATTTTCTTATCACTAATGGCTTCAAAGTCGGCAAGGCCGATCCTACTTTATTCACTAAAACCATTGAAAATGATTTGTTTGTATGCCAAATTTATGTTGATGATATCATATTTGGGTCTACTAACAAATCTATTTGTGAAGAGTTTAGTAGGATCATGATTCAAAAATTCGAGATGTCTATGATGGGGGAGTTGAAGTATTTTCTAGGATTTCAAGTAAAGCAACTCCAAGAGGGCACCTTCATCAGCCAAATAAAGTACATTCAAGATATACTCACCAAGTTTGGAATGAAGGATGCCAAGCCCGTTGAGACACCCATAGGAACCAATGGGCATCTCGACCTCGACACGGGAGGTAAATCCGTAGATCAAAAGGTATACCGGTCGATGATAGGATCATTACTCTATTTATGTGCATCTCGACCGGACATTATGCTTTCTGTATGCATGTGTGCAAGGTTCCAGGCCGACCCTAAGGAAGTTCACGTTAGGGCCGTGAAGCGAATCTTGAGATATTTAGTTCAAACACCTAAGTTTGGTCTTTGGTACCCCAAGGGATCCACATTTGATTTATTAGGATATTCTGATGCTGATTGGGCAGGGTGTAAGATTGATAGAAAGAGCACATCAGGGACTTGTCAGTTTCTGGGGAGATCCCTGGTGTCTTGGGCTTCAAAGAAACAAAACTCAGTCGCTCTTTCTACCGCCGAAGCCGAGTACATTGCCGCAGGCCATTGTTGCGCGCAATTGCTTTGGATGAGGCAAACCCTTAGGGACTATGGCTACAAATTTAGCAAAGTCCCTCTCCTATGTGATAATGAGACTGCAATCCGCATGGTGGATAATCCCGTTAAACACAGCCGCACTAAACACATAGCCATTCGGTATCACTTTTTGAGAGATCTCCAACAAAAGGGGGATATCGAGATAGCCTATATAAACACCAAAGATCAATTGGCCGATATCTTTACCAAGCCTTTAGATGAGAAAACCTTTACCAAACTTAGGAATGAGCTAAATATTCTTGATTCTAGGAATTTTGATTAATTCTTTGCACACATAGCTCATTTATATACCTTTGATCATATCTCTTTTATGCCTATGACTATTGTGTTTTCAAGTGTATTATTATGCTTAGTCATAGAATTGAAAGGGAAATGGAGTATTCGGCAAAGAAGGCGCTTCCACTCAACTCCATCGATATTTGCCGATATTCCTCATCGTTTCTCCACTTTGGTATAATCTTCACTCATATCTTTTTGTTTGCCATTGGGGAGAAAGAAAAAGGGCTTGTATTTCTATCACAAGTATCCGTTTTTGGCGATTCATGCCAAAGGGGGAGAAAGTATGAGCCCAAAGCAAAAGGACCGCACCACCACCAAATTTTAAACAAATGAAGTTTTTCAAAATTGATATCTTATTGTGTTCAAAAGGGGGAGAAAGTAGTATCTTCAAAAATCTCTAAAACCCTCTTGAACACTAAGAGGAGAATTTTATTTAGGGGGAGTTTTGTTTAAGTCAAAGAAAAAGCATTTGAAACAGGGGGAGAAAATTTCAAATCTTGAAAATGCTTCTTTCAATCTTATTCATGTACCTTTGACTATTTGCAAAATGTTTTGAAAAGAATTTACAAAGAATTTGCAAAAAACAAAACTTGTGGTGCAAGAGTGGTCCAAAATATTAAATAAGAAGAAAACCATCCATGCACATCTATTGAAATAAGTTTATTGGTTTCAATTCCAAGCAACCTTTGCACTTACCTTATGCAAACTAGTTCAATTCAGCACTTTTATACTTGCTTTGGTTTGTGTTGGCATCAATCACCAAAAAGGGGGAGATTGAAAGGGAAATAGGGTCAAACCTTTTCCTATATGAATTTTGGTGGTTGAATTGCCCAACACAAACAATTGGACTAACTAGTTTGTTCTAGATTATGAGTTCTACAGGTGCCAAAGGTTCACAACAAACCAATACAAGTCAACAGAAAGGGTTCAAAACTAAGGAGCAAATTATACTGAAAGCAGCCGTGGTCTGGCGCACCGGACTGTCCGGTGTGCCAGCGGACAGTGTCCGGTGCACCAGGGAGGAATGACTCTGAACTTGCCAGCTTCGGGAATTTGGGAGGCCGCTCCGCTATAATTCACCGGACTGTCCGGTGTGCCAGCGGAGCAACGGCTACTTCACGCCAACGGTCGTCTGTAGAAGACATTTAATGCGCTACAGTGCGCGCCTGCGCGCGCAGAAGTCAGAGCAGGCGCTAGAAGGCGCACCGGACAGTCTACAGAACCTGTCTGGTGCACCACCGGACTGTCCGGTGGTCCCAATTGTCAGAGCTCCAATGGTCGGAACCCAACGGCCTAGTGACATGGCTGGCACCGGACAGTGTCCGGTGCACCATACGACAGAAGCCCTCACCAACAGTTCTTTTGGTGGTTGGGGCTATAAATACCCCCCAACCACCACACTTCAATGCATCCAAGTTTCAGCCATTTGCATTCAATACAAGAGCTCTAGACTTCATTCCAAGACACAAACAAGAGATCAAATCCTCTCCCAAGTCCAAAGTGCATTACAATCAAATAGTGACTAGAGAGAGTGACATTTGTGTTCATTTGAGTTCTTGCGCTTGGATCGCTTTTCTTCTTCTTTCTTTCTTGATTCCAACTCAATTGTAAGCAAGGCAAGAGACACCAATTATGTGGTGGTCCTTGTGGGGACTTGGTGTCCCAAGTGATTGAGAAGAGAAGCTCACTTGGTCTAAGTGACCGTTTGAGAGAGGGAAAGGGTTGAAAGAGACCCGATCTTTGTGACCACCTTAACGGGGAGTACATTTGCAAGAACCGAACCTCGGTAAAACAAATCACTGCGTCTCACTCTTCATTTGCTTGTGATTTGTTTTCGCCCTTTTTTTTGGACTCGTTTATATTTCTAACGCTAACCCCGGCTTGTAGTTGAGCTTAAGTTTATAATTTTCAGATTCCGCCTATTCACTCCCCCTCTAGGCAACTTTCAATCTTCCAGAATCTGATTGGTTCTCTCCGTTTGACCATCTGTCTGTGGGTGGTAAGCTGAGCTGAACTTTAAATGTGTGCCCAGAGCTTCATGTAACTGCTACCAAAAATGGTAGGTGAACTGGGTGCCTCTATCTGATACTATCTTCTTCGGGATACCATGCAAGCACATAATCCGAGCCATGTATAGTTCGGCTAACACCGCACTATTGTAGGTGGTCTTGACTGGTATGAAATGGGCTGCCTTTGTCAAATGGTCCACTACTAACCAGATAGAGTCATAACCAGTACGAGTGTGGGGCAAACCGACTATGAAATCCATTCTGATCTCATCTCATTTCCACTGAGGAATCTGCAACGGTTGCAACAAACCTGCAGGTCTCTGATGTTCTGCTTTAATCCTCTAACAACTGTCACACATAGCCACATACTCTGCTATCTCCCTTTTCATACCGTACCACCAGAATCTTTTCTTTAGGTCTTGCAACATCTTCTCACTACCGGGGTGTATAGAGTATGCTATCTCATGAGCTTCCTTGAGAATCAGTTTCTGGATTGGTTTGATATTAGGAACACACAGTCTGTCCTTGAACCATACTACTCCTTCTGCATCCTCATGGAAATCCTTGCCTTTCCCATCTTTGATCAGCTGCCGAATCTCGTTGATCTTCTCATCATCCTTCTAACCTTTCCTGATGTCTTGCTCTAGAGTGGGCTCCAACTCAATTGTCACTCCTTGGGTGTTGTTCAGAAATCCGAGACTTAATCTGTCAAACTCCTTTGCTAGATCATATGGCATCTGATAAGCAGCCAACATATTGACTTGACTTTTTCTACTAAGAGCATCTGCAACCACATTTTCTTTGCCTGGGTGATATTGAATCTCCAGCTCATAATCTTTAATCAATTTTAGCCATCTTCGTTGTCTCATGTTTAGCTCTGACTGAGTGAATATGTATTTGAGACTCTTGTGGTCCGTGTAGATATCACACTTCTGCCCATACAGATAATGCCTCTAGGTCTTCAATGCATGAACCACGACTACTAACTCCAGATCATGAGTAGGATAATTCTTCTCATGAATCATCAACTGTCGGGACGAGTATGCCACTACTCTCCTTTCCTGCATCAACACACATCCTAGTCCGGTATACGAAGCATCGCAATACAATGAGAATGGCCTGTGAACATCTAGTAGAATCAGTACTGGTGTCGTTGTCAACTTCTCCCTCATTGTCTCAAAGGACTTCTGGCATGCTGGGGTCCACTTGAACTCAACTTTCTTTGCCAGCAAGGCTGTCATTGGCCTGGCAATCTTGGAGAAACCTTCAATGAAACGCCGATAATAGCCGGCCATTCCAATGAAGCTCTTGATTCCTCGGACATCTTTTGGTGCTTTCCAGTCTAAGATAGTTGTTACCTTCTTTGGATCTACAACCAATCCCTCTCGGTTTATAATGTGACCCAAGAACTGGATTTCACTGATCCAGAACTCGCACTTGCTAAGCTTGGCATACAACTGACAATCTCGTAGCCTCTGGAGTACTTTCCTCAAATGCTCCTCATGCTCTGGCTCATTCTGGGAATATATAAGAATATAATCAATAAATACCACCACGAACTTATCGAGGTAGTCCATGAACACACTGTTCATCAAGTACATGAAGTAAGCTGGCATGTTCGTCAAACCGAATGACATGACCGTGAACTCATACAGTCCATACTTGGTGATAAATGTTGTCTTCGGTATATCTACAGGTCGGATTCTGAGCTGATGGTAGCCTGACCTCAGATCTATCTTTGAGAACACACTGGCTCCTCTCAACTGATCGAATAAATCTTCAATTCTGGGCAGGGGGTACTTGTTCTTGATAGTAACCTCATTCAAGGATCGGTAAACGATGCACATCCTCTTTGTGGCATCCTTTTTCTCCACAAACAACACTGGGGCTACCCAAGGCGAAGTACTCGGTCTAATGTAGCCTTTCTCTAACAACTCATCAATTTGCTTCTTGACTTCCACCAACTCTGGTTCGGACACTCGATAGGCTCTCTTGGAAATAGGGGCGGTGCCTAGAATAAGTTCTATGGCGAATTCAACCTTCCTTTCAGGTGGCATACCTGGTAACTCCTCGGGAAACACATCTAGGAAATCTGATACTACACTAATAGCCTCTGATGGTTTAATCTCCTCAATATGAGTGGTGACTTGGTGACAACTCCCTTTTCTGGGTTCTGACAATACCAAACTCCACTAACACTCCTCCTGATGGGGACACTAACTTCACTGTTCTATTATCACAACTAAGACTGGCCTGATACTTGGTTAGCCAATTCATCCCTAGGATGACATATATAGTTGTATCCTGGTTACCCATAATTATAAAATCAGCAGGGAACTCTATCCCCCTTATTTGAACCTTTGCACTAGGGCAAAATCTATCCATTTGGGTCCTTCCACCAACCGAACTAACTCTCATAGGTGGATACATGGGTGCTACTGGTATATTATGTGATTCTACCCATGATGCAGTCACAAAAGAATGCGTTGCTCCAGTATCAAATAAGACATTTGCAGAATGGTACTTGACTGAAAACGTACCTAGTGCCACTCATGGAGTCTCCTAGACAGTATCGACCTCTAAGTGGTTCACCTTTCCATACTGGGCACGAGGTTGCCCACGATTGTTGCTTCCTTGCTGCATTGCATTCTGTCTGACTGGGGCATTGGGAGCTGGCTGCTGCTGAGCTGCTTTCTTTGGGCAATGATTCCCCAATGGCCTTGTTCCCCACAGTGGAAACATGCATGACTTCCTCCTTGCGCTGGCCCTGCTTGGTTGTTCTGGTTGTTTGCTGGGGCAGGAAGACAAGCTGCCTGGTTGCTCTGACGCTGGTATTGATTTCCTCCTTGCTGGTTATTCTGACGGTACTGCTGCTGCTGCTGAGGAAACTGCCTCTAGTACTGCTACTGCTGGTTCTAACGCTAATGCTGATGCTAGTGCTAGTGACCTGGCTTGAATTGCTGAGGTGGGTTGCCTGAGTAGCGAGGACGACTGCTACTCCCAACTTGAGGTCCACCAATCTTACGTTTCTTGTCCTCCATCTCCCGACGCTTCCTTTCTGTCATGATTGCTCTATCGATCAAATGCTGGAAGGTAGGGAAGGTGTGGTTCATCAGCTGATAGTGGAGAGGGTCAACCAATCCTCTCAAGAAGTGGTACTGCCTCTTGGCATCTATGTTGACATCCTCGGGGCATAATGCGACAGCTGTAGAAACTTGTCCCTGTACTCACTGACGGACAGGGGACCTTGCTTCAGGGTGAGAAACTCCTCCTTCCTCACTATCATCAGTCTCTCGGGCACATGGTAGCGACAAAAGTTGTCCCTAAACTCCTCCCAAGTAATGGCTTCAGGGTTGGCATGGGTGGCGAGGTAAGACTCCCACCAAGACTATGCTGCTCCCCTCAGCTGTCGGGGACCATACAACACCTTCTCTCGATCGTTGCACTAGGCAGTGTGCAACTCACGCTCCACGGTACGCAGCCAATCTTTCGCGTCCATGGGGTCAGCAGAGTGGGCAAAGACTGGGGGATGGCACCTCATGAACTCTGCCCGCTTGTCTCTAGGCACTTGAGGCATCTGGACTTGCACTGGAGGCTGAGGTGGTGGTGGCTGCTGCTGAACTTGCTGCATCACTGCTAATGTCTGACCAATTGCCTGAACTGCCTGGGTCAGCATCAAGAACATCTGCTCAATGGTCATCGGGGGTGGCGGTGGCAATTGCTACTACGGAGCTGCCTCCTCTTGGGGTGCCTGTTGCTCTAGTTGTGCACGCCTCGCACCTCTGCGCCTGTTCTCAGACATCTGTAGGAATCACACACATATCAGATCTAACTCTGCAGTATTTCAGCATAAGAAAAGATATACGGAAGTCTTCACAGCACTGAACAATTGATCATCTTCACTAACAGCTTCTCAGATAAGGAGGAAAGTGGAAATAGATAGATTACCCAACTAAATAACTGAATTTATTAATAACTACACCAAGTTGTAGGGGATACCCACACCTTGGTGACAATCATTACAAAGATCCAACTTCAGTACATGTCCATCATAACAAGCATCCAACCTAAGATAAGCAAACTAACTCGAACTAAGACTAATTAGACTGAGACACTGAACTAAGAATTATTACAGACTCCGACTCTGTCGATCTAGGGATCCAAATCTATCCGAGTCCTGCAGTCTGGGGTACCATAGTCGAAGCGACCACGAGGCGGTGAACGATAAGGGTGTTGAATCCCGACAGGGGCGGGAGAACCACCATCCAGATAGTGGCGTGCTGCGCACTCAGCACGCAATTCCGCAACCTCCGCCCAAACCTTGCCCAACTCGTCAAGGGCGTGGTCTAACTCTGTGTTGAGCACGGCGACCAGATTGACCATGCTGCTCAGCCTGGGATTGCCCTCACCAACTGGCGAGACAATCACACCTCTAGCACTGCCGGTCGAACGGCGAGGGTAGTACTTTAGGTCAAGGCCATCAGCTACCCCGCTGAACAACGAGCAATACTGAGAAAGTGCCCGTCGTGCTGCATCTTGCATGGCTGCCTCGGTAGTATCCCTCTCAGTAATAGAATAGTGCTTTGAGAAGGCCTCTGCACCCCAGAGATCATCGTCCGGATGACGCACCAAGCAAGTAGCCTCTCACTGGTCTGGGTATAGCCCGCGACAATGCTGGTAGACTACACAACGGTACTCGATGGACCATGTGTATCGGTCGAAGGCTCGACGCAACAAGGTATCGAGAGCGTCATGGAAGTGACACCTGCAAGCAGCGTCACGAGTGATGGGTCTAGCGATCCATCCCTCCGGCTCCGGCTCCTCCGAGAGCTCCGTGCCGTGGCTCGAACTGCCACCGGAGTCGTCGTCATCTCCGTCTTCGTTAGGGTCTCCTCCAGCAGCCGAGATGCCCTATGGTGGTGCAGGGGGCATCTCTGGCTGAGGTGCAGGGGAAGGCGGCCTCTCAGACTCCACCTCCTACTCAGGTGAGGGGAAGAGTCCTACTGCTCCTGCTCCTGCTCCTGGCATCGGCGCTCCTGCTCCTCGTGCAGGCGATGATGCAGTCTCTCCAAGTGACTGGACTGACCTGACACTGTGCGACACAGTGGACGCTCCGCCAGGCGAGAAGGCAAAAAGGGGATCACAGACTTACGTGCAGTGCACCTGATACAGGCCATCTACAAAAGACATCGTAAGCAGAAGAGTAAGAGTAGAACTATGAGACCGGAAAGTAAATAGAAAGAAAAGTGAGATAAAACTTTTGAGATAAGTAAACAACATAGAGTTGGTCAAGATGACCAACTTTTGAAAAGACATTGAGGTCAAGGTAAGAGTAGGGGTCCATAGTCCTTAGGGCGACCATTCTAGTCTAGGTTAGCGGTCCTACAGTTAGCAAGGGTTTTGATACCACTTATGTCACACCCGGTTTTGGAAGGCAAACCATATGCGAACCATGTACGTGCCAGGATCAGAAACTCACGTACACAGCAATTACATAATTGGACATCATCACACAATGCTTGAAATAAATAGCGGAAAGGTACTTTATTACATCAAGATGTCCAAGACATCCACAAAGTCTAATACGTAACCATTGAGTTTAACATTAACATCAAAGTGCGGAGTAATGAAACGTAGAAGGTAAGCCTACACAGGCAGCTGACTGGGGGTTTGCCACTAAGAAAGAACTAGAACTCGTTGTAGTCCTGAAACTCCCCGAAATCTTCCCTGATGCCAGCATCACCTCCTGAGCACTGAGTACACTGGGGACAACCTGGGGTGGGGGTGGTGTGTAAAGCAAGGGTGAGTACACATCAATGTACTCAGCAATTGTCCCGTTTGGCTAAAGTGGACTAGCTGTATATGGGGTTTGAGGTTAAGCAGTTGCTTTTATTTGGTCAAGTATTTATTACTATTAGTAGAGCCAAGTTTTAGTAATAAATCCAGTTATTACCCAGAAGTACCTCCTCAAAAGAGGAAATACCAGAGATCAGATTCTATATCATCATTGTTAACCATCATCATAAAATTGTCCAAAGTTCTTCTAATCGAAGAGGATCCCAAGGCTGCTCTTAACCGTGAGCTTGGCTGATATACCAGTTTTAACACTTTGTAGAGGTTGTACACTTTACCCACAAGTCGTGATCCCTTTCCAGCCTGGGTTGTACAGACCCGATCTTCACTACCAAGGTGAATGGCCAGGGATACACTACGTAGCCTTTACAAAGACTCCCCTGGTGCATAGCCGCTCGTTAGGTTTCGCCAGTCGTACAAACGCAGTACACCTCCCCAAGGTGGGTGACTAACAAAACCAAATCGAAAGAACCTCTGCACCCCAACCTTGGCAGAGCGAGCACTACTCCTTGGCCCCCATTGACGGCCCTCCGGCAAAGCCAACTACACCCCCAGGTTCATCTAATTAATCAGCTAAGGGCGTCTCAGTCCACCCTCATGGTTGTACTGTTATCCCAGGTGGTCACTGTCACACCCGGTTTTAAGGGACAAAGTCGGGTGCATCTCATACATGCGCCAAAGAAGACAACATATATAATAACAGAGTGTGTAGAGATAAATGTCACAGTAAAATCAGATTACTTATTACATAGCGGAAGTCTTACAAAATAAAAGATGAATATAGCAGGAACTAAAATCTATCCTTGGCGCTAGAAAGCTGACTGGGAGACGCCACCTAGATCAAGTCGAAAGCCTCGGTGTTAGGCGGCTCCTCTTCGACCACCTGTTCTTCTTCTGTGGGGGGTGTGAGACAGCAAGAGTGAGCTCACACACGTTCATCGCTCAACAAGTTGTGGGGAATAATGTGGCATGAACTCACCAAAGGTGGGAGTTCATGAAGTGTAAGGCTGATTAATGAAATAAAGGCTGAAGCTGAGCATCGCTTTTAGAAGTTGGTCAAAATTTTATTAGCAGTTACTAAGTGTAAGTAAAATACCCAACCTTAGAAATAATAAGTAAAAGTAATAATAAAATAATCCCAAATGCAATGATATGACAAATTAAGTTTAAGTTCCATAAATTAATCATGTGAGTGTCCGAGCCGCTCATGACCGTGAGCACGACTAGTATACCAGTTTTACACTCTGCAGAGGTTGCGCATCTTTACCCACAAGTCGTGTTACCCATTTGCCACGGAGTTGATCAGACCCCATACACCTCTACCAAGGAAGCGAGGCAGGGTACCACTACGAGGCCTTTACAAAGTTCCACTAGCTTCAGACTACCCGCTACAGTTTATAGGAAGCTCCAGTGCAGGAATCCCTCGCATGACCGCCATCGCAGCAAAATCAACACAAGGACCTCCCTACACTGACCACTCCCCTACTGCCCTTGCCCCTTTCGGGTAAGGTAGTCATCCACTAGCTTTCCTAGTTAATCGGCCAAGGGCGTCCCATTAAACCCTTGTGGTAGCACTGTTTTCCCGGGTGGTTCTCCATGTTCCCATTAACATAATGATCTTATCATGGACAGATAATAAAAAGTATAACAATGAGTGAATGAATATCTCTATACCCAAAGCCGCATAAAGCAATAGCATGTACTACCCAAAAATTTAGTAGAAAAACCAGTGGTGGAACAAGGTATAAAGATAGTCAAATCTAGGGTAACCTATTGGGTCCCAGCAAAATTAACCTATGCAAATCATTATGATTAATAAGAACATGAATGGGTAAAATAAGTGATCAAGGGCACAACATGCCTTCAAAGAGCTCCTGCTCAGAAGTCACTACCAGCTGAACCTCGAAATCCTCTATAGCTTGCTCGTCTACTCGCATCAATACAATACATACATAGTATAGCAAAAATTAACATCATGCCAAACATGTAAATAAAATACACAGTAATAATCTAGACATTAAAATAAGATCATAGGAACTGGAATTATTAATTTTGGATTTGTAGATTTTAAGTTATGAATTTTCTAATGTTTTGTGTATTTAATACAAGATTAAGTGATAGATAAATTTTAAATTGCCTTTCATGTCGAAATAGAGGCACAAATGGATAGACAATAATATTACAAAAATTTAGGAACCGGAATGGACCAATTTGGAGTTCATGTGAATTTTCTATGAATTATACAAATCCTAGGAATTATTTTCATATTAAAACTCACTTTCTAATTGATTTTCCTGTTTTCCCGATTTTTCTGGATTGCGCCACAATTATAGAAAAGTACAAGGGCTATGGTGTAAATGTTTCTAAGACTTAGAGAGTCCCTGGCGTGGATGGCGGGTTGTTTTCTGTTTTAGTCAGGGTCTCTTTAGCAATTTTGACAGGGCGAAGGGGTAACGTAAGATCTCGGGCGTCCGCTTGGAACGGATGCGCCAGATTAGATCTGGGCGCGCTACACACCCGCGTATGCCCCTGGCCGTCCGATCCGGAATCCACAGCCCTGATTTAATGACTCGAAGAGGTACGCCAAGATTCGATCTGAGCCGTCCATCTAATATCTATGGCTCCCAGACTCTCAACCATCCATCTAATCGTGACCGTTGAAGATGAGATCAACGATCGGTCATCCTCCTTCAACCTCCGGCTCCCAGGCACAAACGCCATAGCCTCCCCAGTACGCTCTCTCTCTCTCTCTCCTATTGCTCCACCGGCGTACGCACAGATCGGACCTGAACACCACACTGCTGTTCCCCAGCCGATCGACACACACGCTAACCTAGCCCTGGAGTCGCCGAAGGAATACTACATGTACAGGTGAATAAATATAAGCGGCTGGGCAAAAGAACTCACCCAAGGTCCAGGCGCCGCAGGGAACAAAATGGCTCGCCACCAGACTAGCGTTCCTGCGTTGGAGCGAGTACTGCTAGCGCAGGGGTCCCCTTCTTCTCTCTCCCCTCCGTCCTGTTGCGTCGCGTCGAATATAGAGGGCAACTGCTCTTCCGTTCGCCCCAGCTGGTTTCTTCTTGAACCCCAACTCCGTCGAACAGCGATTCGGGGCAACAGTTATATGGTCGCGGGGTCTTAGCGAGCGGCCAACAGATCTCGGGGTAGGGCATCAACGGAATCCCGGTGATCTCCTCGGCATTTCGGCATGCCCGCGCGCAGCGCGGAGTACGCCAGTGACGGCCCAACAGCAACTGGCACCCGGGTCCATTTGTCAGCGAGAATGTGGGAGCGCCTGCAGTCGATGCAAGGGGAAAACGAGCAAGCAAGCGTGCGTGTGACTGACTGCGGGGCCCACTTGTTGGCGCGTTTACCCCGTGCTGGGTCGCGCGCGCGTGGAAAGGAGAGGGGAAAGTGGGCTGAAATGAGACATCCGAGCCTAGTTGGTTCTGTTTTTATTTTCCTTTTCTTTTTCTAATTTCTTCCCCCCTTTATTTAAAAATTCAAATTTGAATTTAAACAGTGATGTGAACTTACACTCAAATTAAATATTCAAAATAAACTTAGTAGTATGAAAGGATGTTTAGTTATTTATATGATTATTTCCTTTAGTATTATTATTATTTTTGTATAGCATCATTTCTTCTTTTCTCCAAATCCTAGTTTCCAAATTAGGTTTAATGCCCATTTCAACTTTAGTATTTTTCTATTATCATTGCCTTCATGAGTGAATGCACAAACAAATAACCTCGGCATGATGCACAAATTATTTTTAGATGACATTTACTTTAAGTACTCATTTAACTAAGGTCATTCACATATGATATCACAAGGAAGGAATATTATATAGGAATAACTACCTTCTTTTATTTGATTTACAATTTTGGGGTATTACAAATCCTACCCCCCTTAAAAAAAATCTTGTCCTCGAGATTTAGGAAGGACTACGGAAAAGATGGGGAAAATATATGCGAAGCTCTTCTTCCCTTTCCCAAGTAGCTTCAACTTCTCCGTGGTGACTCCATTGCACTTTACGCATCTTTATCACCTTATTTCTTGTAACTCGAGTCAAGGTGTCCAGAATCTTGATAGGGTACTCCGCATAAGTCAGGTCATCTTGAACACTAAGGTCCTCCATCGGTAGCTGCTCCTCAGGTACCCTAAGGCACTTCTTTAGCTGAGACACATGAAATACATCATGTACATCTGACAGGTGATCGGGTAACTCCAGTTGATATGCAACTTCTCCCACTCGCTTTAAGATCAAGAAGGGTCCAATGAAGCGAGGGGACAACTTTCCTTTAATTTTAAATCTCCTCATACCCTGGATCGGTGACACCTTCAGATACACGTGATCACCCTCCTTAAACTGTAGTAGTCTTCTCCTATTATCAGCATAGCTCTTTTGCCTTGATTGTGCAATTCTCAAATTTTCTCTTATCATTCGAACTTGTTCTTCTGCCTTTTGAATAAGCTCAGGCCCAAAGAACTGTCTTTCTCCAGTCTGATCCCAATACAGGGGTGTCCTGCACTTTCTGCCATACAGAGCCTCAAATGGTGACATCTTCAAACTGGCCTAGTAGCTATTATTATAAGAGAACTCCGCATATGGTAAGCTCTTATCCCAACTTCCACCATGTTTAAGAGCACAAGCTCTTAACATATCCTCCAGCAATTGGTTATTCCTCTCTGTCTGCCCATCAGTCTGAGGATGGTAGGCTGAACTAAAATTCAACTTTGTATCCAAGCTCTCATGCAACTTCTTCCAAAACCGAGAAGTAAACTGTGATCCTCGATCAGACACGATCTTCTTAGGCACTCCATGTAGGCAAACTATACGGGTCATATACAATTCTGCTAGCTTGGCTCCTATGTAATTAGTCCTCACTGGTATGAAATGAGCCACTTTTGTCAATCTGTCCACAATTACCCAAATAGAGTCATATCCTGCTGGAGTGCGGGGTAGTCCAACAATGAAATCCATACCAATTTCTTCCCATTTCCACTCGGGTATCTTCAATGGGTGCAATAGTCTAGCGGGTCTTTGATGTTCGGCCTTGACTCTTTGACACACATCACACTTAGCCACATGTGCAGCCACATCTCTTTTCAATCCATACCACCAATACTTTTGCTTCAAATCCTGATACATCTTAGTGCTACCAGGGTGGATAGAGTAATCAGAATCATGGGCTTCCTTCAATATAGTCTCACAAAGGCTATCAATCTCCAAAACACATATCCGATCCTTGAACCATATAGTACCCTACTCATCCTCCGTGAATTCTAGAACTCGACCTTCAGTGATAAGATCCTTAATCTCTTGAATTTTAGCATCACCCAGTTGACCTTTACGAATTTCTTGCTCCAAGGTAGGTTCCAATTCAATGGTAACTCCTTCAGTGTGAGTAACAATTCCCAGGTTGAGCCTCTCAAAAACTTTTGCTAATTCATCGGGTAGCTGGACAACAAAAGTGGAGTGAACATGCTCTTTTCGACTCAAGGCATCTGCAACCAAATTTGCCTTGCCCGGGTGATAGTGAATCTCCAAATCATAATCCTTAATGAGCTCCAACCAACGACGTTGTCTAAGGTTGAGATCCTTCTAAGTGAATATATACTTCAAACTGTTATGATCCGTGTACACTTGACACTTAGTTCCCATAATGTAGTATCTCCAAATCTTAAGCGCATGCACAACGGCTGCCTGTTCTAAGTCATGAGTGGGGTAGTTCAATTCATGTTTCCGCAACTGACGAGACGCATAGGCAATCACATGTCCTTCTTGCATGAGCACACATCCTAATCCTTGGTCACATGCATCATAATAAATGTCAAATCCCTTCTGTAGATCTGGCATAATCAATACTGGTGGAGACATCAATCTCTTCTTTAATTGATCAAAGCTTTCTTGACATTTCTCATCCCACTTAAATTCTCTGGCCTTCTCCAGAAGCGAGGTCATAGGTTTGGCAATCTTAGAGAATCCTTCAATAAATCTCCGATAATATCCGGCAAGCCCCAAGAAACTTCGAATCTCAGTGACGGTAGTGGGCATGCTCCATTCCATTATCTCCTTCACTTTAGCAGGATCCACTGCTATTCCTCCATTAGAAATAATATGTCCCAGGAATGGCACCTTGTCAATCCAAAACTCGCACTTACTAAACTTGGCATAGAGTTGATTATCTCATAGCTTCTGTAGCACCAACCTTAGATGTTCTTCATGATCACTTTCACTCTTAGAATAGATTAGAATATCGTCGATGAACACCACGACGAATCTGTCCAAATACTCCATAAACACCTTATTCATCAAATTCATAAAATAAGCTGGTGCATTGGTTAATCCAAAAGACATAACAGTGAACTCATATAATCCATATCGGGTTGAGAAAGCCGTCTTAGGAATATCTGATGGTCTAATCTTCATTTGATGGTATCCCGATCGGAGATCAATCTTTGAGAATACCCTAGCACCTCTCATCTGATCAAATAAATCCTCAATACGGGGTAATGGATACTTGTTCTTCACAGTAACATCATTAATTGATCTATAGTCCACACACATCCGTTGCGATCCATCCTTCTTTTGTACAAACAGTACCGGTGCTCCCCAAGGTGAGGAACTCAGACGAATGTACCCCGCCTCCTGTAACTCAGTTAATTGCTTCTTAAGTTCCTTTAATTCTTCTACAGCCATCCTGTATGGTCGTTTAGAAATAGGGGCAGTTCCAGGTAAAAGATCAATGACAAACTCAACTTCCCTATCTGGTGGCATTCCTGGTAACTCCTCTAGAAAGACATCCGGAAAATCTCTAACCACCAGGATGTTGTCACCAACAAACTCCTCCGCTATAAAGTATATCGCCCATTTGGAAGCGGTGGTTACTGCAATTTGAACTTGAAATGTTTCTCCTTTAGGACTAGTGAGCTCTATAGTACCTCTACCACATGCTATAATGGCCTTTTCCTTCCTTAACCATGACATACCAAGAATCAGATCTATACTGCTGGCCTCTAATATTATAGCTGTAGCTCCAAATTCTCTTCCCATAATGGTTAATATCAATCTACGTGTCATTTGATTTGCCTCAATAGGCCCTTTAGGTATGATTACTATCATTGGTTTTCTCATATTTAGCAGTGGTATTTCATTTGTGTTGGCATATCGAGCAGACATGAATGAATGTGTAGCACCAGAATCAAATAGTATTGTTGCAGGAATTGCATTAATGTAAAACATACCGAGTACGATGTCGGCACCGTCAGGAGTAGCATCAACGCTGACTTGATTCACCCTGGCTATAGAATATCCCTTGCCAGGAGTCTGCTACTTGTTCTTAGCTGGTGTACCAGAATTTTCCATCGGACAAGCATTAGCATAGTGCCCAATCTGACTGCACTTGAAGCATGTAGGGCCGGTCTTCTGTCCTGCAGACCTCGTCGGGGTGCCAGTGGGAGTAGCCTGACGAGTAGGAGGTGTCCGTGGAGACCCCTGTGGAGCGTACTGAGCTGGGCGTGGTCCTCCTGGTCGAGTCAGTGTACCCTATGGCGAAACATAGCGGGGACGAACACTGCTGCTACCCTGTCCTTGTGAGATAGCCTTCCTCTTCAAGTCTCCCAGTTGGACACACTTGTGTTCAATAGCAAGAGCCTTATCCAGTAGCCTCTGGAATGATGGGAATGTATGCGCAACCAGTGCATACTGTAGGGGTCCATTAAGTCCTTCAATAAAGTGCTCCTTCTTTCTCTCATCCTCAGCAACCTCCTCCGGAGCATATCTTGATAGCTGTATAAATTTGTCATGGTACTCGCTGACAGACATATTGCCTTGCTTCAATGACAGAAACTCCTTCTTCTTGATCTTTATCAATCCAGCTGGAATGTGATAGTTTCTGAACTGTGTACTGAACCCTGCCCAAGTAATAGTGTCAGCAACATCATGGGCAGCAGTATAAGAATCCCACTAGTCAACAGCAGGACCTGTCAGACGACCAGAAGCATAAAGAACCTTATCCCGGTCCGAGCATTGGGCGATGTTGAGCATCTTCTCAATTGCTTTCAACCAATCATCTGCATCTAGTGGATCTGGCGAACTGGCGAAGGTCGGTGGCTTATGGCTCATAAATTCCCGGTGCTTATCACGAGGTGGAACTGGTGGTGGTGGTGGAGGCAGTGGTACTTGTTGTTGCTGCTGCTGTTGTTGAATTTGCTGTTGCAGCTGCTGTTGCGCCCTTCTCTCCTGGCATATCTCTTCTCGTTCCTGGCGCAACTCCTGGCGTATTTCTTCTCTTTCCTGGCGCATCTCTTGGCGTTCTTGCTGCATCTAAGCCCGCATATCTACCATAGTGTCCGCCATTTGCTGCATCATCCTCATCTGAGCTGCAATCAGTGGGTCAACTCCGCCTGGTGGAGGATTAGGAGGATTCTTCTCTACTGGTTGTGGCTAGGGTTGTCTATAAATCCACCGGGTGTGTCGATTAGGAGGCAAATCAATTCCAGATACATATGGTAAGAGAATAGTAGATAAGGCAGTAATTATGAATCATGTTACTTTGGGGGATTTATTAGCTAAGCAGTTTAATGTTTTATCTACCTTAGCTAATTCATTACTTTATGGTGGTACATACTAAGATGTCCATATATAATATTTCAATCAATCAAAGAAGCAAATCAGACATTTATCATCAGAACAATCAAACAACATTTTTAAATATAGAAAATAGTCTTGGTTTGGTCTTAGGCCTCCTATCTCTTAAAAATGTCATAGGGGTAGGGTTTTCAAGGTGTGAAATCCATCTTGTCTTAGAGTAGAAAAGGTAAGAATGATCAGAGTAGAACAGTAGAAGGTAAGTATAGAATGAGTCAGAATAAGATAAGTAGGTAAGGGTTTTGTCCATTTCTATCTAGGCTTCGTCCTACAGTCAATATTTCCTCTTATACCACTTCTGTCACACCCGGTTTTAAGGGACAAAGTCGGGTGCATCTCATATATGCGCCAAAGAAGACAGCATATATAATAATAGAGTGTGCAGAGATAAATGTCACAATAAAATCAGAGTACTTATTACATAGCGGAAGTCTTACAAAATAAAAGATGAATATAGCAGGAACTAAAATCTATCCTTGGCGCTAGAAAGCTGACTGGGAGACGCCACCTAGATCAAGTTGAAAGCCTCGGTGTTAGGCGGCTCCTCTTCGACCACATGTTCTTCTCCTGTGGGGGGGTGTGAGACAGCAAGAGTGAGCTCACACACGTTCATCGCTCAACAAGTTGTGGGGAATAATGTGGCATGAACTCACCAAAGGTGGGAGTTCATGAAGTGTAAGGCTGATCAATGAAATAAAGGCTGAAGCTGAGCATTGCTTTTAGAATTTGGTCAAAATTTTATTAGCAGTTACTAAGTGTAAGTAAAATACCAAACCTTAGAAATAATAAGTAAAAGTAATAATAAAATAATCCCAAATGCAATAATATGACAAATTAAGTTTAAGTTCCATAAATTAATCATGTGAGTGTCCGAGCCGCTCATGATCGTGAGCACGACTAGTATACCAGTTTTACACTCTGCAGAGGTTGCGCATCTTTTCCCACAAGTCGTGTTACCCATTTGCCACGGAGTTGATCAGACCCCATACACCTCTACCAAGGAAGCGAGGCAGGGTACCACTACGAGGCCTTTACAAAGTTCCACTAGCTTCAAACTACCCGCTACAGTTTATAGGAAGCTCCAGTGCAGGAATCCCACGCCTGACCGCCATCACAGCAAAATCAACCCAAGGACCTCCCTACACTGACCACTCCCCTACTGCCCTTGCCCCTTTCAGGTAAGGTAGTCATCCACTAGTTTTCCTAGTTAATCGACCAAGGGCGTCCCATTAAACCCTTGTGGTAGCACTGTTTTCCCGGGTGGTTCTCCATGTTCCCATTAACATAATGATCTTATCATGAACAGATAATAAAAAGTATAAAAATGAGTGAATGAATGTCTCCATACCCAAAGCCGCATAAAGCAATAGCATGTACTACCCAAAAATTTAGTAGAAAAACCAGTGGTGGAACAAGGTATAAAGATAGTCAAATCTAGGGTAATCTATTGGGTCCCAGCAAAATTAACCTATGCAAATCATTATGATTAATAAGAACATGAATGGGTAAAATAAGTGATCAAGGGCACAACTTGCCTTCAAAGAGCTCCTGCTCAGCAGTCTCTACCAGCTGAACCTCGGAATCCTCTGTAGCTTGCTCGTCTACTCGCATCAATACAATACATACATAGTATAGCAAAAATTAACATCACACCAAACATGTAAATAAAATACACAGTAATAATCTAGACATTAAAATAAGATCATAGGAACTGGAATTATTAATTTTGGAGTTGTAGATTTTAAGTTATGAATTTTCTAATGTTTTGTGTATTTAATACAAGATTAAGTGATAGATAAATTTTAAATTGTCTTTCATGTCGAAACAGAGGCACAAATGGATAGACAATAATATTATAAAAATTTAGGAACTGGAATGGACTAATTTGCAGTTTATGTGAATTTTCTATGAATTATACAAATCCTAGGAATTATTTTCATATTAAAACTCACTTTCTAATTCATTTTCCTGTTTTCCCGATTTTTCTGGATTGCGCCACAATTATAGAAAAGTACAAGGGCTACGGTGTAAATGTTTCTAAGACTTAGAGAGTCCCTGGCGTGGATGGTGGGTTGTTTTCTGTTTTAGTCAGGGTCTCTTTAGCAATTTTGACAGGGCGAAGGGGTATCGTAAGATCTCGGGCGTCCGCTTGGAACGGATGCGCCAGATTAGATCTGGGCGTGCTACACACCCGCGCATGCCCCTGGCCGTCCGATCCGAAATCCACAACCCTAATTTAATGACTCGAAGAGGTACGCCAAGATTCGATCTGAGCCGTCCATCTAATATCTACGGCTCCCAGACTCTCAACCATCCATCTAATCATGACAGTTGAAGATGAGATCAACGATCGGTCGTCCTCCTTCAACCTCCGGCTCCCAGGCACAAACGCAATAGCCTCCCCAGTACGCTCTCTCTCTCTCTGTCCCGTTGCTCCACCGGCGTACGCACAGATCGGACCAGAACACGACACTGCTATTCCCTAGCCGATCGACACACACGCTAACCGAGCCCTAGAGTCACCGAAGGAATACTACATGTACAGGTGAATAAATATAAGCGGTTGGGCAAAAGAACTCACCCAACGTCCAGGCACCGCAGGGAACAAAATAGCTCGCCACCAGACTAGCGTTCCTGCGCCGGAGCGAGTACTACTAGCGCAGGGGTCCCCTTCTTCTCTCTCCCCTCCGTCCTGTTGCGTCGCGTCGAATATAGAGGGCAGCTGCTCTTCCGTTCGCCCTAGCTGGTTTCTTCTTGAATCCCGACTCCGTCAAACAGCGATTCGGGGCAACAGTTATATGGTCGCGGGGTCTTAGCGAGCGGCCAACAGTTCCCGGGGTAGGGCGTCAATGGAATCCCAGGGATTTCCCCAGCGTTTCGGCATGCCTGCGCGCAGCGCGGAGTGCGCCGGTGACGGCCCAACAGCAACTGGCACCCGGGTCCATTTGTCAGCGAGAATGTGGGAGCGCCTGCAGTCGATGCAAGGGGAAAACGAGCAAGTAAGCGTGCGTGTGACTGACTGCGGGGCCCACTTGTCGGCGCGTTTACCCCATGCTGGGCCGCGCGCGCGCGTGGAAAGGAGAGGGGAAAGTGGGCTGAAATGAGACATCCGAGCACAGTTGGTTCTGTTTTTATTTTCCTTTTCTTTTTCTAATTTCTCCCCGCTTTATTTAAAAATTCAAATTTGAATTTAAACAGTGATGTGAACTTACACTCAAATTAAATATTCAAAATAAACTTAGTAGTATGAAAGGAGGTTTAGTTATTTATATGATTATTTCCTTTAGTATTATTATTATTATTATTGTATAGCATCCTTTCTTCTTTTCTCCAAATCCTAGTTTCCAAATTAGGTTTAATGCCCATTTCAACTTTAGTATTTTTCTATTATCATTGCCTTCATGAGTGAATGCACAAACAAATATCCTCGGCATGATGCACAAATTATTTTTAGATGACATTTACTTTAAGTACTCACTTAACTAAGGTCATTCACATATGATATCACAAGGAAGGAATATTATATAGGAATAACTACCTTCTTTTATTTGATTTACAATTTTGGGGTATTAAAGTCACTCCACGATCAGGTCCTTACAGAGAGGTACTCAGGAAAAAGGCCTGAGTCCCCTAAGGTATCACAAGATCATCCACATAATCAGGATAACAGTATCGTATCATAAATGTTCACATCATGTTCATTGATTAAGTTAAGGCAATAGCAACATACTAACCATGATAACCCAAAAGGTAAACAAGGATAAATGAATATAAAGCTAGTCAATACTTAGGTTTAAGTAATGTAATGCGGGACTGTGAATCATAAAGTATGTAGGACATAATAGGTCAGAGGACACTTGCCTTCTCCAGGTTGCTGCTCAGGGAGGTCTCCAACAACACACTCAGGATCCTCGGACTGCTCGTTGTCTAAATAAAGCGAGCATGCATTCAATACATTTGGAAATTATAAATGAACATCACACCACACATGTACAAACATTGGATCACATCTTAAAAGGACACAACACTACATAGGGGATACTGAGTTCAAAGTATAACATAAACTATAACATACATTAACTTTATTTGAAAATAGATTACTATTTCCCTATGTGTTACTTACAAGTACATAATCATAGATCAATTTATTTTATGGTGACCTAAAATTTAGAACAGAGGTAAACTCATGTAATACACTTTATTAATCTCTGAAGCTTACACATGTTTAAATCTGTAAGGTTCTCCTTTTATTTATTTTATTAAGTAAACAAGAATACATCTACATTAGTTCATATTCAATCCTAAAAATTAGAGTGTGTAGACAGTAAGTGAAACCATTTTATTTAAACAGAGAATAATTCTATGAACCTTTTGCAATTTGAATCACTAAATTTGGAGTTCATATGCAAAAGTTATAAAATAAACAAGTTTGGGAATTCAAAATATGAAATTAGGGCTAATTCTATGAATATTTAAAAGTCCAGGGCTAAATCTGCAAGATTACAGGGGCCTGCACGCGAAAACCAGGGACGGCGGGTTGATTTCCAATAAACCGAGGTTCTCTTCAATAAAACAGCCACGTGAAGGGGTATCGGGTGAATCTAACCGTTAGATCTAAAACCAACGGCTGAGATTAGATCTGCCGCCGAGGGCGCACGCGCGTGGGCGCGTGAGCGCTGACAGGCGGGCCAGGGAGTGTTAGCGACAGAGGGGGGCAGCGCGCTGACCGAGCGAGCCCAGCGCTAGGGGGTTTTGGCGCTGACAGGCGGGCCAGGGCATCAGGGCACGCGGGCGCGAAGCGGTATCCTAGGGTCTGGGCCATTCGATCAAGATCGGATGGGGGGGTCCGAGGGGGTCCGAGAGGGCTCGAGGGGGTCCAAGAGAGTTCGAGGGGGTCCGAGGGGGTCTGAGCCGTTTGATCAAGATCGGACGGGGGAAATTAGACCGGGAAGGATGAGCGGCTGTGGGTGGCTCTGACAGGTGGGCCACGGCGTCAGGCGCGCGTGCATGAAGCGGTATCCCCCGGTCCGGGCTGTCCGACCAAGATCGGACGGGGGAAATCAGACCGGGGAAACAGACGTGCGCGAAGCGGCGCTGCTCCTCTCCACAGCGGTGAGGTCGCCGGAGTTGAGGCAGGCGCGAGCTAGGGTGGCTCCGGGGTCGCCAGAGTTGGGCAGAGAGGGAGAGGGCGCCACGGCGAACTCAATGGCGGGGAAGGGGCCATGAATCCACTGGCAGAGAGGGTCTAACAATGGTGAGAAGGCCTCGGGCGGGCTGGAGAAACTCCAGTGAGCCATTCCGGCCACGGGGAGGGGACTTGAGGCGCGCTAAGGCCTTGGCTAACTTCAGCAAAGGCAGGGGTGACACAGGGGCCTACTCCGGTGAACTAGACCGAGCTAAATCGACTGGCCACTGCGCGAGCACGACGGACCGCCGCGGCCGAGCATCGGCGAAGGTGAAATTGGCCGAGCATAGAGCGCAATAAGGGAAATTGGGCACGGGCAAAGGTGTCTCACCTTGGGGCGGAGCTCGGGGAGGCTTGGAGCGGTTTCCGACAAGCTGGATGGCCGGGAACGCGGGCGCGGGTCTCCGGTGACAGCTGGCGGTGTGAGCAGAGCGCGAGAGAGGGCGAAGCTGCACAAAATGAGGTGAGGGGTGTGCGCGGGGCATTGGCTGGGCTCTAAAAAGGGAGCTGGGCGCGTGGGCGGGCGTCGTGGCCACGAAATCCGGCAATGTGCGTGAGTGCGCACACGCCGGTCCACGACGAGCGCGGAGAAGGCGGTGCTGACAGGGCAGGCCCACGGCGTAGAGAGAGAAGAAAGGGGTGCGCAGGGCAACGGCTCGGCGACAGGCGATCCGAGCCCGCGAGACAGTGAGAGAGGGAGCGCACGGGCGAGGGGAAACTGGCGCCGACAGATCGGCCCCACTGGGCAGCGAGCGAGAGAGGGACGACGTGCGTGAGGGAGAATTGCCACTGACAGGCGGGGTCCGCCTATCAGACAGCGCGGGTGCGCGGCCTGACTGGGCTTAATGGGCCGACTGGGCTGTTTTCTCTTTTTCTTTTTCTCTGAATTTTCTAATTCCTTTTCTATTTCTTTTTCTATAGGGTTTTCAAATCCAAATTCAAACTTGTGCAACACTTCAAAGAATATTTTAAGCTCATCATGATGCAACATGTCATAACTCATAAGGATTTGGCAAAAATAAATAATTAACCTCCACTAGTTTAGGCTATCTCTAATCAAAAAGGAAAAAGGGAGAATGAATCTAGAGAGAGAGAAAACCTAAAGTGAGAAAAAGAAGAGTAACACATGATTTTGGGTGATAATTAGAAAGAAATTTTATACCCCCAAAATCAGGGTGTTACAGCTGCTGTCGGGTCTAGCCAAGGTGGACTGGTTTACTTGAAATACACCTTTAGATATAGAGACCAGTTTGACGAGCCGAATGATGAGTGGTTGAGCAGTATAGAGGCAACCAGTGATGAATTGCTTGGGGCATACACAGGGGCCGAAGATGATGCAATGACCTTGGCCTTCGGAGGACGGGGCAAGAAAAGGTTGAACAGAGTTTTTGATGTCATCGGCTTTGTGTACCCGGACTACACCTATCCCTCGCGAAAGTAGGGAAAGAAAAGAAAAACTGCCGCTTCGGCTGTGACGGAACCTCCCAAGTCATTAGGCCCACCTACAGTTGTCCTTGTCCAACGGACCTCAGACAACCCTGCAGGTGCCCCTGAATCACTTGACAAGTTCGGTATCTGCTTTCTTTACATTTCCCAAGAGCGTTTCACCCGTCACGCAGACATTATAATACATCGGAGGTACGAAAATGCAGAAGAAATTACAATAACTTACCTTATATTAAAAGTAAGAAAGAGTTGGATTATTACAGTCCAGAAACAAATATATGAGTGCTGAGTATTATTATTATTACAAAACAGGGAGGCAAAAACTCCTCCCGAATAAGTAGTAAAAAGTTTTTAACGGAGGATCCTTTCCTCCCGAAGTTTTACTCCTGGTTTTCCTCCTTGGGCACCACCTTTGAACAAAAACAACAAAAGTTTGCCGCTTCTTCACCTAAAACCACATGGGACAAAGCCCTGAGTACGAAGTGTACTTTCACAAGACTTACCCGACAAAGTAAAAGACTCTCAAGGATATGCTGGCTTTAAGGGAGTCAAGGTAAGGCTTATCAATAATCAATGACTCTGTTTGCAGAAAAGCTTACTAATAGTGGATCCTTAAAAATCCATTTTTATTTGTCAGGTTAAGTAACATTACCTGTAACTAGGGTTCTTTCTATCCTAATTCATTCACTTGACCTATACTAGCCAATTTCTTAACAACCCTTCATCTTCACTGGATTGCTACGTGTAAGTCAGTGACCAAGTCTTTATAACCACGAAGTTACGGTGATCCGAATCGATTATACTCTGCTGAGGATCTTCGATCACACGACATATGTAGCACTTAACCCTTGCATATGTCAACTCGCCACCGGGGTTCTTAAGACCAGATCAGGTTCACACCAACCGAGAGCACAGATACACCACCGTCCAGCCTCTTGCCACGAAGGGTACACGCTACTCTCGCCATCTCTCCACTCCCATTGTGTGTTATCTTATTTTGGTATTAGTCTGCCCAAGGCAAAGCTTACCCATGACGAGGTATGTGACCAGTTAAAGGGTCCTCGGTCATCAAGCCTACATCGACACGGTCCTTAATCGACTCAGACGGAGACACTACACCGAGACTCTCTTCTTGTGCAAGTCACCCGCCCAGTCTCAACTTTATCATTTCAAAACCCAAAGTTTGGTACCTGGCAGAGGTACATCTTTTCCGATGTTGAACCCATCATGGCCATGATGGATCCACCATCAAGTTTTATTTTTGAAAACATCCCACCCACTTTGCCACATCATCGTTTGAGGAAACAAAATGATCTGTTTTTCTAAAGCAACAGTAAGCATAAGAAAAACCTTTTGTAAAACAGGGATTTAAGGAAATAATCAAATCCAAGGAAGGAGATGCAGCAATGGTTTAGCACACAACTCCTATTACCTAATGCATCAAGTAAGTGAGAAAGATTTTAAAAGGAACAAGGAAGGGGTAAATGCACCGGGGCTTGCCTTGTGTTACTGGTGAATCAGGCTCTGTTCCGCAGATATCAAAATAAAAACAGTTGTCTGCCTGATGATCCTCAGGTGGTGGTGGTGAAGTCTTCGCTTCTTCGACTTCTACTTCTTCTTCGTTTTCTAAATTTAGCCATACATAATAATGAATGCCCATGTAATGCTCATGAGGGTGCAAAAATAATAAAGTTTATTATCTAAAGTCTTGAATACAACTTTCCTTCACGGATCTCCGAGAACTTAGGGTTTCCGGAGTCAATAGTGAAGTTCATAGGGCAGGGGGGCTAGGGTTTTGGGTTCTAGGTATTAAACATGGTCCAAATCATACCAAACTTTACCCAAGGCTTCTAAATATTATTTAGAGTTTATCCAAAAAGTTTAATGAATTTTGGATTTATTATTTATTCTCTAAAAATCCAGAAATAAGGTTTTTAGCTATTTTAAATACTCTATAATTTCCTATTTGGACAAAAAATCATGAAACTATTTTTAGTAAATACTATAGAAAATTAGAAACCTAGCAAAATTGGTTTGGTATTTTTATCATTTTTCTACAATTTATTATAGATTTCCAAAGTCTAGTAGAAAAAGAAAAAGGAAAACAATGAATAGTCCTGGGCCGAAACCAGCCCGAGCCGGCCCAGCTAGGGCAGAACGTGCCCGCGCGCGCCCGCGTGTGTTGATTTTGTAGAAAGGGCCTTATCTTATTGGATAACTTGAAACGGGGTCGCAGCACTATTTAACTAAGTCACTGACATTTGCAGAAAAGTCCCTGCACTTCTATTCCTTTATCGCCTGAAACCCACGACGACGAACGACGTCGATCCGTGCTCCGGTGAACTCTCACCAGCCGATTTACTCAATGACCGGCGCCCTATTTCGACAGAGACCGAATTCAAGACCTAAGGATCGTTTCCCCTCACTCAATTTCACAAACGGCGATCTACCTTGCTCTTTCCACGGTGACAGCGGGAGATCCTAGGGACTTTAGCCCAATTGGGTTGGTCGGGGAGTTTCAGGGGCACACCAGAACGCTAAAACGGGAGGGCAGAAGGTATGAGCGGACCTGAGACGCGCTGGCCACGGCGAGGTCAACTGCTTGGTGTTCTTGAGGGATTTGGGGGAAATCCCAAATTGGGGAGTTCTAGGGGAGGATTTGAGGCACGGTTTGCTTCACTGGTTGCGCAATTACCTAGCGGAGCAGATGGGGGCGGCAATTTATTGCCTCCAACAGCGGTGGTGTCCAATTTCACGAGGATGTGCTGGTGGCCGGAGGGGAAAAGAGGTACTGGCGCTCGGGATGAGTGGCTTTCACCGTGGCAGCCCTCCGGCGATCACCGGACATGCATACCACGATTCACCGCGACGTGGCTAGTGCTTAAGCATGTGGCGCACAACGGTGAGTGATCAATGGCGGTGAAATCTATCCTGGCCGCACGACGAGCAAGTGGGTGCGGTGAATCCCATCCGCGCCCGAGCCCGAGCTGATCCAGTGCCAAGATTTTTACTCCGTCGTGGTTATCCCCTCACCCGTGAACACTAATCGCAGCGACGGCGTGAATCACGACATAGAGATCACCCCCTCTAGGCGACTTTCAATTGGTATCAGAGCCCGATGCTTCATTAAGAGTCTAACAACTCGAAGTGATGTCGGGAGATCACGCCAAGAGGGAGATAGTCACCGACGATAAGGCCGAAGGCTCGGGAAGGAAGAACAATGAATAGACTCCGTCAAGAGAGTCTGGCAACAAGTACAAGGAGGAATACGCGTCCTCATCAAGTCACATAGGAAGGGTGACAAGAAGAAAAAGAAAATGAAGAAGGGGGTCTACTACGAGACCGACTCTTCATCACCTTCCACATCCGGTGCCGAGTCTACTACCTTGAAGCGCCAAGAGCGCAAGAAGTATAGTAAGATGCCTCTACGCTACCCTCGCATACCTAAATGTGCTCCCTTACTTTCCGTACCCCTAGGAAAACCACCATACTTTGATGGTGAGGACTATTTTATATGGAGTGATAAAATGAGGCGTCATCTAACCTCACTCCACGAAAGCATTTGGGATATTGTTGAGTTTGGAACGCAGGCACCACAGTTGGGCGACAAGGACGACGACTCGGATGAGGCTGCCCAAATTAGGCATTTTAATTCCCAAGCAACTTCTATACTCCTTGCCTCCTTATGTCGAGAGGAGTATAATAAGGTGCACGGGTTGAAAAATGCCAAAGAAATTTGGGATGTCCTCAAAACAGCGCATGAAGGGGATGAGGTGACCAAGATCACCAAGCGCGAGACGATCGAGGGAGAGCTCGGTCTCAACAAAGGAGAAGAGCCACAAGCAATGTACAACCGACTCAAAACAATGGTCAACCAAGTGCGTAACCTCGGGAGCACCAAGTGAGATGACCATTGTTGGTCACTTGTTCTCAAATGCTATAAATCAAGAACAAGGCAACACAATTGTTAATAGTTAAAGACCTTCGTCCTCTGAAGGGTTATTTCCTTTAGGATATAATGATCTTCAGACAAAGGTCAAGAAGGACATGCCTTCATCATTTTAGCATATAATCATAAATATAAATAAGAATGCAAAAGAACATTAAATACTATAGATAATGATTAGGTCTTCACAGTTTATTTATATTTACATCCATAGACAAGAATCAAAATTAATAATATTCATAATACAATAATACCTTTGGTTCGCCAGAAGGTGTGAATGCAAAGATGACGCAAGAGAGAGATTACAATCTAGCGTGAACAGTATGTGGGTACTGTTCATCTATTTATAGGCGTGGGACGCAACCCGGACACAATTACATTTATGTCCCTGACATTTACATGCAATTATGATGCGAGTGATCAAGGACTAAACAATCTTTTTCCCTTGAGTCGGTGACGACCTTCGACTTTGTCATAATACTAAGCTGAAGCTTCTTCAGCCATAGCTTCGGCTTCCTTCTGTATCATCATATCACGCATGCCTTTGTATTATCTTGCCGAAGGTGTTTTTGCCTTGAGGACCTTTGGCGGGGAAGAAGACCCCCAACAATAGCCCCTTCACGGTGCTAGATCGTTTTTCGTAACGAGCTCGATCCGCGAAAAACACGAAGGCTTCAGAATGTCGAAGGTCCAAAAAACACCTTCCCTGAGCTCGTTGCTGGGAAACGATTAAAATATTCCAATCGTCGAACGGTCCACCGCTCAGCCAGTGTAAGCGGTATGGCGGTTCAACTTCTCCCCCTGCAACACTATATAAACAGATGAGTTGGTGAGGAGTTACCACGGCATTCATTGCTATTGCACTGTTGTGCTGTTAAAATTTTTAACCATAGTCGAAGCTTCCTGCTTGCATTTTCAAGGAAGTGCTTCGTCACCTGAGATCAGCTTTGGCTTAGAGAACCTGAACACACAAATGGTCAGGGTAAGATCCACTAGCAGGGTGTCTCGTGAAGGAGAGGAGACCAAAATTGCCGAAACAGCACCGATTTCAGAAGTGATGAAGCGATCGAGTCTGGTTGTGTCATAGGAAGTTACTACCGAAGGTGCGTCCAATGCCGAAGCTAAACAAATTGTAGCTGAAGGCAAAAGTGGCAATGAAAGTGAAGAAGATAACAATATTCTGAGCCCAACAAAGCCTAGTCACATTGAATTTGGGAAATCTATTGAACAGAGGATGACATGGTTATGATGAGAAAACTTGGCTATTTTGGGGAGGCTGAGAGCAAGCTTGTCCGGTTTGCTAGGGAGGAAATAGTTCCGGAGCCAAGAGAGGACGAAGTTGAAGTTTTTAAGAGCTTTTTCAGAGCAGGTCTTCGGTTCCCCTTAAATGACATGATAGGATAAGTTTTGAAGAACTTTGATATATACCTTCATCAATTGACACCCAATGCTATTGTTAGGCTCAGTGTTTTTATATGGGCTCTCCGAAGCCAGGGTATGAGCACTAATGCCGAAGCTTTTTGCAGGGTGCATGAACTGCACTATCAGACGAAGGCCAGAGCAGATGGTCTTCATAAGAACTTTGGCTGTTACAACTTCGCATATAGAAAAGATATGAAAGCTCCAGTAATTGGCTATCAAAATGGCCAACCGGGTGGACAAATGAATGGTTTTATGTGAAAGCGGACAAGAAGAAAAGGGAGAAATTGATGACTATGGTCATGAAGCCCATGAAACTAAGCTTCAGAATGACCAGGCCCCTGTGCCATATGCAACTTGGCTCCCCATGCCAGCTAGCCGAAGTTGAGTTTAGAGTGGTAGCTGCTGAAATTAGTCCTAGGGACCTAGTACAAGAATATTTGGCAAACAAAACATTTTCGACTTCCAGCGGTTGGGGGATGCCGAAGAAAAAAGAAGGGGGGAAAGTATGAGCTTGTACAGCTCCCCTATCAATTTAAATTTGAGAAATAATTCAAGAAACCTTGCCACGAATGGCTGGAGATGATTGAGACCATGTGCAACGAGATACTTGGTAATTATACCAAGAAAGAAGATCAATTGATGACTGCTACCTTCGGCACTCGGCCAAAACGAAGGCTGGACCGTGTTATGGATGCCTTAAATTTCGATTATCCTGACTATGAGAGGCTCAACGAAGGGGCTGAAGGGATAAAAAGAAAAAAGAATAGTCAGCATTCTGAGTAGGTAGGCAATTTCTATGAAGCGAAAGCTTAGCATAGTGCCTTCTTCTGAGCCCAAAGCAGGAGAAGAAGCTCCTTCGACGCCCTCTGCTGCCGAAGTGGCAGAAATTCTGTAGGTAATGACTGATTCCCCACCCTTCAAGCTGCTAAGTCCACTTGGATCAGAACTGACAAAATTTTTACAAAAGAGAGGACAACCTTCGGCTAAAGAGGATAAAGTGAAAGAACAAAAGAAACGACAAATAGTAAATGTGATGCAAGCCATTGAACGAACACCGCCTTCAGCTTCGGCGGCTAAGACCGTGACTGTTATGGGTGCTGAAGCTAAAGCTAAAGCCGCTATTGAAGCCAAGGACGCCAGTGAAACTGAAGCTACAATGTCGGATATTGATAGGCTCATATCAGATGTAATTAAAGATGTTACTGCAGAGGAGGACGTGGCCACAGCGCCAGATAAAGAAAAGGGAATTGATTCCAGTCCTTCGAGCGAAGAAGATTTCGACCTTCGGCACCTGGGCGGTCAGGAGCTTTTAGAAGAAGAAAAATTGGAGCTAAAAGAATTTGCTATGTCGTGCGGATACCAACCGGGAGCTTTGCTCTTCGACGACGTTGATGAGGAGATCTTAGGATGTATTCGCGACCGCGCCGAGGTGAAGATAGTCGGCACTTTATCAAAGAGTGTCGGCTTCCCGAAGCTAGAAACTGATATCAGCTGCTACCGACGGCAACATATTGTTGGTAGCTTATTTTATTCCAACTTCAAGGTGAGACATGTGACTAAGTTATTATTATTATCTTTGTGGTGAATTAAAGGTTTTGACCATAACTTGTTGTTGCAGAGTATGCTGCTAAGCAAAGCGGTTAAAATGCAGCAGGATAACGAAGATAGGAAAAACGGAATTATAATTGAAGGCTTGGAAAGTAAGATAGAAGATCTTGAAGCTTCTCTAGAGAAGAAGGATTGCCTGCTGCAAGCGGTCGAAGGCTCCCTCGTGGAAGCACAATCTCAAAACACTAAATTAAGCAAGGAACTTGACAATGCTCGAACAATTTTGAACAAAAAATCAGAGCGTTTCGACCAAGAAATAAAAGAACTGCAATCAATGGCTGAAGCCGAAGCTAAGAAAAATACGAAGCTTCATGAGTCTATGAAAGACCTTCGGAATAAGCGCACGGACTTCGCCACCTGCTGTGTAAACCGTCTGAAAGAAATATTCAACTCAGTTAGGGATACCTCTAAAGAAATTGCCCCTTCGACTGAAGATATCCCCAAAGCCTTCGAGCATATTGAAAATGAAGTTGAAGCTCTCGATGAAGTATAACTGGGCATGGGGATTTCTGTGATCTGTTAACTTCGCATGGCACAACTGCTGCATTTTTGAAGGCTAGATGCACTCATGCAAAACTATTAACAAGCCAACCTTTGCCCTTTCAACGTCAGATTTAGTTGATATTCCTTTATTAGATTGCCAGCCGTCTTATACCTTTATCTATCTGCAGGATGGTGGTGCCGAAGACCGTTAGAATGAAGCATGTTCCGAAGGTCCTGAAGACTAGGATTCCCGTCTTGCATTTATCTGTAGAAAAACTTAGAGATTTCTGTTTGGCGAAAGATTGTAATCGACATTTGAGCTGAATATTGTACATATTTATCCATACCTTGCAATATAATCTTACCTCTTCGTCTATGTATGAATTGCTTTGCTGTGGGCGAAACCAACACTTACCATTTTTTGAGCCGAAGGCAAAAAACATCTTCCCTTCTTTTCGTTCACATCAAAGCATTTTTCATTAAAGACGAAGCGCCTCCAAACACCATGAAGTTTTATCTGAGACGAAGCATCTTCGTATTCAACAAAGCACTTTGTCACCATAGAGAAGCATCTTTTTTTCTTTTCTATTAACGCCTGTGCTTCATGTCATGATGATGATGATGATCCTACGAATGTCTAATGAATGCTTATATGAATGCAAAAATGATGTGATGAAACATGCAAATGTATGTCACAAACACAAACAAGACCACACCCAGACTCTGCATCCCCTTAGGAACGACTTTGGAGTCTTTTCACCTTTTACTTAGGTGGTATTTTAGCTCTACATCCCCTTAGGAATGACTTTGGAGGTAAGCTTTGTGTTGGAGGCCTTCCTCTTCTGAAGGTCCTCAAAAACGTGATTAATATGTTTTTCAGTGTAACATAGACTGTTACAGGAGGTTTCGGCTCTGGGATGAAGGTATGCATAGTATGGAGATGCAACCCGAAGGCAGAATGAATGGACGCCGAGGCTGTGACTGAAGGGGCTTCGACTTAGTATAATGACGAAGGTGGAAGATGAAACCGACCTAAAGGGGAAAAGACTACTTAGCCCTCAATAGTTCGCATTATGATTAAGAGTAAATGTCAGGGACATGGATGTAACTTTGTCCGAGCTGCGTCCTGTGCCTATAAATAGATGAACAGTAACACCATACTGTTCACGCTGAATGGTAATCCCTCTTGCGTCACTCTCACATTCTCACCTTCTGCCAAGTCGAAGGTATTGATGTAATATAAATATCATTGATGTTTATCCACATTTATAAAATGAGAATATAAATAATCTAGCGATTTGTTATGATTATTCGCATTCTTTTGTGTTTCATGTGTCTCAATTTATATCTGTTCACTAAAATGATGAAGGTATGCCCTTCATGACCTTCGTCTGAAGGTCATTATATCCCAAAGGAGATAATGCTTCGAAGGACGAAGGTTTCTAATCGTTAACAATTGTGTTGCTTTGTTCTTGATGTATAGCATTTGAGAACAAGGACCAATATTGGTGCCCACCTCCGGTGAACTCAATCGACCACCTTCGGCAAGCATCGACTCTCTCAATACTGCCGAAGAAGACAACGGTGCCAGGGGCTACCCTGCAGCCACTAGACACTAATCAGGAGACGCTGCGAGAAGCTAGGAGCCAGAAGAGGAAGGCTACTAGCCTAACACCTCAGGAGGAGGTGCTAGATCAAGAGATCAGGGATTTGGAGGCTATCCACCAACAAGTGCAACGGAAGAGGGAAAAGATGCTTCGGCTCACCGACCTTCAGAAAAAGATCGACGAAGCTACTGAAGAAATGCGTCACCTCACTTAGGATGACCTAGACCGAAGGCCCCAACACAGGGAGCTTCGCCAAGAAAGCCTATTCAATGATGATGAATGGTACGGTGACTTTCATCAGGGCAATTTTGCTTTTGACGATGCTTCTCCCTTGGCAGCAGAATTGCAGGCTACCCCATGGCCACCATCATACAAGTCACCTCAGCTCCCCATGTATGACGGGCACTCAGACCCGAAGCAATTCTAGATGAGCTACAAAGCAATCATATCCTCATATGGGGGCAATACTGCAGTCATGGCAAAGTCCTTCATCATGGCAGTCAAAAGCGTAGCTCAAACTTGGTACTCCTCTCTTCAGCCAGGGACAATTATGTCATGGCTGAAGCTAAAGGATATGTTAGTGACCAGCTTTCAGGGTTTTCAAACGAAGCCGGTCACTGCCCAAGCTCTCTTTCAGTGTACGCAGGACCAAGAGGAATAATTGCAGGCGTATGTTCGAAGGTTTTTGCGGCTGAGACCTCAAGCACCTATAGTGCCCAATGAGATCGTCATTGAGGCCATGATCAAGGGGCTCCGGCCAAGACCCACGGCGCAATACTTTGCAAGGAAGCCACCGCAAACCTTGGAGAAGCTTCTCTAGAAAATGGATGAGTACAGTAGAGCCGACAATGATTTTTGGCAAAGAAGGGAAGAAGCCTACAGATACTCTGAAATGGCCAGGGGCTTCGGAGGGAGATTCCACCCAAGGCATGTCAGGTCAATCCATAATGCCAGCTCAAGTGACGACAGGGGAAACCAAACCCAAAGGCAACAACACAACTCCTAATCATCAGGGGCACAACAAAGTTCCTTCAGGCCACCAGCTCCAAGAGGCAGAGAGGGCAAAAGCTTCGAAGGAAGATATGGAGATCAGCCCAGGAAACTATTTTGTTTGTTCTGCGGCGAAGACAAAGGGCATACCACAAGAACGTGCCAGGTTACAGTTCAAAAGCAGAAAGAGATTGCTGAAGCTGAAGCACGACAGAATCAACCGAAACAGGTTCTACATACCGCTTCATGCTACTCTCCCTACGTCCTAGAGTATGTTGGCAATCAACAGCCTACGGCCTCTGTCGCTTCGGCAAGCCATTCTCAAGATTCCTGGGCCCAGTTGCCACCACCACCACCGCTAGCACCTACTCTGGTTCACAGTTAACAGCCAGAAGGGCATCACCACGCTCAACAACAGCGCGATTTTCGGGAGGAATCCGAAGCTCGCATAGTCAACAGCACTGTGCCCGAGTCGAAGCACATTTACTAAAGAATATCCTAACCTGGTGTATCTTCGTTTTGTCTGTCATTTTATTTTCTTGTATGAAAAATAGTTCACAGAGGTTTAACCTCCAATTTGATGTAATAATATTGTGACCACACCATCAAGCGTAGAATGCAACCCCTCAACAATGCTTCCGAAGTTGTTCCTAAGGGAACGCAGAGTAAGTTCCGAAGCTACAAAATTCGTTCCTAGGGGATCATAGGGTAAGTTCCGAAGCTCAAAAGTCGTTCCTAAGGGAATGCAGAGCCAATATGCCACCGAAATAAAAGGTGAAGAAGCTCAAAAGTCGTTCCTAAGGGAATGCAGAGCTTAAATACCACCAAAATAGAAGGTGAAGAAGCTCAAAAGCCATTCCTAAGGGGATGCAGAGCTTAAATGGCACCGAAATAGAAGGTGAAGAGACTCAAATGACGTTCCTAAGGGGATGTAGAGTCTGGGTGTATTTTCGTGTGGGTATGTGTTGCAGAGTCTGGGTGTGTTTTCGTGTGGGTATGTGTCTTCGGCATACACATCATGATGCACCATATCATCGCATCATTTCGCATAGCATTACACCATACATCATGTCGCATCAGCAGCAAGATTGTGGAGAACAAAAGTTGCTTCTTTCAAAATACGCGATGAATGGAACAGTGTGCTGGAGCAAAAAGTGTACCTTCGGCAATTATAATTTTTCATGCTAAGAAAATCTTCGTCGACAACAATATTATACAATAGCTGTGCTATAGAAGGGCTTTTTCTTTACGAAGCATGAAAAGAAGGGAAGGTGTTTTTCGACGAAGGCTCAAAATGGTATGTACACAAATTTCATGCATCGCAAAGAAATATATTACATTTATATACACATAGATATTCAATGTTTAACTCATGTACGAATATTACATCTCCCAAATACTACATTTTTAAATACATAAGAAGTCAGTCTTCTTTTAAAATCTTCTTGGTAGCTTCGTTCAGTAGTTTGTTGACAGCTTCATCAACGGCTTCTTCGGTAATCTTTATTGTTTCAAATGCTGCTTTCATGGCTGGATCGGCCTCGGGGTCATTAGGCTCAAGTGGTGGTGAAAGTTCAGCTGTAAAAAAGAACTTGTTAATTTGAAGCTAAAAATAAGCACCGAAGCTAAAATTCAGTAATAATACATATATGCCTTGAGCGCTCAGCAGCCTCTTCGGCTCGCTTGGCTTTTTCTCGGGCATCATGGGATTCTTTTTCATTTTTCTTTATAGCTTCGTCGGCTATTTCGTGGCTACCTTTCATCCAAACATTGGAATAGAATTTCCCGCCCATCAAAGTAGCTTCGGTCGAAGGCTCCTTCGTGTCCTCTACGGAGAAGACGGTTTCTGCCTGGGCTACAACTTTAACATGTTCACAGCCAGTTTTCTCCAAAATCGCTGCAACCCCTCGGGCACAGGCAAAGGCGCAGAAATCCCCACGGTCGCTAAGTATTTTGTCAAAAGCTTCAGCTTCTTTGCCGATCCATTCAATGATTCCTTTAGGATCGCCTCTAATAAATTTTTGCTCTGATGAGTATGCACCCACCTTTGCAAAACTATCTTTCAATTTCTTAGCACAATCCAAGCATTTCTCATAATATCTCTCCTTCGATTTACGAAGCTCATCCACATTCTTTTGCAATCTTGAGCTAGTCCATTCGCTTATTTCTTGTTTCGCTTTAGCCACATCAAAATCCTCATTCTTTTTGGCAAGCCTTTTCTTTAGGTCTTCAACTTCGGCTTTATGAGCTTTGGATTATGCATTAAGTTTTGCTTCGCTGCTCTTCAGCCTATCCACTAAGGAAAGCAGAATTTTATCTTTGTCAAGGGCTTCATTCCTCAATCTGATGACCTCTGACCGAAGGTTACCAAGGGCTATTTGGCAGTTTTCGTCTTCAGCATTCTTTTGTGTCCTTAAAGCATTGCTCAAAATTAAGCCCTACAAAAAAGAAAAGGGGAGATTAGCACAATAATAAAAGATACAAGAATAATCTGTTTATAAGTCAAAACATCTTTACCTTCAGACTGTTATAAGCGAGGCTGTCTACAAGGTCATCCTTCGACATTATAGACAGGCCAAGCTCAAGCTTCGGAAACCCTATGTTCTTTGCCATCTCCCAGCAAATAGATATCTCCTTGTTGTCCGGAAGGTAGTACAGAAAGTCGTCTTCATCAGTGCCATTATACACCAAGGATCCTTTTGGGTACTTTAAATCCCTGGCATATTGCTTAGCTTCGACAATCGGCTCTTTCGACAACTGTTTCCCCAAAGCATGTCGTATGATAAAATCTAACTCTTCAGTAGGCGCTTCGGGGGTAGGAGATCTAATCTTCTTGGGTACCCTTTCTTTTTCCAAAATCAAAGTAGCTCCCAAAGGTTTTGCTTCAGTGCAAGTTGGCGGTCCGGCTTCGGCAGTATCCGGTGATATCCTAACTTTGTCAGATTTCTTTGGAATGTCGTCTTCTTTATCAAGCTTTGAAGCAGGAGTTTGTACCTTTGTTGACTCTATGACAGCATCTAGCACGCTAGCCATTCTTCTCCTCTTGGGTGTTATTGCAGGAATTTTGGACACCTTCGGCAACTCCGGCTCTGGTGGCTGGCTCAGGGTTTTTAGTTGCCCTCCCGACTCCTCTAGTTCTGGATCTTTGCCTATTTTTTCCTTGGTTTCGGCAGGATACTTCGGCGCTTCAGCCATCTCGGCTTTCTCCTGTCCCATTGCTTTTGGCACTTCAGCCGATGTCACACCCGGTTTTAGAAGGCAAACCGAATGCGAACCATGTACGTGCTAGGATCAGCAATTCACGTACACAGCAGTTACATAACATGGACATCATCACATAGTGCTCAGATATATTAAAAAGGGGAATAATAGTTGATTACATCATATGTCTGAGACATCCACATAGTCTTTACAATAATCAAAGTGCGGAAAAGAAACGTAGATACACGCGGCCTTCACAGGCAGCCGACTGGGGGTTGCCGCTAACCCACGCCTAGAACTCGTCGTAATCTTGGAACTCCTGGAAGTCTCCTTCCACGGCTTCATCCTCTCCTGAGCAGTGGTTGCAATGCGGACAACCTGGGGGGGGGGGGTTTGGTGTGTAGAGCAAGGGTGAGTACACATCAACATACTCAGCAAGTGTCCTGTTTGGCTGTAGTGGACTAGCTTTATGTGGGGATAAGTCAAGGAGTTGCTTTTAATTGGTCAGATTATTATTACTAGTAGAGAAAGCCAAGTTTTAGAATTAACCCACGTTATTAACCCAAACGTACCCTTTCCAAATGGAAAGAACACCACTTACCATTACCATAATTAATACCAAAAACCATCAATCTCATTGCCACCTGTAATCCGAACATCTCTAATCAAGTACCACTAATCACTGGAGCTCCCTTGGCCGCTCATAACCGCGAGCACGACTGATATATTAGTTTTCATACACTCTGCAGAGGTTGCGCACTTTACCCACAAGCCGTGATTTCCCTTTCTGCCCGGAGATCATGACTCTTCATTGATCACTACCAAGGTGACCTAGCAGGGTATCACTATGTAGCCTTTACAAAGATTCCCTGGAGCTGTAGCCGCCCGTTAGGTTTCCTAAATGTACCGCACTCCTCCCTAAAGGACAAATCAACCTTGGCAGAGCGAGCCGCATACATCGAGCCCCATTGACGGCACGACGGCTAAGAGAACTACACCCCGGTTCCTCTAATTATTCAGCTAAGGGCGTCCCACTCCACCCTCATGGTTGCACTGTTTTCCTGAGCGGTCATCCAACAAACAGGTCCTTACGGAGAGGCACTCAAGAAACCACTCGAACCCCCTTGAATGACACAAGTATATCATTGTAAATAAGAGGGAAAACAACATATCATAGATAAATCTCATCATGTTCATTAATTAATGTTGAGCAATAGCATGAAGCTAAACAATAATAATCCAACCCAAATAGGTAAACAAGGACATGGATAACAAAAGCTAGTCAATCCTTAGGTATAATTGTGTAAATACGGGAAGTAAATTATAGAATTGTATAGGACATAGATAGGTCAAGGGACACTTGCCTCCACCAACCAGCTGCTGCTCAAGGGCTTCTCCTGTGAGTTCCTCGGGCTCTTCAACCAGATCGTTCTCTATACGAGCGTAAACATACATACATCCACACATTTAATACAAAGGAACAGTACACCATACAATAGAATGCAATAAATAAACAGACGTTCCACACGGGGCTCCCAATTACGGTTAAGAGAGAAAGAGGAAATGACAGTCGAGTCTACGGTCGAGAAGCGATTATGTTACACAATTATAAATTAAACTACTCGCTTAACAGAAGGGCATTAATTTGGACATTGTGTTTAGCATAAAGTAAGGTAATGTTCCATGTTTAATCATTATAAATAGATAAGGATGAATGAAAGGGAGTGGTTGTACGGCGAGACGTATGACACAGCCTTTAAATCGAATTAAGAAATAAATGACTCGCTGCGCGACAGAGCGCGCAACGGGATTCTTGCATTAATTAAAGACAAACGTTACGCGTTGCGTGACGAAACGCACGACGGCTTACGTCAACAGAACTGCATTTAAAACGAATCATCGCGCGACGAAGCGCGCGACGCAGCACTGTAATAAATATAAATTAAACGAATCGTCGCGCGACAGAGAGCACGACGCAACACATTAATAAATATAAATTTAAGGAATCGTCGCGCGACGAAGCGCGCGATGTAGCACATTAATAAAGATGAAATTAGAATGAACCGTCGCGCGGCAAAGCGCGCGACGCAACACATTGACTAAACAAAATTAAAATGGATTAAACAAGGGTTAAACCAAGCGCGACTACGGTCGCACGCGCGAGAGCACACTGCGCGCGCCGAGGGCACGTGAACCGTGCAGGCGCGCGGGACGCGCGTCACCGGGGCACGAGCGCGGGCAGGGGCACGGCCGAGGGGCGCACGGGGGCGCGACCGAGGGCGCGCGGCCGGGGGCGTGAGCTCATGGGGGAGGGGAGGGGCGCGATGCGGCCGAGCTCGCCAGGGCGGAGCTCGCTGGGGCGCAGGACGGGGAGGGGAGGGCGCAGCGCGGCCGAGCCCGCCGGGGCGGAGCTCGCCGGGGCGCGGGACGGGGAGGGGAGGGCGCGGCGCGGGACGCGGCCGAGGGGGCGGCGCGGGGCGTGGCTGAGGGCGGCGCGCAGGGCACGGGCCGAGGGCGGCGCAGCACGGGGGCCGAGGCGGCGCGGGCGCGCGGGCAGGGAGGCCAAGCGGCGGAGAAGAAGGGGAGGGAGAGGAGAGAGAGGGAGAGGGAAGGGGAAGGGAAACTCACATCCGGGGATCCAAACTCCAGCGATCTCGACTCCAAATCCTAGGGCACCACGGGGAGAGAGAGAGAGGTTGAAGAGGGAGAGGGAGGTTACTGCGCGGGAGAAATCAAATGAGACAAAGGGATTAGGGGGAGGGGGGCGCGCGCATAGGAAGGGCAGGGGGCGCCGGGGCGCGCGGGCCAGACTGGGCCGGGCTGGGACACATCGCGGACCGAAACTCACGACACGCACGACCACTAAACGGAATCCAATCGCGAACCGAAATCCGAAACGGGACAAGACGAACACGCGACATCAGACAAAGAAATGTGCTTCGGCATGATGCAACACCCATGACACTTAGGTTTTGTTTATACATGACACAGACACCTGTCACTATACTGGTTTGAAATTGGGAAGGAGGAGCGAAACGGGAAGAGAAAAGAGAGTAACGCCCGAATTTGGTGAGTGAAAAGGAGAAAAAATTCTACCCCCAAATTCAGGGCGTTACAGCCGACTCTCCCTTGGCACTAGCAGGAGCGGAGTATTCCGACTCAACAGCGGAAGAAGTCCCTTAGCAAGCTTCGGCACTCTGGCCGTTTCAATGTACCTAGGCCGGTGTGTTAAAACTTTAATCTTTTTTCCTTCGGAGTAGCAGAAATGGCCGAAGTAGCAGCTTTTCTTTTCTTTCTCTGCTTTCGCGAGGGATACAAAACCAATTACATCAAAAACTCTGTTTAATCTTCTCTTGCCTTGTCCTCCGAAGGCTAATGTCATGGCATCATCTTTGGCTCTTGTGTAGGCCCCAAGCAATTCGTCACTAGTTGCCTCAACACAATTCAGCCAGTCATCGTTCAGCGCATCAAATTGATCTCTATATCTGAAGGTGTGTTCCAGATAAACCAAGCCACCTTGACTAGACTCGGCAGCAGCTTCCTTCGGCATCTCCCAGTCATTTACAAGAGACCACACTCTATAAGCAATATGCTCTTGGACTAAGTCTCTTGTGCCAATAAAAGTGCATACAATGTTAAAAGCCTTCTAGCATGCTTCAATTTCATTTCCAAGAGCAGCGGCCGGCCTTCTGATGCCAAAGCGAGACCAAATAGGGCGTTGAATGATCTCCTTTATATCTTCTCTTTCAACTAAGTTGTTCTTTACATAAAACCACTCTTCCATCCAGGCTCCTAGCCACCTTTTCCGAAACGTCGGGACTGGATAGCTCACATCAGAGTGAGGCACGAAGCCGTAACAACAAAAATTATTATGATATTGCTCTTTGCCAGTAGCCTTCGTCTCATAGGATAGCTCATGCATGTTATAGAAGCATTTTGCACTCGGCTATAGTCCTTGGCTCCTCATGGCCCAAATGAAAATCCCCAGTCTGATGATAGCTTTGGGGGTAATCTGATGAAGGTAAATTTCAAAGGTCTTCAGAACTTCAACTAAGAATTTACTTAGGGGAAACCGAAGCCCTGCCTTCATGAAGCTCCTGTAAACAACAATTTCATCTACTTCAGGCGCGGGGGCAGTGCTATCTCCTCCAGCCCTCATAATAGAAATGTCGCGGAAGTATCTTCCTTTCATAGCATCAATCTGACTCTGCTTGATAGTTGATTTTCCGAAGATGGTATGACTTGGCCGCCAGGGCCGATCTTCGACATCTTCATTACCACTTTCCAAGTCAAAACTTTCACTGTCGTCGAAATCCTCAGATAACCCAGCCAACATTTCATTGGTGATTTTCTCTGTATTTGTCTTCTCCATAGCTTCGTAAAACCCAGCTAGTGCAGGATCAACAATCTTCTTCTCTTTAGCCATTTAGTCAACGGTTGCACAAATGCCGAAGCTTACAATTTAATCAAAACTCGGCAAGAGCAAGAAAATTCAGAATAACAAAAATAGCACAAGCAGCTGAAATGGCACATCAAATGATATCAATGCGAGTCCCTCTTTATATGCGCAACGCCTCACAGCTTGGTGGGCCCTACATGCCAGTATCTTTTGCTATTCTAGCGAAGGGAAGGTGTTTTTTCAGACCTTTGGCTAAAGGCCTTCGTTCACGTCGCAGTCTGAATTTGTTATAAAGAAACAAATTAATACCGCGAGGGGCTACTGTTGGGGGCCTTCCTCTTCTGAAGGTCCTAAAAAACGTGACTAATATGTTTTTCAGTGTAACATAGACTGTTACAGGAGGTTTCGGCTCTAGGATGAAGGTATGCGTAGTATGGAGATGCAACCCGAAGGCGGAATGAACGGACGCCGAGGCTGTGACTGAAGGGGCTTCGGCTTAGTATAATGACAAAGGTGGAAGATGAAACCGACCTAAAGGGGAAAAGACTACTTAGCCCTCAATAGTTTGCATTATGATTAAGAGTAAATGTCAGGGACATGGATGTAACTTTTTCTAGGCTGCGTCCCGTGCCTATAAATAGATGAACAGTAACACCGTACTGTTCACGCTGAATGGTAATCGCTCTTGTGTCACTCTCGCATTCTCACCTTCTGCCAAGTCGAAGGTATTGATGTAATATAAATATCATTGATGTTTATCCACATTTATAAAATGAGAATATAAATAATCTAGCGATTTGTTATGATTATTCGCATTCTTTTGTGTTTCATGTGTCTCAATTTATATTTGTTCACTAAAATGATGAAGGTATGCCCTTCATGACCTTCGTCTGAAGATCATGATATCCCAAAGGAGATAATGCTTCGAAGGACGAAGGTCTCTAATCGTTAACAATTGTGTTGCTTTGTTCTTGATGTATAGCATTCGAGAACAAGGACCAACACTCTGCATCCCCTTCGGAACGACTTTGGAGCTTCTTCACCTTTTATTTAGGTGGTATCTTGGCTCTGCATTCCCTTAGGAACGACTTTTGAGCTTCGGAACTTACTCTGCGCCCCCTTAGGAACGGCTTTGTAGCTTCTTCACCTTTTACTTAGGTGACATTTTAGCTCTACATCCCCTTCGGGACGACTTTTGAGCTTTTCCCTGTCCTTTTTTGCACTCAATGGTGCAGATTCTGTTGTTACATGTTACATTCTTGGGGGAATTTGGCCCTTGTATTGCATAGGGCAAATCAAGAAAAATTGAAAATTACAACTTATGGCCCCATTAAACACCTTTCTCCCCTCTTGAAAGGAAAAGGGTGCCATAGGGAAAAATAAGAAAATTACATCAATTACGCATAATATCGTCGAAGCTCATCCGCACTCCAAGACCTGGGTATGTCGTTGCCGTTCATATCCTTCAGTCTGTAAGAACCGGGTCTTGGTGAAGATACCACCAGGAAAGGTCCTTCCCATTTGAGCTAAAGCTTCCCTACTGTATCGGGGTTAGCCACCCTTCGAAGCACTAGATGACCTGGCTTGATGTTTTTCAATCAACTTTTCTGTCACGCCATTTTATTATTTTGGCCTGGTATTTGTTGATGTGCTCTATGGCTTGAAGTCTGGTCCCTTCTATGGTATTTTTTGTTACTTGGCAGTCACTTTCATCTTTTGTCGAAGCTAAGGTTCTTATTGAACCCGTTCTTGCTTCTTCTGGTGTTATTGCTTCATCACCGAACAGAAGCTTGAACGGAGTAAACCATGTTGACCTTGATATAGCAGTGTTGTGGCTCCAAACTACCTTTATTAATTCGTCTGGCCACTTTCCTTTAGGCTGATTGAAAATTGACTTCATTATTCCTGTCATTATGATTCTGTTTGCCCTTTCTACCAACCCATTTGACTCAAGATGCCTCATTGATGCAAAGTGTATTTTTGTACCAATTTGGCTACAAAAAACTTTGAAAGTCTCGGCATCGAACTGAGTTCCATTATCAATGGTGATAGCCTTCGGTATGCCGAAGCGACAAACGATGTTTTGGCAGAAGAATTTTTGTACTATGGCCGAAGTTATTGTAGCCAAAGGCTTTGCTTCAATCCACTTAGAAAAATATTCCACTGCCACCACAACATATTTTAAGTTGCCCTGTGCCGGTGGGAGTAGTCCTAACAGATCCAAACCCCATCTTTCAAGTGGCCAAGTTGGTTGTATTAGTTGAGTCAAAGACGAAGGTTGCTTCTGATCTCTAGCACATCTTTAGCAATTTTCACATTTATGTACAAACTCTGCTGCATCCGAAGCTGCCTTCGGCCAGTAGAAACCTTGTCTGAAAACCTTCCCCAGTAGAGATCTAGACCCAATGTGGGCCACACACAGTCCTGCATGTATCTCTTTCATTAATTCTTGTCCTTCGGTTCTGGATAAACACTTGAGCAATGGAGAGCAAACTCCATGCTTGTATAACTCCCCTTCTATTATTACATATGTTCTTGTCCTTGCCTCCATTCTTTTATTATAACCTTCGTCGTCCGAAAGACAGTTGCCCTGGAGGAAGGATACAATTTCAGTCCTCCAATCTTCACTATGTACAGGTGAAATTGTGAGCACTGCTGCTTCCATGAGCTCAACCGAAGGTGCTTTTATTGTTTCAAAAAATACTTCTGAAGGTAAAGGGAGCCCCTGTGCCGCTGGTTTAGCTAACAAGTCTGCATGCTCATTCTCTCCCTTGGGATATTTTTTACAGAAAATCCTTCAAAAGAGGCTTCCAACCTTTGGACTGCATCTAAATACTTTTCAAGCTTCGGGTTTCTTGCCTTACAGCTTTTGTCTACATGACCCGAGATAACTTGTGAATCGGTCTTGAGGATTGCCCTTCTTATTCCATTGCCTTTAGCTTCCGAAGCCCCAAGAGAAGAGCTTCGTACTCGGCAATATTATTTGTATAGCTGAAGTCCAATTTTATTGCATAACATGTTCTAACTTTGAAAGGTGCAACTAGGACAGCAGCTGCTCCTGCATCAAAGGTCCCCCAAGACCCATCGCAAAATAATGTCCAAGCTTTGTCATCTTTTATTGTTTCTTCATCCTGAGCCCCTGACGTCCAATCAGCAATGAAGTCTGCTAACGCCTGAGATTGTATTGAAGATCTATGTACATAATCAATGGTGATACACCTAGCCCAGGTGGGGTTAGCCGAGGCCCAACAAGTTAGGGTTGCCTGGAGCCCAACAGTTCATTAAGCACACCCAACTCAGGGAAAGGCCCAATCGCCCCAAAAGACTAGTCCAATGGGGGAAGGGTGGCTCTCCCTTTTAAAGTGGCTTCCTCCTCCCATGTTAAGCAAGGTGGGATAATTCTGAGGCTCACACAGTCACCGTTCGACTACAATTGGGCTAACTGGGCCAATTGCGTCTTTGCCAACGGGTAATAGTGGAGGATGTCCTCATCAAATGGTGAATTCATTGAGTTCTGCAGCCCATTTTCCGACCCTTCCTGTTGCTTCTCTGTTCCTCATTATGTCCTTTAAGGGTTGTGATGAAGGCACTATTATATGATATGCTTGGAAGTAATGCCGAAGCTTCCTAGAGGCCATCAATACAGCATACAGTACCTTCTCCAATTCTGTGTAATTTTTCTTTGATGGGCTGAGTACTTCAAAGACGAAGTATACCGGTGCTTGCTTTTTTATTTGGCCATCTTGTTTCTCCTATACAAGTGTGAAAGTCGCCTAGAGGGGGGTGGATAGGCGAAACCTAAAAATTATAACTTTATACCCCAACTAGATCCCTTGATTAGTGGTTAGAACAAGATTCACAATTATCAAAGTATAACTAAGTCCTTTGCTTTTAAAGAGTGTTGCTTTCAAATAATGCGGAATTGATAAATCAATACAACTAATAGGTTTATGGAGAATAAAGCAAGAGGGCTTAGATAAGTAGAGCAATAACGCAAGTTCTTTCTTGCAAGGCGTTGCTTCACTAAATGAGAATTTAACTTGAAGCAACACCAAATAATGTAAGCAAAGAATAGTGCAAGAGAACTTAGAATGAGGGAAAACAAACAAATCACAAGCAATAAGCACAAGAGACATGGGTGATTTGTTTTACCGAGGTTCGGCCCTTGAACGCCTAGTCCCTGTTGAGGAGTCCACTAAGGACGGGTCTTTTTCAACCCTTTCCCTCTCTCCACCGATTACCAAGACCGGCGAGCTCTTTTTCTTCTCAAGGATCACTTAAGACCCCGCAAGGATCACCACACACTTAGGTGTCACTTGCTAGCTTTACAAGCCTCCAAAACTTTGGAGGAAGTTCAATGGGAGTCAAAACTGCATGCGCGAATGGTCACAAGATGTAGCACACACTTTCTCTCAATGATTCTCACAAGGCACTATTGCTAAACTCACACGAGAGGCTCTCTTTTGCTTGCTCTCTCTTTTGTGGCACTTGTGTTGGTTGTAGTGGTCTAAATCTTGTGTATAGGATGGATCAATGAATAGAGGAGGTTGGAATGTCAACTATATGACTTGGAATGTTGCTTGGGCTCCCACACCTTGAAGTGGTCGGTTGGGGTGGTATTTATAGCCACCAACTAAATTGTAGCCATTTGGATAAGGCTACTGGCGATCGGCGCCACCGGACTGTCCGGTACGCCACCAGACAGTGTCCGGTGCGCCGCCACGTCATCCTGTCGTTAGGGCTTGGAGCTGGTCGACCGTTGGAGGCTTTGTCCTCATGCGGCACCGGACAGTCTAGTGCCACAACGGACAGTCTGGTGCCCATCTGATCTTCTACTCTGACTTCTGTTGCGTTACTGTGCTGCACTGTTCACTGTCAGAGTCGACCGTTGCGCGCAAATAGCCGTTGGTCCGCTGGCACACCGGACAGTCCGGTGATTTTTAGCGGTGTGCGCCTGGAGACACCCGAGAGTGGTTGGTTTGAGCTGCTCGGTCCTGGTGCACCGGACAGTCCGATGCGCCATTCCTCAGCACACTCTCGTTCCTTTTGCTCCTTTCTTTTTGAACCCCTTTTAATCTTTGTATTGGTTTGAGTTGAACCTTTGACACTTGTGGAACATATACTCTAGAGCAAACTAGTTAGTCCAATTGTGTGTGTTGGGCAATTCAACCACCAAAATCATTTAGGAAAAGGTTTGACCCTATTTCCCTTTCAATCTCCCCCTTTTTGGTGATTGATGCCAACATAAACCAAAGCAAATATATAAGTGCAAAATTGAACTAGTTTGCATAAGGTAAGTGCAAAGGTCGCTTGGAATTAAACCAATATATTTTAATAGATATGCATGGATTGCTTTCTTCTTATTTAACATTTTGGACCACGCTTGCACCATTATTTTTGTTTTTGCAATTTCTTTGGAAAATTCTTTTCAAAATCCTTTTGCAAATAGTCAAAGATATATTAATAAGATTGAAAGAAGCATTTTCAAGATTTGAAATTTTCTCCCCTTGTTTCAAATGCTTTTCCTTTGACTTAAACAAAACTCCCCCTAAATGAAATTCTCCTCTTAGCTTTCAAGAGGGTTTTGGGATATACCAAATAAGATACTCTCATTTGAGGAATACTAATTTCAAAGGTACAAATTGAAAAACATTTAAAATCTTGAACTTGTTTCGAAAATTTTTGAAATTGGCGTGGTGGTGCGGTCCTTTTGCTTTGGGCTAATACTCTCTCCCCCTTTGGCATTAATCGCCATAAACGGAGTCTTTAGAGCCCTTTTTTATTCTCTCCCCCTTTGGCCAACAATATATGAGTGAAGTTTATACCAATGTGGAGAGATGGCGGAATACCGGCAAAGTGAATAATACCGATGGAGTTGAGTGGAAGCGTCGTCTTTGCTGAATACTCCATTTCCCTTTCAATCTAAGACTTAATACACAAGATACTCATGGGAACATATTAGTCTTAGCTTTGGCACAAGAGAGATAGGAAATATGCAAATGTACCAAAGGAAAGAGACATGGTTAAAAGGATATGTCGATTAAGCTTAAGCAGTTCTATATAATACAGATTGCTCCCCCTAAATTTGTGCCTTGAAGATTTTGGCCTTAGATGCCAAGTGCACATAATTAGGTTAATGAGAACATATCTATATCATAGAAGCTGTGAAGTGCAATGTGTCATAATAAAGGTGTGATGCTCACGACAGACTATGCACTTATGAAAGCATGTTGGAAACATTTTAAGCAATTACCCTTACAGATTTCAAAGAGACTTTAAGGAACCTCCACCTTTGGAACAAAGGTAGCTTATCCTTGTTACAAGGTTAAGCTTTAAGCTCTTTGACAATAAAACCACTTCACCTAGTTTTAACAAAAATGCATAAATGCAGGAATGAAATTTTTTTTGAGAGGTTAAACTAGGTATGAAGCAGGGATATGCATAGACATGCTTTCTCTTCCTTTTATACAAGATATGCAAAGAATTTATAGAAGAGGAAGATTTAGGTACATGTGTAAATGAGAGGAAGTAGTTTTACCCTTTTGTACCTTCACATAGAGACGCTCCCTTCATTGTGCTTTGTCCTTAGCCTTAGTTACTTAAGACCTATATTCAAGACAATGTATGGAAATATTTTGCACAATAGAGAGTTCTACAACTAGTGATTCTTTTCTAGGTTATAATTATCATATATCAAGTGAATCACAAATTGCATAAATCTATCCTGAGATCTCCTTTTAACTTAGTGCATATCAAGAGAGATATTGATTGATAGTATATGAGGCACTAAGAGACATAAGTGTTAATTGTAGCTATTCAATGATCAAACAAATAACAGATGCGATCAAAAGAAAAACATATGCATTAGATTATCAATTAAGCTTAAAAATAGGAGAATCTAGTAAATATGCTACTTTAGCAATGAAGATTGCAATCCTTGATAGAGATGACATTACTTTACCAAGAAGAATTGAAAAGCAGTAGCATACTTCATGAGAAACTTATTCTCATACTTGAGACTATATGAGATTACTAAGATAAAGTGTTAGTCTCAATATAATCAAGATATAGAAATAGGCTCCCCCTAAAGATATGCATCAAAGTATTTGAATGAATTGAATAGATGCACTAATTTTTAGAGACGAATAGGGAGAAGCATTATACATCTTGAACAAGGCTGATAAGATTTGCAATAAACAACTTATGCCTGGAATTCTCCCAATGAAAAAGGATTTAGAATACTCACAACCACACCATTGATTGTTTTGAAGATCTTATTGTTCAAGTAGGTGTTGTTGTTCTTAATGTCTTCCTCTTTCATTTGAGTGTCCTCCCTTTGTAGTTGTCTCTTTTTCCTTCCAAACTTATTGAAAATACTCAAGAGAGATGTTAATAGCACAAGGGAGTATATGATGAAGGATGATTTCTTTAGTTAAGAAATATAAACAATTCATCATTCATAAGTCACATATGAAGTAAAATCCTTAACATTAGTGCATGTCATTAGAAAAGAGGAATATGCACCTTTTAAACATTTTGATTAATCATGGGAAATTTACTTCTTCATATTGAATTTATTATCATAACTTAGAAGCATATCAATATGAGAACAGATATAGCGAAGGTACTGTTGGGACCATGCTTCGTCACCGAAGGTCCTGCAGGAAGAAACAACTTTGGCTGAAGCTGTCGGCACGTGATGACCGAAGGTTGCTGTTCATGAAGCTTCGGAATAGCAAACCGACTTAAAAGTAGAATGACCTTTTAGTCCACAAGTGTTTGAGTCATTGTTGTAAACTTTTATGAGGGGCATGATTGTAATTCCTCACAGGCTGTGTCCTGTGCCTATAAATAGTGAACAGTATTCCTTTACTGTTCACGCATTCTTGTAATTGCAAGGGCATCTCTCGGGAATCATTACTTGTCAAAGCGAAGGTATAAATGTACCTTGAAACATTGTATTCGAACATCCTATATTCATATGATAAAATATGTGAATGATGCCATTTATTTCCGGCATGTTTATCTTTGATGTTTTACATTTTACATTCCTTTATATTATCTTTGTAAATTTAGTTACGAAGGTGAAACCTTCGTAGCATTATATTCGTAACCTTCGTCCGAAGTTCATTAAATCCTTGGGGAGATAATGCTTCAGCGGACGAAGGGCATTTGATATTTAACATTCTTTGTGTTGCCTCGTTCTTGATTCATAGCATTTGAGAACAAGTCCCCAACATTTGCGCCCACCTCCGGTGAACTCACTACCACTTTTTCTGAGCTGATGGCTTCATTCAATATTCAAGCTGGAGCTGCTTCGGTTCCGAAGCTAGTATTCCCGATAACAGGCGGTTCATGTTCAGAACTAGCCAACAAGAAGCAAAAGAAGGAAGCACAGAGAAGGGTACAGCATGTCGGGGTGCAAGGACCCTTCATCAAGTCCAGATGGTCTCACATTCCTATTACCTTCTCCCAAGAGGATCTTCAACTCAAGGATTACCCACACAATGATGCTATGGTTATCTCTTGTGTTATCAAAGGATTTCTGGTCCACAATGTTTTGGTTGATACGGGAAGTGCAGCCGACATCATATTTGCCAAAGCCTTCAGACAGATGCAAGAGCCCGAAGATAAAATTCTTGATGCCACACATCCCCTCTGTGGCTTCGGAGGAAGGCAGATTGTAGCACTCGGCAAAATCTCAATGTCAGTGGCCTTCGGATTCATCAACAACACAAGAACTGAACAAATTATGTTTGATATCGTTGACATGGAGTACCCTTACAATGCAATCATTGGTCGTGGTACTCTTAATGCCTTCGAAGCAATTCTGCATCCAGCTTATCTTTGCATGAAGATACCTTCGGACCAAGGGCCCATTGCTATTCATGGAAGTCAAGAAGCTGCCAGAAGGGCCGAAGGAAATTGGACAGACTCAAAAGCAATCCATAATATAGATGGAGCTGAAGCTTGTGAACAATACAAGTTCAGAAGGGAAAAAGCTGCTTCGGCTGATCAGCCGAAACCCATGCTCTTATGTGAGGATATAGCAGAGCAGAAGGTGCTATTGGGATCTCAATTGTCCGAAGAGCAGGAGAAAACCCTGATAAGGTTTTTGTTTAACAATAAAGATGTTTTTGCTTGGTCAACTAATGATCTTTGCGGAGTTAACAGGGATGTTATTGAGCACTCGCTCAATGTTGATCCATCCTTCAGACCCGGGAAACAGAGGCTTCGGAAGATGTCTGATGACAAGGCCGAAGGTGCTCGAAATGAAGTGAAAAGACTCCTCACTGCCGGAGTTATTAGAGAGGTAAAATATCCAGAATGGTTGGCTAACACTGTTATGGTGAAGAAGGCCAATGGTAAATGGAGAATGTGTATCGATTTTACTGACCTTAATAAAGCTTGTCCGAAGGACGAGTTTCCATTGCCAAGGATAGATTCCTTAGTTGATGCAGCAGCTTCATCAGAGCTCATGAGTTTGCTGGACTGCTATTCAGGCTATCATCAAATATGGATGAAGAAGGAAGATGAACCAAAAACCAGCTTCATAACCCCTTAAGGGCTTAAAAATGCCTGAAGGGCTTAAAAATGCTGGAGGAAGTTTCAGCAGAATGACAGCAAAGGTTCTCCATTCTCAGATAGGCAGGAATGTACTAACTTATGTTGATGATATCATTGTAAAAAGTACGAAACAGGATAACCACATTGCTGATTTACAAGAGACCTTCGCTAACTTTAGACAGGCTGGTCTAAAGCTGAATCCAGAAAAATGTGTCTTCGGAGTAAAGAAGAGGAAATTTCTCGGTTGCTTAGTTTCAACAAAGGGAATTGAGGCCAACCCAAGTAAAATCGAAGCTATACTTCGAATGGAGCCACCTAGTACAAAAAAGGGGGCTCAAAGATTAACAGGAAGGCTAGCATCTCTCAACAGATTCATATCTAGATCAGCAGAGAGAAACTTACCATTCTTCGAAGTGCTAAAGACAGCTGAAGTCTTTCAATGGGGACCACTCCAGTAGAAGGCCTTCGAAGAACTGAAGCAGTATTTGATAGATCTAACAACATTAACTCCACCTACGCCAGGGGCTCCTTTGTTATTATATGTGGCAGCTTCGCACTCAGCGGTAAGCGCAGCACTTGTCTAGGAGAAGCTTGAAGGCCAAGTTAAGAGGCAGGCCCCAATATATTTCGTATCTGAGGTTCTTAGTTTATCGAAGAAAAATTATACAGAATTGGAGAAGGTACTGTATGCTGTTTTGATGGCCTCCAGAAAGCTTTGGCATTATTTTCAAGCTTACAACATAATTGTTCCTTCTTCACAACCTCTGAAGGACATTATGAGGAACCGAGAAGCTACTGGAAGGATTCGAAAATGGGTTGCAGAGCTCAATGAATTCTGTATTGATTATGTTCATAGATCTTCGATTCAGTCCCAGGCATTAGCAGACTTCATTGCTGATTGGACGCCAGGGGCTCAGGAGGAAGAAACAAATAAAGACGCCGAAGCATTGACAGTGTTTTGCGATGGGTCTTGGGGAACCTTCGGAGCAGGAGCGGCTGCTGTGTTGGTTTCACCTTCCAAAGTTAAAACTTGTTATGCGGCAAGACTTGATTTTAGTTGCACAAATAACATCGCCGAGTATGAAGCTCTGCTTTTGGGTCTTCGGAAATTAAAGGCAATGGGAATCAGAAGGGCCATTCTTAAAACTGATTCTCAAGTTATTTCTGGTCATGTTGACAAAAGTTACAAAGCAAGAGACCCGAAGCTTGAAAGGTATCTAGATACAGTCCGAAGGATTGAGGCTTCCTTCGAAGGTTTCTCTGTCAAAAATATTCCTCGTGGAGAAAATGAATACGCTGATCTACTAGCTAAGTCAGCAGCCCAGGGGCTGCCTATACCTTCGGAAGTATTTTTTGAAACAATAAAAGCACCTTCGGTCGAGCTTCTTGAAAGAGCAATCCTCAACATATCCCCTGTTTATAGTGAAGATTGGAGAACTGAAATCATCTCTTTCCTTCAGGGTAATTTTCTTTCAAATGACGAAGCTTATAATAGGAGAATAGAAGCAAGAGCTCGACCATATGTCATAATAGAAGGGGAGTTATACAAGCGCGGGGTCTGTTCCCCATTGCTCAAGTGCTTATCCAGATCCGAAGGTATAGAATTAATGAAGGAAATACATGCAGGTCTATGTGGATCTCATATTGGATCTAGGCCCTTGCTTGGGAAGGTTTTTCGCCAAGGATTTTATTGGCCAAAGGCAGCTTCGGATGCAGCGGATTTAGTTCAAAAGTGCGAAGGTTGTCAGAAATGTGCAAGAGATCAAAAACAACCTTCGTCTTTAACTCAATTAATACAGCCCACTTGGCCATTGCAAAGGTGGGGTCTGGATTTGTTAGGTCCATTACCACCTGCACAGGGGAACTTAAGATATGTGGTGGTGGCAGTGGAATATTTTTCCAAGTGGATTGAGGCAAAGTCCTTAGCCACAATAACCTCGTTTACTATTCAAAAGTTTTTCTGGCAAAGCATTGTTTGTCGCTTCAGAGTGCCAAAGGCTATAACTGTGGATAATGGGACACAGTTCGATTCTGAAGCCTTCAGAGAATTTTGCAATCAAATCGGCACGAAGATCCATTTTGCATCAGTCCGACACCCAGAATCTAATGGACTTGTTGAAAGAGCCAATGGGATCATAATGACAGGAATAATGAAGTCAATCTTCAATCAGCCAAGGGGAAAGTGGCCAGACGAGTTAATCAAAGTGGTGTGGAGTCATAATACAACCATGTCAAGGTCAACAGGTTTTACGCCCTTTAAACTATTGTTCGGTGACGAAGCAATAACCCCGGAAGAGGCCAAAGCGGGATCAATAAGGACAGTAGCTTCGGCAGAAGGCAAAGACGAAGCTGACTGCTCTGTAGAAAAAGATGCTATTGAAGGGATCAGACTTCAAGCTGTGGAAAACATCAATAAATATCAAGCTGAAACAATAAAATGGCATGACAGAAAAGTCAAGCTGAAGAACATTGAACCAGGACACCTGGTGCTTCGGAGAGTAGCCAACCCTGAGACAACAGGCAAATTACAGCTGAAGTGGGAAGGCCCCTTTTTGGCAGTATCTTCGTCAAGACCCGGTTCCTACAGATTGAAGGATATGGACGGCAACGACATTCCTAGATCATGGAATGCGGATGAGCTTCGTCGATATTATGTTTAGATTGATGTAATTTTTTATTCTTTTTCGTGGCACCCTTTTCCTTTCCAAAGGGGGAGAAAGGTTTTTAATGGGGCCACAACATGTAATTTTCCTTATTCCAATTTTATGAGAGTGATATCCCCCAAAAAATGTAAATGTAAATGCAAAAGGAAAAAGAAAAGGGAACAGGGAGAAGCTCAAAAGTCGTTCCTAAGGGAATGCAGAGCTTACAGCGAAAAATAAACGCTGATTCCGCCGAAAGTAAAAGGCGAAGAAGCTCCTAAGGGAGGCTTACAGCGAAAAATAAGCGCTGATTCCGCTGAGAGTAAAAGGCGAAGAAGCTCCTAAGGGAGGCTTACAGCGAAAAGTCAACGCTGAAGGACCATGATTATGTATTTTGATATTTATTTGCACAACGCATCTCATCATGTCATTTGCATTCATAAACATGCATTTAGGCATATGTAGGATCATCATTATATCGCACAAAAAGCACAGATGCTTCAGCAATAAGGAAAAACTCGAAGGAAAATCTTTATGCTTCGTTGTGTACGAAAAGAAGGGAAGGTGTTTTTCGCCTTCGGCTCAAAAGAGAAGTTTCGTCCACAGCAACGCAGACTGGATGTGGTTATAGGAGACAGAATATATTACAAGGTATGTACAAATTTACATAAGTTATTCCATATCTATATTACAAGAGTTTCTCCAAGAATTTTTGCAGGAAAGCGCATTACAAGCAATTTTAAGCTTCAGCCAAAGGCTTCGTCTTCAGTTTTGTCGAACTTCAGCATTATCAATCTTCAGCTTCGTCATCCTATATATCAAACAGCACAGTAAGAAAGGTACAAATTTCAAAGGAGAAGGTAAAAGTAACAAACATAAGTTTCTTACCGGCTTCAGATGGCTTCGAGCTTCGTCGCCTGCCATTTTCCGCCCGCCACTTACCCAGATCTGGGTCATGAATCTATTTCCAATACTTCTGGCTAAGCTTGGGATATCTAACAAATCTGAAGCTGACAAGCTGAAGTTTGGTCTGTTCACGATGTTTCCATGTGTGCAGCCAGCCTTCAAAAAAGCAGCAGCTGTGCCCCGAGAAGATACCAGGGCGCAGAAGTCAGCGTGCCCACCAATAACTTCGTCAAGGGCATCAACTTCGCCTTCAATATGTTCTAATGTTCTTGGCAGATTTTCAGCTGAAGGTGTAAATTTCGAAGAGCTAGCTCCGACAGAGTGAAACACGTCCTTCAGCCGTTGCACACATCGGATGCCGAAGCTTAAGCATTTCTCCTAAAGTTCTGTAAAGGATTTCTGCAAATTTGAGTATTTATCCACTTCAGCTTTCAGGCTTGTTTCAAAATATTTCTTTTCTTGCTCGAATTTTTCTGATTGACGGAGCAATTCATTCTTTAATCTATCATTTTCAGTTTGGACTTCAGCTAAAGAGCCCTCCATGGTCTGAATAACAAAATCCTTCTTCTCTAATGCACCTTCGTGCTCTTTGACCATGATTTCAAGATCTTGGATTGCGAAGTCTTTCTTTTTCAGATTGGTTTCGTAGTTTTCAATCTTTTCAGTCAGATCTTGAATGACGGTTTTATTTTTCTCTTCCTCCAGATCTTGTTGCATTTTCAGAACCTTGCTTAATAATATGCTCTGTCAAAATGATCTTCGTTAGAACACGACCCAAAAGTTAATAATAACAGTAATAAAATAACAAAAATATTCGCTACCTTGAAGTTAGCATAAAGCAAGCTTCCGGCGATGTGGTGTCGTTGTTAACGACACAAGTCCGCTTCCACCTTCGGCAAGCCAATGCTTTTGGAAAGGGTTCTGATAATTTTGGCCTCGGTGCGGTTCCGAAGGCACCTTAGTTTCCCTTCGTTCACCCCACCAAATAGCATAGCGCCTGATTTATATCCGCAAGATATGGCATATTTTTTCAACTCCTCTTTCTCAGTGTCTGTTAACTCTTGTCCAAGTAGGTCTTGAAAATTAAAATCTTCTCCCTCAGAAATTTCACCAATTTGCTCTTTCCCCTTCTCAGTTGCTGTATTCACTGCAGCCACAGCAGCTTCTTCTTCGGCCATTTTCAAGAGAATATTGTCAATAACCTCAAGTGTAGTTTCTAGGTTCGACTCTTCGGTGGCCCCGGCTTCGGCCCCGGTAGCTTCGGGTTCGCTGGTTTCAGCTTTAGTAGTTTTCATCCCAGTAGCTTCGGCTTCGGCAGTTTCAGCAAAGGGAATTTTCGGCACCGTTGCCAGTGGCGGCGTCTAGTGGATCACATCTGTTACTTGAATAATTCTCCGTTTTTTTCGGCTTCGCAGGACTTTCTGCTGCCGAAGCTGCCTTGTCCTTCTGAAAAAACTTCGTCAGTTCCAGTGCCAGTGGACTTAGCCTGGTAGGCAAGGGTTCAGTCATTACCTTCATAATTTCTTCTACTTCAATAGCAGAAGGAGAAGCAGGAATATCTTCTTCTCGGACCGACGTTTCCGGCTCCGGGGACGCATCTTTTCTCTTTCTTGAAGTGGCCACCTTTGGCTCAGGATTTAACTCTTCAGCGCTAAGACTTTCAGAATCTTTCTTTTTCTTCTTGGCTACCTTGATGACCTCTTCGTCAGTAGCGCTAGCAATCCTTTTTCGCTTTGGGCCTCCGGCAGCTCCGCCCAGTCGACCGTAGTCAGCGTATTCAAATCCTATGACATCAAGCACTCTGTTTAGCCTTCGTTTCGGCCGAGTGCCGAAGGCCGCTGTCATTAATTGGTCCTCTTTTTTAGAGTAGTTCCCAAGAATTTCATTGCTCATCATTTCAATTGTATCAAGCCATTCTTGGCAGGGTACTTTAAAATTTTTTTTGAATTTATAATGATAAGGTAGCCTGACGAGTTTCCCCTCTTTCTTTTCCCCGTCAAGCTTCGGCATTGTCCACTCTTTCATCGTTGGAAAAACTCTGAAAGCCAGGAATTCTTGCACTAAATCTCTAGTGCCAATATGTTCTGCTATAATTTTGAATTCGCCTAGCGCAGCCCAAGTTGGACCTTCTAATACCATTTTGCATCGGGGTCTTGTTTCTCCGAAGATTAATTCAAGAGGGCTCTGAACCAGCTTCTCTTTATCTTCGTCAATTTTGACATAGAACCATTCTGATTTCCAGCCTGCCGGCCATTTGCTTCGGTAGCTAATCACGGGAAACTTTGTGGTTTTCCGATAAGCAAAATTATAGCAGCCAAAATTCTCATGCAATCCATCTTTTCTGGCCTTAGTTTGGTAATGCAACTCATGAACTCGACAGAAGCTGTCAGCAAATGGCTCCACCGCCTGACTTCGGAGAGCCCAGATATAGACGCTGATCCTGACAATTGCGTTGGGAGTCAGTTGGTGAAAGTAAATACCAAATCTTTGCAGCACATCAGATATCATCCTATTTAAGGGGAATCTTAATCCAGCTTTTAGAAAGCTCTTAAAAATAACTATTTCATCTTTTTCTGGCGTCGGGGTAGTTTCTTCCCCCCCGAAGCGAAGTAGCTTCTTCTCATTCTCACTGAAATAACCCGACTTCACCATCTTGGAGAAATCAGCCTTGGAGACAGTCGACTTCCCGAAGTCCAAATGGCTGGGCTTGCTTGGCACGGCAATATGATAATCATCATCAGAATCAGCTTCCTCAATATTTCCTTCTTCCGCTTCGGCAACAGCTTCTTCTGTCTCGGCAGCAGTATGTCCTGTCTCGGTAGTACGGATTCCTTCCGAGGTCACCAGTCCGGATCGTTGCATCGCTTCGGAGATAGGAACAGTCTCCGCTCCTTCGGCTTCGCCTCCCTTACGCTCAACACTAGTGGTAGAGCGCACTCTGGCCATTCAATTCTGAATTTCTTGGGAACTAAAGAACTTTTTCTTCCGAAGCTTTTTCTTCTGATGAAGTAGGCTTTAAAATTGGAGCTTCGTCTGCTTGCGAGAGTCAAGCTTCTGCTATGGTTAAAAATTTTGGCAGCAAAACAGTGCAATAGCAATGAATGCTGTGGTAACTTCACACCTACCCGTCTGTTAATATAGTGCTGCAGGTAAGAAGGTGAATCGTCAGGATTTACACACTAGGCAAAGAGCTGCTTACACCCGCTGCGCGGTGGACCGCAGAGACCAAATAGTAACCCTGCAGGGTGGGACCGCTACGCGCTTGGAAACTGAATCGTTTCTCGACAACGAGCTCAGGGAAGGTGTTTTTTCGGACCTTCGGCTTCCTAAAGCCTAAGAGACTTTTTTCACGGATCAAGCTCGTTACGAAAAACGATCTAGCACCGCGAAGGGGCTAATGTTGGGACCATGCTTCGTCGCCGAAGGTCCTACAGGAAGAAACAACTTTGGCTGAAGCTGTCGGCACGTGATGACCGAAGGTTGCTGTTCATGAAGCTTCGGAATTGCAAACCGACTTAAAAGTAGAATGACCTTTTAGTCCACAAGTGTTTGAGTCATTGTTGTAAACTTTTATGAGGGGCATGATTGTAATTCCTCATAGGCTGTGTCCTGTGCCTATAAATAGTGAACAGTATTCCTTTACTGTTCACGCATTCTTGTAATTGCAAGGGCATCTCTCGGGAATCATTACTTGTCAAAGCGAAGGTATAAATGTACCTTGAAACATTGTATTCGAACATCCTATATTCATATGATAAAATATGTGAATGATGCCATTTATTTCCGGCATGTTTATCTTTGATGTTTTACATTTTACATTCCTTTATATTATCTTTGTAAATTTAGTTACGAAGGTGAAACCTTCGTAGCATTATATTTGTAACCTTCGTCCGAAGTTCATTAAATCCTTGGGGAGATAATGCTTCAGCGGACGAAGGGCATTTGATATTTAACATTCTTTGTGTTGCCTCGTTCTTGATTCATAGCATTTGAGAACAAGTCCCCAACAGGTATGAAATAGATTCTAATGAACTAGTGCATTTAAGAGAATGATATTAAATGCACATTTAGCTAATTTAAGTTCAATAAAGAATCTATTCTTCACATAGGTAAAATATGATAATTTAGATTAAATAACCAGATTGATGGGAACTATATTTGATTAAGAAGATGAGTTCCCATACCTTTGCTTTTACCTTTCTTTCTTTGGGTGAAGAGCAACCCTTGAGGCTTGTGGCTTTAGACATGCACTTAATCTCTTGTAGATTTCCATAAGTAAGCTCAAGAGATATGTCATTAGTAACACAAGCACTAGTTTCCCTTTTTGTAATAATTTTTTATAAGGAATGAAAAGATAGATTACTTAAAACATGGAAACTTCATAACATGGAGAGCGATAAATGTAGAAGAATCATATCCAATTTAAGCAAGTAAAAATACATCATAAATCATTGGATCGATTTTTCTTTTCATGTTAGATTATGCATTTCCATCGAGAAACTTATTCTCTCTATGTGAGACTACTTAGGTTAAATGCACAAAAGCATTAGTCTCATGATTCTAGTCATAAAGAGATATTCCCTTTATAAGTGTTCTAAGGATTTGAATTCCTTATATGACACCTTATTCTTTTAAGAACATGGAATATGTCTCTATGTCTAGAACATGGCAACAATAGGATAATTAATGTAAAACATGCCATGAGATACTTACAATAATTAAAAGCATGTAGATTGCCATAGTATGGAAATGATGAAAATGCAATCTACCATATGAGAGGAATTTCTTCAAAGAATGGTGACATGATTTAAAAACATTTGAAGTGCTTCCCTTTTTCTATGTGACTACACAAGACATATAAGAAATGGTAATTTAAGATACTTGCACTTAAAGGCATAAATGTTACCATCCTTTGGCTTTCCTCCATGTTGTAGGCCTTGATTTTCCCACACGGGATAATTATTTATTTCCTACAACATCAATATCTTCCCCGAGATGATATGAGTTTTAGACATAACAATTTAAAATAACTTTGGGTCAATCTTGAATATATAGGTCATTGAAGATTGATAGCTTGAGTTAATAAAAATTGAATTGACTCTCTCAAGCACCCCAAAGCTTCATATCATCTCCTTCTCCTGCAAAGCTTGTCAAGCATATTTTGGTACCCATCGCTTGATGGGTCCATCAAGGTTAGTCAACAAGGATCTAGGAACCCAAAAGTCCTTTATGTTAGCACTTGGTAAACTCATTACCTTTCTAGCACAAGTTGCAATTTTGGGTTGCCTAGTTACATGTGAAATAATTGACAAGCTAGAAGTGGGATAGTTACCAATGGGACAATCCTTGCATTGATGTCCCTTCTTTCGGCATATGTAGCAAAGGCGATCTTCAAGTCTTGAAGATTTCTTCTTTCCTTGTTTCTTGCTTGCTACATGGTTAGTTAATATTTTCTTTTCTAACACTATGCCTTTTTGTTTTAAATAGGGACAAGACTTAATTAAGTGTCCCTTCTTTGAGCATTTAAAACAGAGTTTATCATCCTTGTTAATAATCAAGCCATTTTTAATATAGGAACACGACCTTATCGAGTGTCCCTTTTCAAAGCATTCACTACACTTCTTACTTCTCTTAGTGTGAAGTGTGACTTGATTATTACCTTGGATGTTACCTTGCATGGAGGCATAGTTGAGGCCTTTGGCAGAGGTATTGATTTTCTTCCTTTGTTCCTTCCTCTTGACATTCCTCACATCCTTGACATTTTCTTCAAGGGATTTAGTGCATGCCACGGTTGTTCCCATCTCAAGCTTCTTCACCATGTGATCACGGTTATCTTGAGAAGGTTGAGCAATGCACTTCCCTTTTAGTTGTGTCAAGCTCATCTTTAGCCTCTCATTTTCTTTCTTGAGCTCTTGAAGTGTATCATCTTCCGCTCTTGGAAATTCTAGCTCAAAGGAGGATTTGCTTGTCGACGGACAACAAGCATTAGCACATGGTAATATAGTTTCAACTTGAATACATGTGCATGAGTGAGGTTGTTGGGATTTTAAGTTTTCTATCACAACCTCATGAGCAATGTTTAATATGATATGATCATCCATAAGATTTTCATGAGAATATAGAAGCATATCATATTTTTCTTGAAAAGCTAGATTTTCAACTTTTAGCTTTTCTACTTGGTCCTTAAGCAAGGCATTCCTATTTACTAATTGAGTGATACAAAATAAAGAGTTATCTTGCTCAATTATAATAGATTCATACCTTTGGACCAAATCAACATGAGAGCACTTTAGCTCCTTATGTTCTTTAGTCAACTCATCAAAGCTTTGCATTTTTATGGCGAGCATATCTTCTAGCATGTGATGAGCTTCGCTTTGCTCTCTTGCTTTTTTTAGAAGTTTGAGCTTGACCGCCTTATCTTGTTGGCTTAGATGAGCGTAGAGTTGCATGAACCTTCTTTCATCCTCCTCATCCTCATTTGTGCTTCCTCTATTATTTTCATTAGCCATACAACATATGTTGGAATTGAAATGGGACGACAAACCTTTTGGAGAGGTGGATTCATCGTTTGGTCTCCAACGTTCATTTTCTTCTTCCTTCGAAAGGTTAGTTTCACAAGGACTAGAGAAAGTAGAAGCACAAAATGAACCATCATGTTTGGACTCATCAAATTTACTTTTAATTCTAGTCCAAATATCATGCGCATCATGAATTGATTCATTATAATTCATTATGAAGGCACGATAATCTTCTTTGCTAAGAGAATTACTTAATATGTCATAAGCTAGGTAGTTCAAGCGTATACATCTTTGATCTTCCTTAGAAGTAATTTTTTCATTATAACTAGAGGGTATGATACTCTTGTCTATGATTTGTTCTAATTATGGATCTACGGTTCTAAAAGCATTTATCACCCTAGTAGACCATGAATCATAATTAGAACAATCGAAAAGTAATATCTCAAGAGTTACCTCCTTGTTCTCCTTCAGAGTTGTTTTCTTGTTCTTTTGGGATCTTCCTCGAGCCATCACTTTGAGTTGTTAGACTCAATATGAAGTGCCTAGCTTCGATACCAATTGAAAGTCGCCTAGAGGGGGGTGGATAGGCGAAACCTGAAAATTATAACTTTATACCCCAACTATCCCTTGATTAGTGGTTAGAACAAGATTCACAATTATCGGAGTATAACAACTAAGTCCTTTGGTGTAAAGAGTGTTGCTTTCAAATAATGCGGAATTGATAAATCAATACAACTAATAGGTTTATGGAGAATAAAGCAAGAGGGCTTAGATAAGTAGAGCAATAACGCAAGTTCTTTCTTGCAAGGCATTGCTTCACTAAATGAGAATTTAACTTGAAGCAACACCAAATAATGTAAGCAAAGAATAGTGCAAGAGAATTTAGAATGAGGGAAAACAAACAAATCACAAGCAATAAGCACAAGAGACACGGGTGATTTGTTTTACCGAGGTTCGGCCCTCGAAGGCCTAGTCCTAGTTGAGGAGTCCACTAATGACGGGGTTTTTCAACCATTTCCCTCTCTCCACCGATCACCAAGACCGGCGAGCTCTTTTTCTTCTCAAGGATCACTTAAGACCCCACAAGGATCACCACACACTTAGGTGTCTCTTGCTAGATTTACAAGCCTCCAAAACTTTGGAGGAAGTTCAATGGGAGTCAAAACTCCACGCGTGAATGGTCACAAGATGTAGCACACACATTCTCTCAATGATTCTCACAAGGCACTATTGCTAAACTCACACGAGAGGCTCTCTTTTGCTTGCTCTCTCTTTTTTGGAACTTGTGTTGGTTGTAGTGGTCTAAATCTTGTGTATAGGATGGATCAATGAATAGAGGTGGTTGGGAGGGCTTGGATATGTCAATTATATGACTTGGAATGTTGCTTCGGCTCCCACACCTTGAAGTGGCCGGTTGGAGTGGTATTTATAGCCACCAACTAAATTGTAGCCGTTTGGAGAAGGCTGCTGGCGATGGGCGCACCGGATAGCCCGGTGCCCCACCGGACAGTGTCCGATGCGCCGCCACGTCATCGTGTCATTAGGGCTTGGAGCTGGTCGACCGTTGGAGGCTTTGTCCTCATGCGGCACCGGACAGTCCGGTGCCACACCGGACAGTCCGGTGCCCCTTTGACCTTCTGCTCTGACTTCTGCTACATTACTGTGCTGCACTGTTCACTGTCAGAGTCCACCGTTGCGCGCAAATAGTCGTTGCTCCGCTGGCACACCGGACAGTCCGGTGGCACACCGGACAGTCCGGTGATTTTTAACGGAGTGCGCCTGGAGACACCCGAGAGTGGCTGATTTGAGTTGCTCAGTCCTGGTGCACCGGACACTGTCCGGTGGCACACCGGACAGTCCGGTGCGCCATTCCTCAGCACACTCTCGTTCCTTTTGCTCCTTTCTTTTTGAACCCCTTTTAATCTTTGTATTGGTTTGAGTTGAACCTTTGACACCTGTGGAACATATACTCTAGAGCAAACTAGTTAGTCCAATTGTTTGTGTTGGGCAATTCAACCACCAAAATCATTTAGGAAAAGGTTTGACCCTATTTCCCTTTCAAAGTGCCGCACTAACCGCAGCATGGGAAGCAGCCACATATAGAAGTAATGGGGTCCCTGATGAAGGTGGGGTTAGAGTTGTTAAATCTATCAAATACTGCTTCAGCTCCTCGAAGGCTTTCTGTTAAGCTGGACCCCATTGGAAGACTTCGGCTGATCTCAATATTTCAAAGAAAGGTAGATTCCTCTCTGCTGATCTTGAAATGAATCTGTTTAACTATGCTAACCTTCTGCTAACCGTTGAGCCCCCTTTTTGAATTTGGCAGCTCCATCCAAAGGATAGCTTCGATTTTACTCGAGTTAGCTTCGATGCCCTTTGTCGATACCAGACAACCAAGAAACTTGCCCTTCTTCACTCCGAAGACACATTTTTCTGGATTTAACTTAAGACCAGCTTGTCTAAAATTGGCAAATGTCTCTTACAAATCAGCGATATGGTTTTCTTGCTTTGTGCTTTTTACTATAATATCATCAACATATGTCAGCACATTTCTACCAATTTGGGAGTGGAACTTTGGTAGTCATTCTGCTGAAGCTTCCTCCAGCATCCTAGAGCCCCTCAGGCATCCGAAGGTAGCAATAGGTGCCACTAGAAGTTGTGAAGCTTGTTTTCGGCTCATCCTCCTTTTTCATCCAGATTTGGTGATAGCCTGAGTAGCAATCCAATAAGCTCATGAGTTCTGAAGTAGCTGCTACATCTACAAGGGAGTCTATTCTTAGCAATGGAAATTCATCCTTCGGACATGCCTTGTTGAGATCTGTAAATTCAATACACATCCTCCATTTTCCATTGGCTTTCTTTACCATGACTGTATTGGCTAGCCACTCTGGGTATGTTACCGCCCTAATAACACCAGCACTTAGAAGTCTTTTCACTTCATTTTGTGCACCTTTGGCCTTGTCATCAGACATTTTCCAAAGTCTCTGCTTCCTTGGTCTGACGGACGAGTCTACATTGAGTGAGTGCTCGATGATGTCCCGACTAACACCATAGAGATCATTGGCTGTCCAAGCAAAAACATCTTTGTTGTTAAACAAGAACCTTAGCAAAGTCTTTTCCTGCTCATCAAATAACTGAGACCCCAGCAGCACTTTTTGCTCTTGTTGGGGGTATGCTTCGTAACCGAAGATCCTAAAGAAAGAGAACACCTTCGGCAGATCCTCTCAGAAGCAGCGCCGAAGCTATCACCTATAAAGCTTCGGCACAGTGATAGATCTCAAGACGAAGGGGTGAACCGACTTAAAGATGAAATGACTTAAAGACCCATGATGTTTTGTGTCATTATTGTAGTCGATTGTAAAGGGCATAAATGTAATTTTACATAGGATGCGCCCTGTGCCTATAAATAGGTGAACAGTACCCCTAAACTGTTCACGCAATCTTGTAATCGCTGACACATTACGCTGGAATTATTGTTTTCTGCCAAGGCAAAGGTATAAATATACCTAAATATTATGTATAATATTTAGGCTTGTATAATAAAATATGTGTGAATGATATTATCTGTCTTTGGTATATTTTTCTCTAATATTTTATATTTTGTATTTCATTGTTTTATAAGTCTGATTACGAAGGTGTGACCTTCGTAATATGTTGCTCATGGCCTTCGTCCGAAGTTCATTAAATCCTTGGGGAGATAATGCTTCAGCGGACGAGGGACATTAATATTTAACATTTTATGTTGCCTTGTTCTTAATTCATAGCATTTGAGAACAAGTCCCCAACATTGGCGCCCACCTCCGGTGAACTCACTTCCACTTTTTGAGCTGATGGCTTCGTTCAACAACCAAGCTGGAGCTGCTTCGGCTTCGAAGCTGGTACTCCCGATAACAGGCGGTTCATGCTCAGAGCCGGCCAACAAGAAGCAGAAGAAGGAGGCGCAGAGAAGGGTACAACATGTCGAGGTGCAGGGACCCTTCATCAAGTCAAGATGGTCCCACATCCCAATTATCTTCTCCCAAGAGGACCTTCAGCTCAAGGATTACCCTCACAATGATGCTATGGTTATTTCTTGTGTTATCAAAGGATTTCTGGTTCACAATGTTCTGGTTGACACAGGCAGTGCAGCGGATATTATATTTGCTAAGGCCTTCAGACAGATGCAAGAGCCAGAGGATAAGATTCGTAATGCTACACACTCTCTTTGTGGCTTCGGAGGAAGACAGATTGTAGCGCTCGGCAAGATCACGATGCCAGTGACCTTCGGATTTGTCAACAATACAAGAACTGAGCAAGTTGTGTTTGATATTGTCGACATGGAGTACCCCTACAATGCAATCATTGGTCGTGGGACACTCAATGCTTTTGAAGCAATTCTTCATCCAGCATATCTTTGCATGAAGATACCTTTGGATCAAGGGCCTATTGCTATTCATGGAAGCCAGGAAGCTGCCAGAAAGGCTGAAGGAACTAGATAGATTCAAAAGCAATCCATAATATAGATGGAGCCGAAGCTTGTGAGCAATACAAGTACAGAAGGGAGAAGGCTGCTTCGGCCGATTAGCCGAAGCTCATGCTCTTATGTGAAGATATAGCAGAGCAGAAGGTGTTGCTAGGATCTCAATTGTCTGAGGAACAGGAGAAAAACCTAACAAGGTTTCTGTTCAACAACAAAGATGTCTTCGCATGGTCCGCCAACGATCTCTGTGGTGTCAACAGGGATGTCATTGGACACTCGCTCAATGTCGATCCATCCTTTAGACCTAGAAAGCAGAGGCTTCGGAAAATGTCTGATGACAAAGCCGAAGGTGCTCGGAATGAAGTGAAAAGACTTCTTAGTGCTGGAGTCATCAGAGAAGTAAAGTACCCAGAATGGCTAGCTAACACTGTTATGGTGAAGAAGGCCAATGGTAAATGGAGAATGTGCATCGATTTTACTGATCTTAATAAGGCATGTCTGAAGGATGAGTTTCCATTACCAAGGATAGATTTTCTAGTAGATGCAGCAACTTCGTCAGAGCTCATGAGTCTACTAGATTGTTATTCAGGCTACCATCAAATCTGGATGAAGAAGGAAGATGAGCCAAAAACCAGCTTCATAACCCCTAGTGGTACATATTGTTATCTTCGGATGCTTGAGGGGCTCAAGAATGCTGGAGGAAGCTTTAGCAGAATGACAGCCAAAGTCCTTCATTCTCAGATATGCAGAAATGTGCTAACTTATGTAGATGATATCATAGTAAAAAGCACGAAGCAAGAAAATCACATTACTGATCTATAGGAGACATTCTCTAACTTTAGGCAAGCTGGCCTGAAATTGAATCCAGAAAAGTGTGTCTTCGGAGTAAAGAAGGGGAAATTCCTTGGTTGTTTAGTTTCAACAAAAGGGATCGAAGCTAATCCAAATAAAATCGAAGCTATTCTTCGGATGGAGCCGCCAAGCACAAAGAAGGGAGCTCAACGGCTGACAGGAAGACTGGCATCTCTGAATCAATTCATATCTAGATCAGCAGAGAGAAATTTACCATTCTTTGAAGTGCTGAAGTCGGCCGAAGTCTTTCAATGGGGATCAGCTCAATAGAAAGCCTTCGAAGAGCTGAAGCAGTACCTGATAGACCTAACAATGTTAACTCCACCCACGCCAGGGGCTCCTCTGTTATTATATGTGGCAGCTTCGCATTCTGCAGTAAGTGCAGTGCTTGTGCAGGAAAAGCTTGAAGGACAAATCAAAAAGCAAGCTCCAGTATACTTCGTCTCCGAAGTCCTCAGCTTATCAAAGAAAAACTATACAGAATTGGAGAAAGTGTTATATGCTGTCTTAATGGCCTCCAGGAAGCTTCGGCATTATTTTCAAGCATTCCATATAATTGTTCCTTCATCACAGCCTTTGAAGGATATTATGAGGAACAGAGAAGCTATTGGAAGGATTGGAAAGTGGGCTGCTGTCACACCCGGTTTTAAGGGACAAAGCCGGGTGCATCTCATACATGCGCCAAGAAGACAACATATATAATAACAGAGTGTATAGAGATAAATGTCATAAAACATCAGAGTATTTATTACATAGCGGAAGACTTATTACAAAATAACATAATAAATATAAAACGAACTAAGGATCGTCGGCGCCAATGTCAACTGAGAAACGCCACCTAGATCAAGTCGAAAGCCTCGGTGTTAGGCGGCTCCTCTTCGACCACATGTTCTTCTCCTGTGGGGGGTGTGAGACAGCAAGAGTGAGCTCACATACGTTCATAGCTCAACAAGTCATGGGGAATAATGTGGCATGAACTCACCAAAGGTGGGAGTTCATGAAGTGTAAGGCTGATCAATGAAATAAAGGTTGAAGCTGAGCATTGCTTTTATAAGTTGGTCAAAATTTTATTAGCAGTTACTAAGTGTAAGTGAATACCAAACCATAGTAATAATAAGTAAAAGTAATAATAAAATAATCCCAAATGCAATGAAATGATAGATTAAGTTTAAGTTCCATAAATTAATCATGTGAGTGTCCGAGCCGCTCATGACCGTGAGCACGGCTAGTATACCAGTTTTACACTCTGCAGAGGTTGTGCATCTTTACCCACAAGTCGTGTTATCCATTTGCCACGGAGTTGATCAGACCCCATACACCTCTACCTAGGAAGCGAGGCAGGGTACCACTACGAGGCCTTTACAAAGTTCCACTAGCTTCAGACTACCCGCTACAGTTTATAGGAAGCTCCAGTGCAGGGTTCTCGCCTGACCGCCATCGCAGCAAAATCAACCAAGGACCTCCCTACACTGACCACTCCCCTACTGCCCTTGCCCCTTTCGGGTAAGGTAGCCCTCCACTAGCTTTCCTAGTTAATTAGCCAAGGGCGTCCCATTAAACCCTTGTGGTAGCACTGTTTTCCCGGGTGGTTCTCCATGTTCCCATTAACATAATGATCTTATCATGAACATAAAATAATGAACAGATAATAACAAGTATAAAAGTGAGTGATGAATATCTCTATACCCAAAGCCACATAAAGCAATGGCATGTACTACCCAAAAGTTTAGTAGTAAAACCAGTGGTGAAACAAGGTATAAAGATAGTCAAAATCTAGGGCAACCTATTGGGTCCCATCAAAATTAACCTATGCAGATCATTATGATTAATAAGAACATGAATGGGTAAAAGAAGTGATCAAGGGAACAACTTGCCTTCAACGAGCTCCTGCTCAGCTATCTCTACTTGTTGAACCTCAGATTCCACAGTGGCTTGCTCGTCTACTCGCATCAACACAATATATACATAGTATAGCAAGAATTAACATTACACCAACCATGTAAACAAAATACACAGTAATATACTAGACATTAAAATAAGATCATAGGAACTGGAATCATTAAATTTGGAGGTATAGATTTTAAGTTATGGATTTTCTAAGGTTTTATGCATTTAATATAGGATTAAGTGGGAAATAAATTTAAATGTGTATTTCATGTAAAAACAGTGGTACTATTTAATAGAGAATACTATTACAAAATTATAGAAACTGGAATCATTAAATTTGGAGTTCATATGCATTTTCTATAATTTAAACAAGTTCTAACATTTATTTATGCACTAAAAATTGATTTCTGATATTAATTTCCGATTTTCAATGCTCTCTGGATTGGGCCTCAAATACTGGAATGCGCAGGGGGTTAAACCAAAATTTTCCCATGACTCAGTCCACTGTCGCATGGATGGCGGGTTGATTCAGGGATAATACAAGGTCTCTTTTACAAAACGTACGAGGCCGAAGGGTTACGGTTAACTCTCATCCACTCGATCTGCTACGGACGGCCCAGATTAGATTGGATCTCATCTGAACCGGTACGCAACCTGCATCGACCGATCCGAGATCGACGCTCCCGATTTAAAGAGATCCAGAACCGTCGCTGGTCATCGATCTACCGTCCGACGGTCACGATCCAATCACGCGAAGGGTTACCGAGGTCATCTAATCTGAGTCGTTCAGCGCAAGATCAACGGCCAGCACATCATCGCCCCAATCTAGCTCAACCAGCACATACCCGACGCCGCTCCCCGGCGGTGGTTCACCGGAGTACGCGCAATTCCGGCCGACCCAAGTCCCCAATCCCGAATTCACTCGACCCTCGTGAGATTCGCAACGGCCCGAACCCATGTCGCCCCTCAATTCCAGCCGCGACACAGCACAGACACCTGGCCCACGGCACAGCTAAGTTCACGGCGGAGACAGATACTCTGGCAAGCAATTACTAAGGTTCTACGGTTTGACTACGGCGTTGTGTGAACTTCTATCAATCAAAGAGGGTTCCGCAAGCGAGGGGAGGGGGTTACCGTCAAGAAATCGTAGAGGAAGGCACGATTGCGATGTTGGTTGTTTCCGGTCGCCAATGGCGGGGCGCTTCACGCATGAATTTGTCGCACGGGGTGATCTGGTGATAGGATAGAGCAGGGGAGGGCGACGCGTAGCACTTATAACCCTGGTCAAAGCCACGGACTCGGGATTCCGCGATCTCCGCGGCGGCAAAAGCGGTCGCGGCATGCTCTGTTGTGCCCGCACGCGAAGTCCGCGGAGGGGAAAGACCTGACTGCTCGGGCCCGCCCGCCAGTGGGTGGAGGACGCGCGTGGTGACTGACACCAAGGGCCCGCCTGTAAGCCGATTGGGAAGCACGGCGCGCAACTGCAGTTGGCTGCGAAGTGGGCCACCATGTCATTGGAAGAATGAAGGGCGCGGGATAGAGTTGGGCCGCGCGAAGTGTTTCTGCAGTTGGGCCGAAAGGGGGAATCCGAGGCCCAGGTAGGGTTTTAATCTTTTTCCATTTTATTTTCTATTTTCTTTTCTCCCTTTTCCAATTCAAACTCCAATTTGAATTCAAATTTAATTCAAACTTTTTGTGGCTCTTTCTTACAAATTATATTTTTTTAAATTAGGGTATTAACTTTGGATATATTTATTTATATATATTATTTACCTATTCATCTCCTTTATCTTTTCTTTTCCAAATCCCAAGTTTTAAATTAGGTCAAAACCCCCTTTTCATTATTAATGTGTTTTTATTATGATTATTTTTATAATTAAATGCACAAGCAATTAAACTCCAACATGATGCACCATTCTTTTATTTAGTATATTTATTGTTAGCCAAGGATAATTCCATGATTTGAAATATGCAAAAATGAGAATAATAACACAAGTGGTCAATTGAACCCTTTATATTTCTCAATTCTTGGACATTTCACTACTCTTGCCATTTGGGTATTACAAATCCTACCCCCCTTAAAAATAATCTCGTCCTCGAGATTTAAGAAGATCTAGGGAAAAGGTGGGGAAAATCTATACGAAGCTCTTCCTCTATTTCCCAAGTTGCTTCGTCTTCTCTGTGGTGGCTCCATTGAACTTTGCACATCTTTATAACCTTATTCCTCGTGACACGAGTCAGTGTATCCAGAATCTTGATGGGGTACTCAGCATAAGTCAGATCATCTTGAACACTAAGGTCCTCCATTGGTAATTGTTCCTCAGGTACCCTAAGGCACTTCTTTAGCTGAGACACATGAAATACATCATGTACATCTGACAGATGATTGGGTAACTCCAATTGATATGCAACTTCTCCCACTCGCTTTAAGATCAAGAAAGGTCCAATGAAGCGAGGGGACAACTTTCCTTTAACTTTAAATCTCCTCATACCCCGGAGTGGTGACACCTTCAAATAGACATGATCACCCTCCTTAAACTCCAGTAATCTTCTCCTATTATCAGCATAACTCTTTTGCCTAGATTGTGCAATTCTCAAATTTTCTCTTATCATTCGAACTTGTTCTTCTGCCTCTTGAATAAGCTCAGGCCCAAAGTACTGTCTTTCTCCAGTTTGATCCCAATACAGGGGAGTCCTGCATTTCCTGCCATACAAAGCCTCAAACGGAGACATCTTCAAACTGGCTTGATAACTATTATTATAAGAGAACTCCGCATAGGGTAAGCTCTTCTCCCAACTGCCACCATGCTTGAGAGCACAAGCTCTTAACATATCTTCCAGCACTTGGTTAGTTCTCTCTGTCTGTCCATCAGTCTGGGGATGGTAGGCTGAACTAAAATTCAACTTTGTATCCAAGCTCTCATGCAACTTCTTCCAAAATCGAGAAGTAAACTGCGATCCTCGATCAGACACGATCTTCTTAGGCACACCATGTAGGCAAACTATCCGAGTCATATACAATTCTGCTAGCTTGGCTCCCATATAATTAGTCCTCACAGGTATAAAATGAGCCACTTTGGTCAATCTGTCCACAATTACCCAAATAGAGTCATACCCCGCAGGGGTGCGGGGTAGTCCAACAATAAAATCCATACCAATCTCTTCCCATTTCCACTCGGGTATCTTCAATGGGTGCAATAATCCAGCGGGTCTTTGATGTTCGGCCTTGACTCTTTGACACACATCACACTTAGCCACATGAGCAGCAACATCTCTTTTCAGTCCATACCACCAATACTTTTGCTTCAAATCCTGATACATCTTAGTGCTCCCAGGGTGGATAGAATAATCAGAATCATGGGCTTCTTTCAATATAGTCTCTCGGAGGCTATCAATCTCTGGAACACATATCCGATCTTTGAACCATATAGTACCTTGCTCATCCTCCGTGAATTCCGGAACTCTTCCTTCAGTAATAAGATCCTTGATCTCTTGAATCTTAGCATCACCAACCTGACCTTTACGAATCTCTTGCTCCAAGGTAGGTTCCAATTCAATGGTGACTCCTTCCGTATGTGTAACCATTCCCAGGTTGAGTCTCTCAAAATCTTTTGCTAATTCATCAGGTAGCTGGACAACGAAAGCGGAGTGAACATGCTCCTTTCGACTCAAGGCATCTGCAACCAAATTCGCCTTGCCCGGGTGATAGTGAATCTCCAAATCATAATCCTTAATGAGCTCCAACCAACGGCGTTGCCTAAGGTTGAGGTCCTTCTGAGTAAATATGTACTTCAAGCTCTTATGGTCCGTGTATACTTGGCACTTAGTTCCCATAATATAGTGTCTCCAAATCTTAAGTGCATGCACAACGGCAGCCAGCTCCAAGTCATGAGTGGGGTAGTTCAATTCATGTTTCCGCAACTGACGAGATGCATAGGCAATCACATGACCTTCTTGCATAAGCACACATCCCAATCCTTGGCCACATGCATCACAATAGATATCAAATCCTTTCTGTAAGTCTGGCATTACCAACACTGGAGGTGACATCAATCTCTCCTTCAATTGATCAAAGCTCTCTTGACATTTCTCATCCCACTTGAATTCTCTTCCTTTCTCCAAAAGCGATGTCATAGGCTTGGCAATTTTAGAGAACCCTTCAATGAATCTCCGATAATATCCTGCGAGTCCCAAGAAACTCCGAATCTCAGTAACTGTAGTGGGCACTCTCCACTCCATTATCTCCTTCACTTTAGCAGGATCCACTGCTATTCCTCCATTAGAAATAATATGACCAAGGAATGGCACCTTGTCAATCCAAAACTCGCACTTACTGAACTTTGCGTAGAGTTGATTATCCCGTAGCTTTTGTAGCACCAACCTTAGATGTTGTTCATGATCACTTTCATTCCTAGAATAGATCAGAATATCGTCGATAAACACCACGACGAATCTGTCCAAATACTCCATAAACACTTTGTTCATCAAATTCATGAAATAAGCCGGTGCATTGGTTAATCCAAATGACATAACAGTAAACTCATATAATCCATATCGGGTTGAGAAAGCCGTCTTAGGAATATCTGAGGGTCTAATCTTCATCTGATGGTATCCCGATCGGAGATCAATCTTCGAGAATACCTTGGCTCCTCTCATCTGATCAAACAAATCCTCAATACGGGGTAATGGATACTTGTTCTTCACCGTGACATCATTAAGTGATCTATAGTCCACACACATCCATTGCGATCCATCCTTCTTTTGCACGAATAACACCGGTGCTCCCCAAGGTGAGGAACTCGGACGAATGTACCCAGCCTCTTGCAACTCAGTTAACTGCTTCTTAAGTTCCTTCAACTCCTCTACAGACATCCTATATGGCCGTTTAGAAATAGGAGCGGTTCCAGGTAGGAGATCAATAACAAACTCAACTTCTCTATCAGGTGGCATTCCTGGTAACTCCTCTGGAAAGACATCCGGAAAATCTCTAACCACCCGGATGTTGTCACCAACAAACTCCTCAGGCATAAAGAACATTGCACGCATGGATGAGGAGGTTACTGCAATATTAACTTGAAATCTTTCTCCTTTAGTTGTAGTGAGCTCTACGGTACCTCTACCACATGCTATAACGGCCTTTGCCTTTCTTAGCCATGACATACCAAGGATCAGATCTATACTGCTTGACTCTAATATTATAGCAGTGGCTCCAAATTCTCTACCCATAATGGTCAATGTCAATCTACGTGTCATTTGATTCGCCTCAACAGGCCTTTAGGTGTAATTACTATCATTGGTTTTCTCATAATTAGTAGTGGTATTTCATTTGTGTTGGCATATCTAGCAGACATGAATGAATGTGTAGCGCCAGAATCAAATAATATGGTTGCAGGAATTGCATTAACATAAAACATACCAAGTACGAGGTCACCACCATCAGGAGTATCATCAACGCTGACTTGATTCACCCTGGCTATAGAATATCCCTTGCCAGGAGTCTGTTGCTTGTTCTGAACTGGAGTAGTAGCAATCCTCTGTGGGCAGACATTTGCATAATGACCAGTCTTCCCACACTTGAAACACGTAGTGCCTGGACTCTGTCCTGCAAACTTCGTCGGGGTGCCAGTGGGGGTAGCCTGTCGAGGAGGTGGAGTCCTCAGTGGTGATTGCTGAACTGGGCGTGGTCCTCCTGGTCGAGTCAGTGTACCCTGTGGTGGAACGTAGCGAGGACGAACACTGCTGCTACCCTGTCCTTGTGAGATAGCCTTCCTCTTCAAATCACCTAGTTGAACACGCTTGTGTTCAATAGCAAGAGCCTTATCCAGTAGCCTCTGAAATGATGGAAAGGTGTGTGCAACCAGTGCATACTGCAAGGGTCCATTAAGTCCTTCAATAAAGTGCTCCTGCTTCCTCTCATCCTCAGCAACTTCCTCCAGAGCATATCTCGACAGCTGAATAAATTTGTCTCTTTACTCGCTGACTGACATGTTGCCTTGCTTCAATGACAGAAACTCCTTCTTCTTGATTTTATCATACCAGCTGGAATATGGTAGTTCCTGAATTGTGTACTGAACTCCGCCCAGGTGATAGTATCAGCAGCATCGTGGGCAGCAGTATATGAATCCCACCAGTCAGCAGCAGGACCTGTCAGACGTCCTGAGGCATAAACAACTTTCTCTCTGTCTGAGCATTGGGCAATGTTGAGCATCTTCTCAATTGTTTTCAGCCAATCATCTGCATCAAGTGTGTTGGGACCATGCTTCATCGCCAAAGGTCCTGTAGAAAGAAACAGTTTCGGTTGAAGCTGTCTGTACGTAATGCCGAAGGATGTTGCCCATGAAGCTTCGGAGTTACAAACCGACTTAAAGATAGAATGACCTTTTAGTCCATAAGAGTTTGAGTCGATGTTGTAAACTTTTATGAGGGGTATGATTGTAATTGTTCACAGGCTGTGTCCTGTGCCTATAAATACTGAACAGTATTCCTTTACTGTTCACGCATTCCTGTAATTGCAAAAGCATCACTCGGGAATCGTTGTTTGTCAAGGCGAAGGTATAATCATACCTTAAACATTGTATTCAAAATAAATACATGAATGATGCCATTTATCTCCAACATATCTATCTTTAATGTTTTACATTTTACATTGTTTTATAATATCATTGTTACCTTTGTAACATTATGTTTATACCCTTCGTCCGAAGTTCATTAAACCATTGAGGGGATAATGCTTCAGCGGACGAAGGGTATTTGATATTTAACATCTTCGTGTTGCCTTGTTCTTGATTCATAGCATTTGAGAACAAGTCCCCAACATTGGCGCCCACCTCCAGTTAACACACTTCCACTTTTTTGAGCTGATGGCTTCGTTCAACGATCAAGCTGGAGCTGCTTCGGCCCCGAAGCTGGTGCTCCCGATAACAGGTGGTTCATGCCCAGAGCCAGCCAACAAAAAGCAGAAGAAAGAAGCACAGAGAAGGGTACAGCATGTTGGGGTGCAAGGACCCTTCATCAAGTCAAGATGGTGTCACATTCCAATTACCTTCTCCCAAGAGGATCTTCAACTCAAGGATTATCCACACAATGATGCTATGGTTATCTCTTGTGTGATCAAAGGATTTCTGGTCCATAATGTTCTAGTTGACACAGGCAGCGCAGCTGATATCATATTTGCTAAAGCTTTCAGACAAATGCAAGAGCCCGAAGACAAGATCCATGATGCTACGCATCCTCTTTGTGGCTTTGGAGGACGGCAAATTGTAGCACTTGGGAAGATTACCATGCCAGTAACCTTCGGATTTGTTAACAACACAAGGACTGAGCAAATTGTGTTTGATATTGTTGACATTGAGTATCCTTACAATGCTATCATTGGTCGTGGTACTCTCAATGCCTTCGAAGCAATTCTTCACCCAGCTTACCTCTGCATGAAGATACCTTCGGACCAAGGGCCTATTGCTATTCATGGAAGTCAGGAAGCTGCCAGAAGGGCCGAAGGAAATTGGACAGATTCAAAAGCAATCCATAACATAGATGGAGCTGAGGCCTGTGAGCAATACAAGTTCAGAAGGGAAAAGCTGCTTCAGCTGACCAGCCGAAGCCCATGCTTTTATGTGAAGATATAGCAGATCAGAAGGTGCTATTGGGATCCCAATTGTCTAAAGAGCAGGAAAAAACCTTGATAAGGTTTCTGTTCAACAATAAAGATGTTTTTGCCTGGTCAGCTAATGATCTTTGTGGAGTTAACAGGGATGTTATTGAGCATTCGCTCAATGTCGATCCATCCTTCAGACCCAGAAAACAAAGGCTTCGGAAGATGTCTGATGACAAGGCCGAAGGTGCTCGGAATGAAGTGAAAAGACTCCTCAGTGCTGGAGTTATTAGAGAGGTGAAATACCCAGAATGGTTGGCTAACACTATTATGGTGAAGAAGGCCAATGGTAAATGGAGAATGTGTATTGATTTTACTGACCTCAATAAGGCTTGTCCGAAGGACGAATTTCCATTGCCAAGGATAGATTCCTTAGTCGATGCAGCAGCTTCATCAGAGCTTATGAGTTTGCTGGATTGCTATTCAGGCTATCATCAAATCTGGATGAAGAAGGAGGATGAACCGAAAACCAGCTTTATAACCCCTAGCGGGACATATTGCTACCTTCGGATGCCTGAGGGGCTTAAAAATGTTGGAGGAAGCTTCAGCAGAATGACAGCGAAGGTTCTCCATTCTCAGATAGGCAGGAATGTACTAACTTATGTTGATGACATTATTGTAAAAAGCACGAAGCAAGATAACCACATTGCTGATTTACAGGAGACCTTCGCTAATTTTAGACAGGCTGGTTTAAAGCTGAATCTAGAGAAATGTGTCTTCGGAGTAAAAAAGGGGAAATTTCTTGGTTGCCTAGTTTCAACAAAGGGAATTGAGGCTAATCCAAGTAAAATCGAAGCTATACTTCGAATGGAACCACCAAGCACAAAAAAGGGGGCTCAAAGATTGACAGGAAGGCTGGCATCTCTCAACAGATTCATATCCACATCGGCAGAGAGAAACTTACCATTCTTCGAAGTGCTAAAGTCAGCCGAAGTCTTTCAATGGGGACCAATTCAGCAGAAAGCCTTTGAAGAGCTGAAGCAATATTTGATAGATCTAACAACATTGACTCCACCAACGCCAGGGGCTCCTCTGTTATTATATGTGGCAGCTTCGCACTCAGCGGTAAGTGCGGCACTTGTTCAGGAGAAGCTTGAAGGCCAAGTTAAGAAGCAGGCCCCGATATATTTCGTATCCGAGGTTCTTAGTTTATCAAAGAAAAATTATACAGAATTGGAGAAGGTACTGTATGATGTTTTGATGGCCTCCAGGAAGCTTCGGCATTATTTTCAAGCTTACAACATAATTGTTCCTTCTTCACAACCTCTGAAGGATATTATGAGAAACCGAGAAGCTACTGGAAGGATCGGAAAATGGGCTGCAGAGCTCAATGAATTTTGTATTGATTATGTTCATAGGTCCTCGATTCAGTCCCAGGCGTTAGCAAACTTCATTGCTGATTGGACGCCAGGGGCTCAGGAGGAAGAAACAAATAAAGATGCCGAAGCGTGGACAGTGTTTTGCGATGGGTCTTGGGGAACCTTCGGAGCAGGAGCGGCTGCTGTGTTGGTTTCACCTTCCAAAGTTAAAACTTGTTATGCGGCACGACTTGATTTTAGTTGCACAAATAATATCGCTAAGTATGAAGCTCTGCTCATGGGTCATCGGAAGTTGAAGGCAATGGGAATCAGAAGGGCCATTCTTAAAACTGACTCTCAAGATATTTCTGGTCATGTTGACAAGAGCTATAAAGCAAGAGACCCGAAGCTTGAAAAGTATCTAGATACAGTCCGAAGGATTGAGGCTTCCTTCGAAGGTTTCTCTGTCAAAAATATTCCTCGTGGAGAAAATGAATATGCTGATCTATTGGTCAAGTCAGCAGCCCAGGGGCTGCCCATACCTTCGGAAGTATTTTTCGAAACAATAAAAGCACCTTCGGTCGAGCTTCTTGAAAGAGCAATCCTTAATATATCCCATGTTTATAGTGAGGATTGGAGAACTGAGATTGTTTCTTTCCTTCAGGGTAATTTTCTTTCAGACGACGAAGCTTATAACAGGAGAATAGAGGCAAGAGCTCGACCATATGTCATAATAGAAGGGGAGTTATACAAGCGTGGGGTCAGTTCCCCATTGCTCAAGTGTTTATCCAGATCCGAAGGTATAGAATTAATGAAGGAAATACATGCAGGCCTGTGTGGATCTCACATTGGGTCTAGGCCCTTGCTTGGGAATGTTTTTCGCCAAGGATTTTATTGGCCAAAGGCAGCTTCGGATGCAGCGGATATAGTCCAAAAGTGCGAAGGTTGTCAGAAATGTGCAAGAGATCAAAAACAACCTTCATCTTTAACTCAATTAATACAACCCACTTGGCCATTGCAGAGGTGGGGCCTTGATTTGCTAGGCCCATTACCATCAGCACAGGGGAATTTAAGATATGTGGTAGTGGCAGTGGAGTATTTTTCCAAATGGATTGAGGCAAAGCCCTTAGCCACAATAACTTCATTTACTATTCAAAAGTTTTTTTGGCAGAACATTGTTTGTCGCTTCGGAGTGCCGAAGGCCATTACTGTGGACAATGGGACACAGTTTGATTCTGAAGCCTTCAGAGGATTTTGTGATCGAATTGGCACAAAGATCCATTTTGCATCAGTTCGACACCCAGAGTCAAATGGACTTGTCGAAAGAGCTAATGGGATCATAATGACAGGAATAATGAAGTCAATCTTCAACCAGCCTAGGGGAAAATGGCCTGACGAGCTAATCAAAGTGGTATGGAGCCATAATACAACCATGTCAAGGTCAACAGGTTTTACGCCCTTTAAACTATTGTTCGGTGACGAAGCAATAACCCCAGAAGAGGCTAAAGCAGGATCAATAAGGACAGTAGCTTCGGCAGAAGGCAAAGACGAAGCTGATTGTTCTGTAGAAAAAGATGCTATTGAATGGATCAGACTTCAAGCTGTGGAAAACATCAATAAATATCAAGCTGAAATAATAAAATGGCGTGACAGAAAAGTCAAGTTGAAGAATATTGAACCAGGACACTTGGTACTTCGAAGAGTAGCCAATCCTGAGACAGCAGGCAAATTACAGCTAAAGTGGGAAGGCCCCTTTTTGGTAGTATCTTCGTCAAGACCTGGTTCCTACAGATTGAAGGATATGGACGGCAACGACATTCCCAGATCATGGAATGCGGATGAGCTTCGACGATATTATGTTTAGCTTGATGTAATTTTTTATTCTTTTTCGTGGCACCCTTTTCCTTTCCAAAGGGGGAGAAAGGTTTTTAATGGGGCCACAACATGTAATTTTCCTTATTTCAATTTTATGAGAGTGATATCCCCCAAAAAATGTAAATGTAAATGCAAAAGGAAAAAGAAAAGGAAACAAGGAGAAGCTCAAAAGTCGTTCCTAAGGGAATGCAGAGCTTACAGCGAAAAGTCAACGCTGATTCCGCCGAAAGTAAAAGGCGAAGAAGCTCCTAAGGGAGGCTTACAGCGAAAAGTCAACGCTGATTCCGCTGAAAGTAAAAGGCGAAGAAGCTCCTAAGGGAGGCTTACAGCGAAAAGTCAACGCTGAAGGACTATGATTATGTATTTTGGTATTCATTTGCACAATGCATCTCATCATGTCATGTGCATTCATAAACATGCATTTAGGCATACATAGAATCATCATTGTACCACATAAAAACACAGATGCTTCGGCAATGAGGAAAAACTCGAAGGAAAATTTTTATGCTTCGTTGTGTACGAAAAGAAGGGAAGGTGTTTTTTCGCCTTCGGCTCAAAAGAGAAGTTTCATCCACAGCAAAGCAGATTGTACGCAGACAGCAGAAACAAAATATATAAAAAGGTATGTACAAATTTACATAAGTTGTTCCATAACTATATTACAAAAGTTTCTCTAGAATTTTTTGCAGGACAGTACATTGTAAACAATTGTCAACCTTCAGGCTAGGCTTCGTCAAACTTCAGCTTTGTCAAACTTCAGCTTCGTCATCCTGCGTATATCAGACAGCAAAATAAGAAAGGTGCAAATTTCAGGGAGAAGGTAAAAGTAATAAAAGTAGGTTTCTTACCGGCTTAAGGTGACTTCGAGCTTTGTCACCCGCCATTTTTTCGCCCGCCACTTACCCAGATCTGGATCATGAATCTATTCCCGATGCTTCGGGCTAGGCTTGGGATATTTATCAGATCTGATGCTGACAAGCTGAAGTTTGGTCTGTTCACAATATTCCCATGCGTGCAGCCAGCCTTCAGAAAAACAGTGGCTGTGCCCCGAGAAGCTACCAGGGCGCAGAAGTCGGCGTGTCCACCAATAACTTCGTCAAGGGCATCAACCTCACCTTCAATGTATTCTAACGTGCTGGGCAGATTATCAGCTGAAGGTGTAAATCTTGCAGAGCTAGCTCCAACAGAATGGAACACATCCTTCAGCCGTTGCACGCATCGGCTGCCGAAGCTAAGGCATTTCTCTTGAAATTCTTTAAAAGATTTCTGCAAAATTGAATTCTTATCCACCTCAGTTTTCAGCCTTGCTTTGAGATATTTCTTTTCTTGCTCAAATTTTTCTGACTGTTGGAGCAATTCATTCTTTAAGCTGTTGTTCTCAGTTTGGATTTCAGCCAAAGAACCCTCCATAGACTGAATAACGAAATCTTTCTTTTCTAATGCACCTTCATGCTCTTTGACCATAATTTCAAGATCTTGGATGTGAAATCCTTCTTTTTTAAGTCAGCTTCGTAGTTTTCAACTTTTTCAGCCAAATTTTGGATGACGGCTTTGTTCTTCTCTTCTTCAAGATCTTGTTGCATTTTTAGAACTTTACTTAACAGTATGCTCTGTCGAAAGGATCTTCGTTAGAGAACGATCTAAAAGATAATAATAGTTATAGAATAACAAAAATATTTGTTACCTTGAAGTTGGCATAAAGCAAACTTCCGGCGATATGGTGCCGTTGGTAGCGACAGAGGTCTACCTCCAGCTTCGGCAAGCCAATGTTTTTGCAGAGAGTTCTAACAATTTTAGCTTCGACGCGGTTTCGAAGGCACCTCAACTTTCCTTCGTTAACCCCACCAAACAGTGTAGCCCCTGGCTTATATCCGCAGGCTATGGCACATCTTTTAAGTTCTGCTTTTTCAGCATTTGTCAGTGTTGGGGGCCTTCGTCCTCCGAAGGTCCTCAAAAACATGATTTGACAATGTTTTCCAAGTGGATTATATGAACAGGTACCTTCGGACTCAGAATTATGAACATGAAGTACGGTCAGGACGAAGCCTGAACCAGACGAAGGGGGATTGAAATGGAGGACGGGCTGATTACCAAGCTCTACGAAGGATGGTGCACAGCCGAAGCTGTGCGCAGGAAAGCTTCGTCGCGATAGCAGAAAGGGGAACCGACTTAAAGATGAAAAGACTACTTAGGCCTTGACAGATTTCCATAAGTCATTAGCAAATGTAATGGACATGAATGTAATTTTACATGGGCTGTGTCTCATGCCTATAAATAGATGAACAGTACTCCCGTACTGTTCACGCGGACTTGGCATTTGCTTTTGCGTCATCCTTGTACTTTTGCCTTCCTGCAATCCGAAGGTACATTTGTAATTTGAAGTCATTTCTATTGTTACATAATAATAAAATAGAAATGACATTGTGATAAAATTTAAATGTTTACATTACTTTTTATGTTATGCTTAAGTTCTTCGTCATAACTTATCGTGCTTACGAAGATATATTGTTTATGACCTTCGTCCGGAGCACGTTATATCCCGAAGGGAAATAATGTTTCAAAGGACGAAGGACCTTATCATTTAACACTTTTTATGTTGCCTTGTTCTTAATCCGAAGCATTTGAGAACAAGTCACCAACATTGGCGCCCACCTCCGGTGAACTCACTTCCACTTTGAGTTTTTTGAACACCTTCGGAAGCCATAGACCCTCGCTATGGCGCCGAAGAAAGCTTCAGCGACTGGGGCTGCAGCACTGCAACCGCTGGACCCCAACCAGGAGACTGTCTCTCTTTGAGAGGCCCGAAGCCAGAAGAGGAAGGCCGTCAGCCCGACGCTTCAGGAGGATGACCTAGACCAAGAGATCAGGGATATGGAGCTGCTTCATCAACAGGTGCAGAGGAAGAAGGAAAAGATGGCCAGGCTAGCTGAGCTGCAGAGGCAGATAGATGAAGCTTCTGAAGAAGTTCGCCATCTTACTCACGATGAGCAGAACAGAAGGCCTCAACAAAAAGACCTTCATCAGGAGGGCTTCTTCAACGAAGATAACTGGTATGACAATTTCCATCATGGAAATTTTGTTTTCGATGATGCTTCTCCCCTGTCCGCTGAGCTGCAGGCTACACCTTGGCCTCCGTCCTACAAGCCGCCCCAACTTCCCATGTTCGATGGTCATTCAGACCCGAAGCAGTTTTTGATGAGCTACGAAGCAACAGTGTCTTCGTATGGTGGCAATGCTGCAGTCATGGCAAAGTCTTTTGTTATGGCTGTCAGGAATGTTGCTCAGACCTGGTATTCCTCCCTTCGACCAGGAACGATTACTTCATGGCAAAAGCTGAAGGACATGTTGTTAACCAGCTTTCAAGGGTTTCAGACGAAGCCGGTTACTGCTCAAGCCTTGTTCCAGTGCACTCAGGATCATGAAGAATACCTTCAGGCGTATGTCAGAAGGTTCTTACGTTTGAGGGCGCAGGCACCAACGGTGCCCAATGAAATTGTCATCGAAGCCATGATCAAGGGGCTTCGACCTGGACCTTCAGCTCAATACTTCGCTAGGAAGCCACCTCAGACTTTGGAGAAGCTACTCCAGAAGATGGACGAGTACATTCGTGCCGACAATGATTTTCGCCAAAGAAGGGAGGAGGCTTTCAGATTTTCTGAAATGACCAGGGGCTTCGGAGGAAGATTCTATCCGAGGTATGTCAGGTCCATCCACAACTCTACTCAAAATGATGATAAGGGGAGTCAGCAGAACAGGCCGCAGTGCTCCTCACAGGCTTCGGGGCAACAGCAAAGTTTCTTCCGGCCACCAGCTCCAAGAGGCAGAAGCGCCAGGGGCTTCGGCGGAAGATTTGGAGATCAACCAAGGAAAATGTTTTGCTTGTTCTGTGGAGAAAACAAGGGCCATACCACCAGGATGTGCCATGTTACAATCCAGAAGCAAAAGGAAATAGCCGAAGCTGCAGCGCAACAATCTCAGCCGAAGCAGGTCATGCATACTGCTTCGTACCATCCGCCTTACATCCCACAATATATAGACAACCACCCTGCAGTTTCTGTAGCTTCGGCAAGTCAACCTCAAGCTTCCTGGCAACAGCCTCCGCCTCCACCTCCACTGCAACAAGGCCAACAGCCAGAAGGGAGCCAATATGCCCCACACCAAAGGGACTTCAGAGAACAATCCGAAGCTCGCACAGTCAATAGCACTGTGCCAGAGTCGAAGCACATTTATTGACACATATCCTACCTTTGATAGCAGTCTTTTCTATTCAGTTCTATTTTCTGTGTAACAAAGAACATTGTTAGTTTTCATGTAATAATTTCGTTGTTTCCCACGAGGAAAACCTATTTTCTCCACAGGCTTAAGTTGCTGAAGCTTAAAAATTCGCGATAACAAGGAGGACCTTCGAATTATTAAAAATCCTTCGAAGCAACAGAAAGTCGTTCTAAGGAACGCAGAGTAAGTTGCTGAAGTCACAAAAAGCCGCTCCAAAGGGAGCGCAGTGTAAGTTCTCTGCTCAAAAGTCGTTCCTAAGGGAATGCAGAGCTTACAGCGAAAAGTCAACGCTGATACCGCCTAAGTAAAAGGCGAAGAAGCTCCAAAGACGTTCCTAAGGGAATGCAGAGCTTACAGCGAAAAGTCAACGCTGATACCGCCTAAGTAAAAGGCGAAGAAGCTCCAAAGACGTTCCTAAGGGAATGCAGAGCTTACAGCGAAAAGTCAACGCTGATACCGCCTAAGTAAAAGGCGAAGAAGCTCCAAAGACGTTCCTAAGGGAATGCAGAGCTTACAGCGAAAAGTCAGCGCTGATATAAAAAGATTGTGTGTTTCACAGGGATATGTGTGTATCTTCGGAATCAAATTCATCTACATAACATAACATCATCACATCATTTTGCATAGCATAAGCATCATACATCATATTGCATATGGCAAAAGAAGGGAGGACAGTATCAACCTTCGGAAGAATGCTTTGAAAAAGTAAAAATCTTCGGAATATAGCTTCGGAAAATGTTCTTACGAAGTTTGGATATTTTTCATCAGAGCGCAATGGGTCTTGTGATGCATAAAAGTTTTTCTATCTTCACGAAGCATGAAAAGAAGGGAAGGTGTTTTTTCGCCGAAGGCTTAAAAACGGTACGTATGTAAAGTTTCATGCATCGTAAAGAATTGAATAATGAAAAGAAACTTGTATATTACATTCAAATGTACAAAATATTACATAGATCACATTTCAAATGTATTTTCTAATAACATCTAGTCTTCTCTTAGTACTACTTCGGCAGCCTCATTTAGAAGTTGTTCAACAACTTTATCCATGATAGCTTCGGCCATTTGTTTAATTTTGTCATCCTCTTTCGTGTGAGGGTCAGCAGACGATCCAGTAGGTTCTGAGGGAAGGGAATATGTCTACATTACTATCACAAACCGCGAACAAAGTTTGAAATAAAAATTACAACACAACAAGAACGACTAATTAATACCTATTTGTCCTTCGGGCTCTGTACTTTTTTCGGCAGCTTCTGTCACTTTCCTAGCATCATGGATGCCTTTTTCACTCCTTTGAATAATTTCTTGCGCCATTTCTCGGCCGCCGTTGTCCCAGATATCAGTAAAGAATTTACCGCCAACCATGCTTGCTTCGGTCGAGGGGTCTCTGATGTCTTCGGAGGACAAGGCACCTTCGGACTGAGCTAAGGATTTTACATGCTCACAACCTTTCTTCTCCAAAACAGTAGCAATCCCTCTGGCGCCCGAAAAAGCGCAGATGTCACCGCGGCTACTCAGGATTTCCTCGAAGGCCTCTGCTTCGTGACTGATCCGATCCAGTGGACCTTCGGGATTGCCTCTTGAGAAATTCTCTTCACTAGAAAATGCGCCAACGCTGGCGAAGCTGGATTTTATCTTTTTGACGCATTCAATAGATTTAACATAGCATTTCCTCTGGGATGCACGAAGCTCCTTAACACTTAACTCTAAATGATTGACCAACTGATCACTAAGCTCTCGTTTTGTTTCTTCAAGCACACGTTCCTCTTTAGCTCTAGCTAGTTGTTTCTGAAGATCTTTAATCTCACGTTTTTGGGCTTCGGCTTGGACCTTTGAGGCAGCTTCGTTCTTTTTTACCTTGTCTACCAATGTAAGCAGAATTTTATCCTTTTCCAGAGCTTCGTTTCTCAGTTTAATAACTTCTGATCGTAGGTTGTTGAACGCAATTTCATAGCTCTCATCTTCGGCACTCTTTTGTGCTCTTAATGCGTTGCTTAGGATTAAACCCTATATGTAAAAAAGTTGGTATAAGAATAAAAGAATGAGTTACGAATTAAAAAATTTTTCAAGCGCCTAATTCCCATACCTTCAGGCTATTGTACGCAAGACTGTCCGCGAGATCCTCCTTCGTCATAGCACATAATCCAGCTTCGAGCTTCGGGAACCCCATACTTCTAGCCATCTCCCGGCAGACAGATAATTCTTTGTTATCAGGGAGGCAGTATAGGAAGTCATCCTCATTTGTCCCATTAAACACTACTGCCCCCTTCGGATATTTTAACTCTCTAGCATAGTGATTGGCTTCATAAGTCTCTTCTTCAGATAATTTCTTCCCCGAAGCATGTCGCACGATGTAATCGCATATGTTGGAAGGAGCTTCGGGGGCGGCAGTGTCAATTTCTTCAACCAAAACTGGTTCTGATATTTTTATTTTTTCGGTTTCCAAAGATTGTTCCTTGGTGGGCTCCGAAGGCCCAGCTTCAGCTTCAAGTTGTTGCTTTGAAGCTTCAGTAGACGCTTCAGCAAGTTCAACAGTCTTCTTTGGAGTTGTGCTTGAAGACTTAATTGTCTCCAAGACATCTAGCACGTTCACCATTCTTTTTCTTTTTGGGGTCACCGATGGGCCCTTTTGATTTTTTATTGTTTCAACATTTGCTGAAGGACTTAAGATTTCCAATATTTTTTGTCCTTCAATCTTCGGTTTTTCTGCCTTCTCTGCTGAAGGCGCTTTAGTTTTTTCTTCTATCTTCGGCACTGGAGTTGGTTCTGTAGTTTCAGTGGCCAAAGAGACTTCACCAATAAATTCAGGCACTGTGGCTGGCTCAATAAAACGTGCTCGGTGGGTGAGCACCTTCATCTTTTTTCTTTGCGGCGCTGGCTCATTAGAGGCACTTGTGGCAACTTCTGTTGCAGGAGAAGTATTTTTTCTTTTGCGGCCCGGCACCGGATAATGGTAGTCAGGGTAGACAAACCCGATTGCATCAAATACCCGGTTGAGCCTTTTCTTCTTTCGGCCTCCGAAGGCTGCCGATAATGCAGCGTTCTCGGCCTTCGAATACACCCCAAGCAGTTCGTCACTTAATGTTTCAATGCTTTTCAACCAGTCGTCATCAGGTTCAACAAACTTATCCCCGTATTTGAATGTGTATTTCAGCCTGACCAGTCCGCCTTCGTCGGACTCATTGATGGTCTCCTTCGGCATTTCCCACTTTCCTGCAAGTGGCCACACCCTGAAGGCAATATGCTCTTGGACCAAGTCCCTTGTCCCAATAAAAGAGCAGATTATGCCGAAGGCTCTTTGGCATTCCTCGGCCGCTTCATCCATTTCAACCTTCGGCCTTCGAAGTCCGAAGCGTTGCCAGATGGGGCGCATAATGATACTCTTAACATCTTCCTGCGCTGTTAAGTCGTTCTTTACATAGAACCACTCTGTCATCCAGGCTCCGGGCCACCTCTTCCGAAAGGTTGGCACAGGGCGGCTTGACCCGGAGCGGGCACCGAAGCTGTAACACCCAAAGTTGTTGTGATATTGTTCTTTCCCCCAGGGCTTCGTCTCATATAACAACTCATGAATATTGCAAAAGCTTTTAGCATTTGGTTCTAAACCTTGGCTTCTCACAGCCCAGACAAACATCCCCATTCTTATGATAGCTTCGGGAGTAATTTGATGAAGGTAGACTTGAAATGTCTTCAGGACTTCGACAACAAAGCTGCTTAGGGGGAATCGAAGCCCAGCCTTGAGAAAGCTTCGGAAAATTACGACTTCATCTTCTTCGGGAGTGGGAGAAGTTTTTTCTCCAGCATCAGCCCTCACAATAGATATATCTCGGAAATACCTCCCTCTCATATTATCAATATGACTCTGCTTAATAGTGGTTTTCCCGAAAACCGTGTGACTTGGCCGCCATGGTCGATCTTCGGACTCTTCCCCACCACTTTCTACATCATAACTGTCGCTGTCACCAGTATCTTCAGACAAACCTTCCAGAATCTCCTTGGTGATTTTTTCCGTATTGGTCTCCGCCATCGCTATAAGGAACCCCAAGTTCTTCTCTTCGTCGAGGCTCAGCTTCATCTCAGCAGCGACCTTCTTATCTTCAGACATCTTCGGAAACACTAAAAAACTGTTTTCAAAGCCGAAGCTTCAAAACCAAAATATCAGCAAATCTTAGCGCGCAAGAGCTAAAAATTTAGTGAGCGGAAGCAGATGGCAAGTGTGCGTACCAAATGAGTTTGCGGTATGATCTTATTTATACGCCCAGGGCGTTGAAAATTGAAAGACCCCGCTTGTCAGAGAATGTTGCTATTCTAGCAAAGGGAAGGTGTTTTTTCGGACCTTCGGCTCAAGGCCTTCGTCCATATCGCAATCTGAATTTATCATTAACAAATTAATATTGCGAGGGGCTACTGTTGGGGGCCTTCGTCCTCCGAAGGTCCTCAAAAACATGATTTGACAATGTTTTCCAAGTGGATTATATGAACAGGTACCTTCGGACTCAGAATTATGAACATGAAGTACGGTCAGGACGAAGCCTGAACCAGACGAAGGGGGATTGAAATGGAGGACGGGCTGATTACCAAGCTCTACGAAGGATGGTGCACAGCCGAAGCTGTGCGCAGGAAAGCTTCGTCGCGATAGCAGAAAGGGGAACCGACTTAAAGATGAAAAGACTACTTAGGCCTTGACAGATTTCCATAAGTCATTAGCAAATGTAATGGACATGAATGTAATTTTACATGGGCTGTGTCTCACGCCTATATATAGATGAACAGTACTCCCGTACTGTTCACGCGGACTTGGCATTTGCTTTTGCGTCATCCTTGTACTTTTGCCTTCCTGCAATCCGAAGGTACATTTGTAATTTGAAGTCATTTCTATTGTTACATAATAATAAAATAGAAATGACATTGTGATAAAATTTAAATGTTTACATTACTTTTTATGTTATGCTTAAGTTCTTCGTCATAACTTATCGTGCTTACGAAGATATATTGTTTATGACCTTCGTCCGGAGCACGTTATATCCCGAAGGGAAATAATGTTTCAAAGGACGAAGGACCTTATCATTTAATACTTTTTATGTTGCCTTGTTCTTAATCCGAAGCATTTGAGAACAAGTCACCAACAGTCAGCTCTTGCCCAAGTAAATCTTGAAATTCAAAATCTTCCTCCTGCAAGATGTCTTCATCTTGTTTTTTTCCCTTTTTCAGTGCCTGTGCTCGCCACGGCCACAGCAGATTCTTCCTCAGTCATTTTTAAGAGTATGTTATCAATAACTTCAAGTGTTTCAACCAAGGTCAGATCTTCTGTGGCTTCAGTTTCAACTCTGGTAGCTTCGGCTGCGCCAGTTTTAGCTTCGGAGGTTTCCGCTCTGGTGGTGGCTTCGGCTGTGGCGCCCTTAGCTGCGGCAGTCTGGTCAATAACAATTCTTGATGCCGGTGTCGGCAATGGTGTCCCATGAATTACATCTGCTATTTGAATAATCCTTCGTTTTTTCGGCAGTGCAGGACCTTCTTCTGCCGAAGCTGCCTTGTCCTTCTGAAAAAACTCCGTCAGTTTCAACGCCAGCGGACTTAGCTTCATAGGCAAGGGTTCAGTCATTACCTTCATAATCTCTTCTACTTCAACAGCAGAAGGCGTTGCGGGAGTATCTTCTTCTCGAACCAACGATTTTGGTTCTGGAGATGCAGTTTTCCTCTTTCCCCCAGTGGCCACCTTCGGCTCAGGATTCAATTCTTCAGGGATAAGTTTTTCAGAATCTCCCCTTTTCTTTTTGGTCACCATGGCGACCTCTTCGTCAGCAGCCCTGGAAATTCTTTTTCGCTTTGGGCCTCCGGCATCTCCGCCCAGGTGATCATAATCAGCATATTCAAAACCAATGGCATCGAGCACCCTGTTCAGTCTTCGCTTCGGCCGAGTGCCGAAGGCTGCTGTCATTAGCTGGTCTTATTTTTTGGAGTAATTTCCAAGGATTTCATTGCTCATTACTTCAATTGTATCAAGCCATTCTTGACAAGGCATTTTAAAGAATTTCTTAAATTTATAATGATAGGGTAGTCGGACAAGCTCCCCTTCTTTCTTTTCTCCTTTAAGCTTTGGCATAGTCCACTCCTTCATGGTCGGAAATACTCTGAAGGCCAGAAATTCCTGCACTAGATCTCTAGTGCCAATGTGTTCTGCAATAATCTTGAATTCGGCTAGCGCGGCCCAAGTTGGACCTTCGGTTGTCATTTTACAACGAGGTCTTGTTTCTCCGAAGATCAGTTCAAGAGGGCTCTGTACTAGCTTCTCCTTATCTTCGTCAACTTTAACATAAAACCATTCTGACTTCTAGCCTGCTGGCCATTTGCTTCGGTAGCTAATCACAGGAAATTTTGTAGTCTTCCGATAAGCAAAATTGTAACAACCAAAATTTTCGTGCAACCCATCCTTTCTGGCCTTCGTCTGGTAATGCAGTTCATGCACTCGACAGAAGCTGTCGGCAAACGGCTCCACCGCCTGGCTTCGGAGGGCCCAAATGTAAACGCTAAGCCTGACGATGGCGTTGGGGGTCAATTGATGAAAATAGATCCCCAACCTTTGCAGCACATCAGAAATCATCCTATTCAAAGGAAATCTCAACGCAGCCTTTAAAAAACTCTTGAAAATAACTATTTCATCTTTTTCCGGCTTCGGGGTAGTCTCCTCTCCCCCGAAGCGAAGTAGCTTCTTCTCATCTTCTCTGAAGTAGCCCGCCTTTACCATCTTGGGGAAATCCGCCTTGGAGATAGTCGATTTCCCGAAGTCCAAATGACTAGGCTTGCTCGGTACTGCGATATGGTAATCATCATCAGAACTAGCTTCCTCAATATCTCCTCGTTCTGCTTCGGCAGCAGCTTGTTCTGTTTCGGCAGCAGTTTCAACAGTAGGGATTCTTTCCGAAGTCACCAATCCGGATCGCTGCATTGCTTCGGAGATAGGAACAGTCTCTGCACCTTCGGCTTCGCCTCCCTCACGCTCAACTCTAGCAGTAGAGCGCAACCTGGCCATTCAATTTTAAATTTCTTGAAAGATTTCTCGGGAATTAAATAACCTCTTTTTCTGACGAAGCTTCTCTTCTGACGAAGCAGACACCAAATTGGAGCTTCGTCTAAATCCGAAAGTTGTAACACCCTAGGTGTTACTCAGGGTGTCCACCCCCAGGGTTACCCCTTTTAACCCATTGTTACATAAAGATTTATGGGCAAAGTACTTCAGCCTTGGAATTCAAAGTCCTGATCAAGTGCAAACTACCTTGGATATCATGCCCTAGCTTGTCATGCACATCTAAGTAGGGCTCTTCCAAAACCCTAGAGCAAAACCTCCATAGGCAATAAGAACCCTAATTGAAGCCATGATCAAAAGATCATGTAAACCTCATGATCATGGTTTGGGCCAAATATAAAAGTTGTAATATACTTAATAACCTACAATTAATAGTAAGGAAGTACCCCCAAAAAGTTTTCAGAAAAGTCCTCAAAAGATCACCTAAGGTTCAGCTCAAGGGAGAATTCAGATTTTGCCTAAGTATAGAACCTAACCCTTGAGCAAAGACTCCACATGTTCACCTTGATCCCCTTTTCAAAACCTGTCGACCCAATTGACAAAATGGCGCCAAATTAACCTTAGAACACCCTGGCAAGAGATGACACCTACCCTAGGGCGCTAGACACGACTTGACACCCCTTTTGTCTCGGTTTGGACCCAGCTGACACAGCAAACTTCTTCCCTCTCTATCTCCCTGCCCTCACCATATCTCGACTTGGAACTCACAGAAAAGGATAGGATTTGGAGCAGAGAAGTGACCGTACACAGTGACTTTGCCGAGATACGCACGCTAGGGCGCTCAAATCGGCCGTTGAACCTTGGCAGAAGCAACCTTCCACGTGTTCGACGCGAGCTGGCATCCGGGGGCGCGCTCAGAGCACGCCCGTGCGCGAACCCCCACGCGCCCGTGGCCGCCCGTGACCACGCCCACGCCACGGCTATAAAACCCGCCCCAGTGCTCAGCTGACTTCCCCATTGCTTCCTCCGTACCTCGCCTGACTTGCCCGAGCCAGCCATTGTCTCCGGCGACCTCCCCGCGACCCGCCAGTGCCGCCCGAGAGCGACCACCATGGCCAACCCCTCTCCCGTCCTCCTCCGTTCGATCCAAGCCCCCAGATAGCTTCCTGGTGAGGCCGTGGTACGTGCTCAAGCTTGACCCGAGGACCCCCGTCACCGGAATAGCCCAATCGTGCTCACCGGAGTTCAAGAACCCGCCGGCGCACGTGGACCGGGTAAACCCCTTCACCATTTTCCGATTCGTTGCGCGCATGGCCTCTGTGTCATCCCGTGAAGCTCCTCGTGCACCCTAATTGAACTCTACCGCCGTGGTTTGGCCGGAGCAGGCGCGCCGTCGACCCCCGCCGCCTGTGCTCGTGGCCAGGGTGACTCCGACCATCTCCGGCGACGACCCGCACATCGACGTGACCGTCGCGACCTCCCGAACGTCACTGACCACCTCGCCGGACCTCCCTCGCCGCCGGTAAGCCGCGCCATCCTTTTCTCCTCCGCGGCTATTGTTTCAGTTGGGGGAAGGACTGCGGGTGAGAGGGAGAGAAAGCCAGGGGGTTAAGTGAAATGTCAGAGACTCAGGGGAATAGTGGCGCGAGGGTAGATCTGCGAGGTTTGATTCGGGTTAAACCCAGGGACCTCGGCGCAAACTGCTTTTTCAGAAAAACTTTATTAAAACCTGATTTAAATTCAAACAGAAACTTTAAAAACCCATAACTTCTGTTTGGTTTATCCAAATTTGGTCAAACTAATTTTGCCAGACTCTAAATAATGTAACCTATCTAAGAAAAATATAAAACCCCATAAGTACTAGAGAAAAATATAAGGTTCTGATTTAATTTTAGTTTGGACCAAAAGCTTAATAATAGCAAGAAAAATGGTTGTACTATTTAACTAGGGTTAGAAAAATTTGGAGAAGTTTATATCTACCTACTGACCTAGTTAAAAATGTTAAACCCCACTGTCCTCTGCATTAAATTAGTTTTTACCCCTTATTCCATAATATGCTTAAGGTTAAGAAAAATAGAAAAGGTGACATAAATAATGAACCAGAGGGCACTCCTATTTTTGTTGAGATACTTAGTCAATGTAGTTCACTGGAAAAATATATCATACCCTGTTGTAGTGTAAAATAAGAAAGATACCTTTAAATTAATAAAATAAGGATAACTTAGAAAAGCCCTACAAAAATAACCCTAAGGTGAAACCTCCCCAAACCTTAGGATAACTACTGTTTTGATAATAAGAACTTAGGAAAAATCTGGAATCTGTTGTTTGATATATTCAAATGACAAGTTAGTTTTGAGCACCCTTTTTGCACCAAGTTTTAAAAATCCATTATTAATCAACCATCATGTTGCTCTCTGTCCTTTTTGGTACAAGAGCTCATTATCACTATTAGAGGCCAACAAAAATAACCCTTAAGTCAGGACCCACTTTAATAAAAGACTTGTAGTGTAAAGTGGCCCATTTTGCCTAACTATTGTTATTTTTGTTTAAAGCCCAGCTTTTGTACTTTGAGCCTCAAATTCTTAAAACCAGCTAGAATAGCAAGTGACAACCCACTGTAATTTTTATTGAATTTTTGAAAATTTTTAAAATACTGTTGTAGTTCAAACCTACACTAGAAACCCTAAATGGAAATTAAAGAAAGGAAAATAGATAATAGAAATTAATGTCCTCCTCAGACCTTTGTAAATTTGTCCACTGAAATCTATAAAAACAATGCAAATCCCCTATGTTATCCTAAAAGAAAACCTAAACCTAAAAGAGAATAAGTCTATGTATATATATATACCACTAGAAGACCCACATAGCCAGGGAACCCTAAGTTAATTCTTGACTTAATTTCTGTAGTGTAATGTTCTTAAATCTTGCATAATCATGACATACATGTTCATTGCATTTCGATAGACTGTAATCTTGCTGACGGAGAGTACATCCTCGTGCCGGAGCAAGGAGCTGCCCAGGAGGTTGCCCCGGACCTAGCACCCGAGCCTGCACCAGAGGACCTGCCTGTCACTGCTCTGGAAGGCAAGCCCCGGTTTTATGCATAACCTGTTATTTATGCTATTTTACTACACTTAATGATTGTAGGATTGTTTGTGCACTTACGTGTAGGAGTTGTTTTGAACCCTAGTTGCATGATCTCAGGAATCCTATTGAGATGAATACTAGTATGCTAGGTCGAGTAGCTGCTTTATTAATTAGGATCTCGGTAGAAGTCGAGTGATTTTTCTAGCACTCGCGCGAGGTCAGGAATTGGCTGTATCCACTTTCTTATCATATTGATGTTGGTTTGTGGGCAACAATCCATGGGGATTGGTTGTTCACGGGATAAAAAGTTGATTAAGGATTAAGGTGTGGTACCGTGAGTCAAGAGTTTGAACGTACTAAGCACATGCCGAGAAATATGGTAAATCGGTAAGCCTAGTACCTGAGTGAACCTGCCCGCAGACATATCCCCTCACGCGACCTGAGATGTAGTCTCCCATTCCGGTTATGGTGGGTATAAGTGCGGTCACTGCACGACGGCCAGTCGGGGTCAGTGAGGCATTGTACGCCAAGGCGGTGAGCCCTGATCTGTTGCCAGGGAATCGATGGGGACGGTTGATGTGTGTGGGGACGGAGTGCCTCGCCACGTCGTGTGTTTAGGTTTACCTTGCAAGGATAAAAACTCGATTCGAATCGTCTGCTTCTCGCAGCTAATGAGACTGCTTGATCCATGCTGCTACATTGAGTAACAAGTGGAACTGTGATGAGATGATACAAGATATTGATTGCTAAAAATGCTTGCTACTATGTATGAGTAGATAGTACACTTTTAGCCTTAAGAGAGTCACACTTAATCTTGACAAAGTTAAAATCTTGATTTAGAAACTCAGCTAGTGCTTTTGGCAACCAAACCCCACAGCCAGACAGCTGCATGTCTAGAGGTAGAGGAGTATAGACTCCTCACACCGGGTAAGTCTAGCTGAGTATTAGTATACTCAGCCTTGCTTGTGGCATAATTTTACAGGTTCTCTAGAGGAAATGGCTGCTGGAGTGACTTGGCCATCCACCCTGCCATCGGGTTGGACTGTCGAGTGGGACCCTGCCTCGGCTGAGGAGGAGCATGAGGAGTGATGGGACAGGCTTCCCCATCTCTCCATTTATTTATCATTAGTTTATTTCCGCTGCACTTCAAAACAATGATGGTTACTTTTGCAAAAACTCCGATGATGACAACGGTGATGTAATAATTTAACACTTTTCTATGCATGGTTTTATGCTTTATTGTATTTGCTCTGTGACTCACCATCGAGTGAGACTGTGGTACTTGATCCTGACAGTGGCCGTGTCGGACTAGATCCGAGGGATTGACGGGTTATTCCCATTTAAGTGCGGTCTAGCCTCTAAGGCAGGGCTTAGGCACTTAAGTTGGAATAATTCGGGCAGTTCCGCCACAAAAGTCGAGCTTCGGCTATGGTTAAAAATTTTGGCAGGACAACAATGTAATAGCAATGAATGCTGTGGTAACTTTACACCTACCAGTCTGTTTATATAGTGTTGCAGGAAGGAAGGCGAATCGTCGGGAATTTTTACACCAGGCAAACGGTTGCTCGCACCCGCTGAACGGTGGACCGCAAAAACCAGAATAGTGAACTCGCATGGTGGAATCGCTACGCGCTCGAAAGCTGTATCGTTTCTCGACAACGAGCTCAGGGAAGGTGTTTTTCGGACCTTCGGCTTCCTGAAGCCTGAGAGACTTTTTTCACGGATCAAGCTCGTTACGAAAAACGATCTAGCACCGTGAAGGGGCTACTGTTGGGACCATGCTTCGTCGCCGAAGGTCCTGCAGAAAGAAACAGTTTCGGTTCAAGCTGTCTGTACGTAATGCCGAAGGATGTTGCCCATGAAGCTTCGGAGTTACAAACCGACTTAAAGATAGAATGACCTTTTAGTCCATAAGAGTTTGAGTCGATGTTGTAAACTTTTATGAGGGGTATGATTGTAATTGTTCACAGGCTGTGTCCTGTGCCTATAAATACTGAACAGTATTCCTTTACTGTTCACGCATACCTGTAATTGCAAAAGCATCACTCGGGAATCGTTGTTTGTCAAGGCGAAGGTATAATCATACCTTAAACATTGTATTCAAAATAAATACATGAATGATGCCATTTATCTCCAACATATCTATCTTTAATGTTTTACATTTTACATTGTTTTATAATATCATTGTTACCTTTGTAACATTATGTTTATACCGTTCGTCCGAAGTTCATTAAACCATTGAGGGGATAATGCTTCAGCGGACGAAGGGTATTTGATATTTAACATCTTCGTGTTGCCTTGTTCTTGATTCATAGCATTTGAGAACAAGGCCCCAACAAAGTGGGTCTGGCGAGCTGGCGAAGGTCGGCGGCTTATGGCTCATAAACTCCCGGTGCTTATCACGAGGTGGAACTGGTGGTGGTGGTGGAGGCAGTGGCACTTGTTGCTGTTGTTGCTGCTGTTGAAGTTGTTGTTGCAACTGCTGTTGTTGCGCCCTCCTTTCCTGGCGTATCTCCTCTCGCTCTTGGCGCAACTCCTGTCGTATATCTTCTCTTTCCTGACGCATCTCCTGGCGTTCTTGCTGCATCTGGGCACGCATATCAGCCATAGTGTCCACCATTTGCTGCATCACCGCCATCTGAGCAGCAACCAGTGGGTCAACTCCGCCTGGTGGAGGATTCATCTCTGCAGGCTGTGGCTGAGGTTGTCTATATATCCTTCGAGTGTGTCGATTAGGAGGCAAATCAATTCCACCACCCCTCCTGGTATTGACCATCTGAGTTAGATACATATGGTAAGAGAGAGCAGTAGACAAGGCAGTAATTACGACTCATGTTACTTTGGGGGATTTATTAGCTAAGCAGATTAATATTTTACCCACCATAGCTAATTTATTACCTTATGCTGGCACATGCTAAGATGTCCATATATAATATTTCAATCAATCAAAGAAGCAAATCAGACATTTTTCATCAGAACAATCAAACAACATTTTTAATAGAGAAAATATTTTTTTGTCTTAGGTCTCCTATCTCTTAAAAATGTCATAGGGGTAGGGATTCCAAGGTGTGAAATCCATCTTGTCTTAGAATAGAAAAGGTAAGAATGATCAGAGTAGAACAGTAGAAGGTGAGATGGGCTCAAGATAAGTATAAAGAGATCCAGAGTAAGGTAAGTATAGAATGAATCAGAATGAGATAAGTAGGTAAGGGTTGTCCATATCTATCTAGGTTTCGTCCTACAGTCAACATTTCCTCTGATACCACTTCTTTCACACCCGGTTTTAAGGGACAAAGCCGGGTGCATCTCATACATGCGCCAAGAAGACAACATATATAATAACAGAGTGTATAGAGATAAATGTCATAAAACATCAGAGTATTTATTACATAGCGGAAGTCTTATTACAAAATAACATAATAAATATAAAACGAACTAAGGATCGTCGGCGCCAATGTCAACTGAGAAACTCCACCTAGATCAAGTCGAAAGCCTCGGTGTTAGGCGGCTCCTCTTCGACCACCTGTTCTTCTCCTGTGGGGGGTGTGAGACAGCAAGAGTGAGCTCACATACGTTCATAGCTCAACAAGTCGTGGGGAATAATGTGGCATGAACTCACCAAAGGTGGGAGTTCATGAAGTGTAAGGCTGATTAATGAAATAAAGGTTGAAGCTGAGCATTGCTTTTATAAGTTGGTCAAAATTTTATTAGCAGTTACTAAGTGTAAGTGAATACCAAACCATAGTAATAATAAGTAAAAGTAATAATAAAATAATCCCAAATGCAATGAAATGACAGATTAAGTTTAAGTTCCATAAATTAATCATGTGAGTGTCCGAGCCGCTCATGACCGTGAGCACGGCTAGTATACCAGTTTTACACTCTGCAGAGGTTGCGCATCTTTACCCACAAGTCGTGTTACCCATTTGCCACGGAGTTGATCAGACCCCATACACCTCTACCTAGGAAGCGAGGCAGGGTACCACTACGAGGCCTTTACAAAGTTCCACTAGCTTCAGACTACCCGCTACAGTTTATAGGAAGCTCCAGTGCAGGGTTCTCGCCTGACCGCCATCGCAGCAAAATCAACCAAGGACCTCCCTACACTGACCACTCCCCTACTGCCCTTGCCCCTTTCGGGTAAGGTAGCCCTCCACTAGCTTTCCTAGTTAATCAGCCAAGGGCGTCCCATTAAACCCTTGTGGTAGCACTGTTTTCCCGGGTGGTTCTCCATGTTCCCATTAACATAATGATCTTATCATGAACATAAAATAATGAACAGATAATAACAAGTATAAAAGTGAGTGATGAATATCTCTATACCCAAAGCCACATAAAGCAATAGCATGTACTACCCAAAAGTTTAGTAGTAAAACCAGTGGTGAAACAAGGTATAAAGATAGTCAAAATCTAGGGCAACCTACTGGGTCCCATCAAAATTAACCTATGCAGATCATTATGATTAATAAGAACATGAATGGGTAAAAGAAGTGATCAAGGGCACAACTTGCCTTCAACGAGCTCCTTCTCAGCTATCTCTACTTGTTGAACCTCAGATTCCAAAGTGGCTTGCTCGTCTACTCGCATCAACACAATACATACATAGTATAGCAAGAATTAACATTACACCAACCATGTAAACAAAATACACAGTAATATACTAGACATTAAAATAAGATCATAGGAACTGGAATCATTAAATTTGGAGGTATAGATTTTAAGTTATGGATTTTCTAAGGTTTTATGCATTTATTATAGGATTAAGTGGGAAATAAATTTAAATGTGTATTTCATGTAAAAACAGTGGTACTATTTAATAGAGAATACTATTACAAAATTATAGGAACTGGAATCATTAAATTTGGAGTTCATATGCATTTTCTATAATTTAAACAAGTTCTAACATTTATTTATGCACTAAAAATTGATTTCTGATATTAATTTCCGATTTTCAATGCTCTCTGGATTGGGCCTCAAATACTGGAAAGCGCAGGGGGTTAAACCAAAATTTTCCCATGACTCAGTCCACTGTCGCATGGATGGCGGGTTGATTCAGGGATAATACAAGGTCTCTTTTACAAAACGTACGAGGCCGAAGGGTTACGGTTAACTCTCATCCACTCGATCTGCTACGGACGGCCCAGATTAGATTGGATCTCATCTGAACCGGTACGCAACCTGCATCGACCGATCCGAGATCGACGCTCCCGATTTAAAGAGATCCAGAACCGTCGCTGGTCATCGATCTACCGTCTGACGGTCACGATCCAATCACGCGAAGGGTTACCGAGGTCATCTAATCTGAGTCGTTCAGCGCAAGATCAACGGCCAGCACATCATCGCCCTAATCTAGCTCAACCAGCACATACCCGACGCCGCTCCCCGGCGGTGGTTCACCGGAGTACGCGCAATTCCGGCCGACCCAAGTCCCCAATCCCGAATTCACTCGACCCTCGTGAGATTCGCAACGGCCTGAACCCATGTCGCCCCTCAATTCCAGCCGCGACACAGCACAGACACCTGGCCCACGGCACAGCTAAGTTCACGGCGGAGACAGATACTCCGGCAAGCAATTACTAAGGTTCTACGGTTTGACTACGGCGTTGTGTGAACTTCTATCAATCAAAGAGGGTTCTGCAAGCGAGGGGAGGGGGTTACCGTCAAGAAATCGTAGAGGAAGGCACGATTGCGATGTTGGTTGTTTCCGGTCGCCAATGGCGGGGCGCTTCACGCATGAATTTGTCGCACGGGGTGATCTGGTGATAGGATAGAGCAGGGGAGGGCGACGCGTAGCACTTATAACCCTGGTCAAAGCCACGGACTCGGGATTCTGCGATCTCCGCGGCGGCAAAAGCGGTCGCGGCATGCTCTGTTGCGCCCGCACGCGAAGTCCGCGGAGGGGAAAGACCTGACTGCTCGGGCCCGCCCGCCAGTGGGTGGAGGACGCGCGTGGGGACTGACACCAAGGGCCCGCCTGTAAGCCGATTGGGAAGCACGGCGCGCAACTGCAGTTGGCTGCGAAGTGGGCCACCATGTCATTGGAAGAATGAAGGGCGCGGGATAGAGTTGGGCCGCGCGAAGTGTTTCTGCAGTTGGGCCGAAAGGGGGAATCCGAGGCCCAGGTAGGGTTTTAATCTTTTCCCATTTTATTTTCTATTTTCTTTTCTCCCTTTTCCAATTCAAACTCCAATTTGAATTCAAATTTAATTCAAACTTTTTGTGGCTCTTTCTTACAAATTATATTTTCTTTAAATTAGGGTATTAACTCTGGATATATTTATTTATATATATTATTTACCTATTCATCTCCTTTATCTTTTCTTTTCCAAATCCCAAGTTTTAAATTAGGTCAAAACCCCCTTTTCATTATTAATGTGTTTTTATTATGATTATTTTTATAATTAAATGCACAAGCAATTAAACTCCAACATGATGCACCATTCTTTTATTTAGTATATTTATTGTTAGCCAAGGATAATTCCATGATTTGAAATATGCAAAAATGAGAATAATAACACAAGTGGTCAATTGAACCCTTTATATTTCTCAATTCTTGGACATTTCACCACTCTTGGCATTTGGGTATTACAGCTGCGAAACTCAAAGAATTCACCATTGATTATGTGCATAGATCCTCGATCCAGTCCCAGGCGTTAGCAGACTTCATCGCTGACTGGACACCAGGGGCTCAGGAAGAAGAAGCAAGCAAAGATGCCGAAGCTTGGACAGTGTTCTGCGACTGTTCCTGGGGAACCTTCGGGGCAGGTGCAGCTGCTGTTTTAGTTACACCTTCCAAAGTCACAACATGTTATGCAGTGAAACTTGATTTCAGCTGCACAAATAATATTGCTGAATACAAAGCTTTGCTTTTGGGGCTTCGGAAGTTAAAGGCAATGGGGATAAGAAGGGCGGTTCTTAAAACCTATTCCCAAGTTATTTCTGGTCATATTGACAAGAGTTGTAAAGCAAGAGACCCGAAGCTTGAGAAATACTTGGATACAGTTCGAAGGCTTGAAGCTTCTTTCGAAGGGTTCTCTGTCAAGAATATTCCACGAGGAGAAAATGAGCACGCTGATCTGCTAGCCAAGTCAGCGGCACAGGGGCTGCCTTTACCTTCGAAAGTATTCTTTGAGACAATAAGAGCACCTTCGGTGGAACTTCTTGAAAGAGCAGTGCTCAATATATCTCCTATTCATAGTGAAGATTGGAGAACTGAGATTATATCCTTTCTCAAGGGCAACTGCCTTTCAGATGACGAAGCTTATAATAAGAGAATAGAGGCAAGAGCCCGACCATATGTAATAATAGAAGGGGAGTTATACAAACATGGAGTCTGCTCTCCATTGCTCAAATGTTTATCCAGAGCTAAAGGAATAGAATTGATGAAGGCAATACACACAGGTCTGTGTGGATCTCACATCGGATCTAGGCCCTTGCTGGGAAAAGTCTTTCGTCAAGGATTTTATTGGCCGAAGGTAGCTTCGGATGTAGCAGAATTAGTCCAAAAGTGTGAAGGTTGTCAAAAATGTGCAAGATATCAAAAACAGCCTTCATCTCTGACTCAGTTAATACAGCCCACTTGGCCATTGCAAAGGTGGGGCCTTGATTTGTTAGGCCCACTTCCACCAGCACAAGGAAATTTAAAATATGTTGTGGTGGCGGTAGAATATTTTTCCAAATGGATTGAGGCGAAGCCTTTAGCCACAATAACTTCGGTCACTATTCAGAAATTCTTCTGGCAAAATATTGTTTGTCGCTTCGGAGTGCCGAAGGCTATTACTGTGGACAACGGAACACAGTTTGATGCCGAAGCTTTCAAAGAGTTCTGTGAACAAATTGGCACGAAAATCCATTTTGCATCGGTTAGACATCCGAAGTCAAATGGACTTGTCGAAAGAGCTAATGGCATTATAATGACGGGAATAATGAAGTTAATCTTCAATCAGCCCAGGGAAAAATGGCCAGATGAATTGATCAAAGTGGTGTGGAGCCACAACACAACAATGTCAAGGTCAACAGGCTTTACACCATTCAAATTATTGTTTGGTGATGAAGCAATAACCCCGGAAGAAGCTAAAGCAGGATCAATAAGAATAGTGGCTGCGGTAGAGGACGAAGCTGATTATTCTGTGGCAAAAGATGCTATAGAAGGGATCAGGCTTCAGGCTGTGGAGAACATCAATAAATATCAAGCCAAAACAATAAAATGGCGTGACAGAAAAGTTCGGTTAAAAATATCAGGCCAGGGCACTTGGTACTTCGGAGAGTTGCCAACCCAGATACAGTAGGCAAGCTACAGTTGAAGTGGGAAGGACCGTTTCTAGTAGTATCTTCGTCAAGACCCGGTTCTTACAGATTGAAGGATATGGACGGCAACGACATTCCTAGATCTTGGAATGCGGATGAGCTTCAGCGATATTATATGTAGCTTGATGTAATCTTTTTATTTTTTCCCTATGGCACCCTTTTCCTTTCTAAAGGGGGAGAAAGGTTTTTAACGGGGCCATAGCATGTAATTTCTCTTTCTCTTATTTCAGCTCTACAAGAGCAATATCCCCCAAAGATGTAAATGTAAAAGCTGAGCACGCACCATCGAGTGCAAAGAGAAAAGAAAAACAGGGAGAAGCTCGAAAGATGTCCCTAAGGGGATGCAGAGCACGACGAAGCTACAAAAAACCGTTCCTAAGGGAGCACAGTGTAAGTTTTCTGCTCAAAAGTCGTTCCTAAGGGAATGCAGAGCTTACAACGAAAAGTCAACGTTGATTCCGCCGAAATATAAGGTGAAGCGCGAAAAGTCAATGCGATACCGCCGAAATAGAAGGCGAAGAAGTTCAAAAGACGTTCCTAAGGGAATGCAGAACTTACAGCGAAAAGTCAGCGCTGATACACCAAAAAATAAACGGTGAAGCCGAAAAATAAACGGCAAAGAGACTTTGATTATTCCTAAGGGAATGAAGGCTATGGTTGTGGCTTCGTATATGCGTGTTTGGATATTCATTTGCACAAGCTCATTACATCATACATTTGCATTCATAAACATTCATTTAGACATACATAGGATCATCATCATCATAACACAGGCAGTTGCTTCGGCTCTAAAGACAAGGCTTCGGCAAAAAGAAAAAGAAGCAATCTTTATGCTTCGCTGTGTACGAAAAGAAGGGAAGGTGTTTTTCGCCTTCAGCTCAAAAATGCTAATTTCGTTCACACCAAAGCACTTTATACATTGATGGAAAGTTATCTATTCAAGCTTCATTAATATCCATTGAGCTTCGGCTTCGGCTTTGACTTCGTCATCCATTAAACTTCAGCTTCGTCTTCTTACTCTTTAGCTTTGGCCTCGGCTTCGTCATCCTGTACGTATTCAAGTATTGTAAGCAAAATTCAAGTTTGAAGGAAGAGGTAAGCACAAGGTATGATTTTGTTACCGGCTTAAGATGACTCCGAGCTTCATCACCAGCTTTGCTTCGTCCACCCTTTGTCCATACCAGTTTTATAAATCTATTTGCTATGCTTTGGGCAAGGTTGGGAATATTATCCAGGTCTGTTGGTGATAAGTTGAAATTGGGTCTATTGATAACCTTTCCATGTTCGCAGCCAGATTTCAGGAAGGCGACAGCTGTGCCCCGAGAAGCTACCAGGGCACAAAAGTCACCATGTCCAGCTATAACTTCTTCAAGGTCATCAATTTCACCTTCGATATGTTCGAAGGCCCCTGGCAGGTCTTCAGACGAAGGATTAAATTTTTCGCTGCTGGCTCCAACCGAATAGAAGACTTGCTTCAGCCGTTGAACATATCGATTACTGAACTCCAGACATTTGTTTTGAAGGCTTGTCAATGATTTTTTTCAAATCTGAACTTTTCTGGACCTCGGCCTCAAATTTTGCATTAAGCTTCCGCTTTTCTTGTTCGAAGCTTTTTGACTGAGAGAGAAGCTTCGTATTTAAATCTGCTATTTTAGCTTCAGCTTCTGCCAATAAGCCTTCGGTTGTCTGAAGCTCAAAGTCTTTCTTTTCAAGAGCAGCTGATTGGTCTTTTATCTTGCTTTCTAAGTTTTCAATTATAACTTCGTGTTTTTTATCTTCCAAATCTTGCTGCATTTTCAAAACTTTACTCAGTAGCATACTCTGCATACAAACAACCTTCGTTAGAAAACATCTTCGTTATTGAAATAATAAAAGTTAAAGAAAAGTTTACCTTGAAATCGGAATAGAATAAACTACCGACAATGTGTTGTCGTCGGTAGCGGCTAATATCTGTTTCGAGCTTCAGGAAACCAATACTCTTTGATAGAGTACCGATAACCTTCGCTCCGGTCTGATCCCGGATGCAGCCCAATTTTTCGTCATCGATACCACCGAAGAGAAGTGCTCCCGGCTGATAACCGCAAGATATAGCATATTCTTTTAGCTCTTCCTTTTCAGCCTTTGTCAGCTCTTGACCAACTAAGTTTTGAAAGTTAAAAATTTCATCTTCCGAGGTGTCTTCGGCTATTTCTTTCTCCTTCTCGGGTTCTAGGGTCATAGTCTCTTCGGTGGCTGCAGCAGCTTCTTCTGCGGCCATGTTTAGCAGTATCTTATCAATATCGGCAATCGTGCTCTCTAAATGAATATCTTCAGCTGTGGTAGCTTCGGTAGCTGTGGCTTCCGAAGGTGCAGCTTCGGTGGATGTCGTGCTCTCAACAGCTGGCGCCTTTAGAGCTGAAGCTCCTGGTGGTGTCCCTTCGATGACTTCTGTCACTGTAATGAATCTTTGCTTTTTTGGCCTAGCTGCCTTCTTCATTTTTGCGGGCTCCTTTTCCTTCTGAAAAAGCTTTGTCAGATGCGGCCTCAGTGAACTTAGCTTGACAGGCAAAGATTCAGTCATTACCTTTAAAATTTCCTCCACGTCGGTGGTAGAGGGTGTTGCAGCAGTTTCTTCTTCTTCGTCAATTGCCTTCTGCTTCGGAGCTGTAGCTTTTCTCTTCTTGGAAGCATCTGTTTTCGGCTCAGGCTTCAGCTTTTTCTTTTTCAATTGTTTTTCATCATCTTTATTCAGAACGCCAGCCACTCTCTTTCTTTTTTGCCCTTCGGCATCCTTGTCTAGCCGCTCGTAGTCGGGATACTCAAAGTCCAGAGCATCCATTACTCGATTCAACCTTCGCTTCGGGCAGGTGCCGAAGGCTGCAGTCATTAGTTGATCTTCTTTTTTGGAGTAATTGCCGAGAATTTCATTGCACATCACTTCAATCATGTCTAGCCACTCTTGGCAAGGCACTTTGAAATATTTCTTGAATTTATAATGATAGGGTAACTGAATAAGTTCCCCCTTTTTCTTTTCTCCTTTAAGCTTCGGTATGTCCCACTCTTTCACAGTTGGGAACACTCTGAAGGCCAAAAATTCTTGCACTAAATCCCTAGTGTCGATATGATCTGCAATAACTCAAAATTCAGCTAGAGCAATTTGGCTTGGACTCCCTGGTGTCATGTTGCACTGTGGTTTGGTCTCTCCGAAGATCAATTCTAGCGGACTCTGGACCAGCTCCTCCTTGTCTTCGTCAACTTTGACATAAAACCACTCAGACTTCCAGCCAGCTGGCCACTTGCTTCGGTAGCTAATCACTGGAAATTTTGTGTTCTTGCGATAGGCAAAATTGTAACAGCCAAAATTTTCATGTAGCCCATCTCCTCTAGCTTTCGTCTGATAATGAAGCTCGTGCACTCGGCAGAAGCCTTCGCCAAATGGCTCCACCCCTTGGCTTCAGAGAGCCTAGATATAAACGCTAAGCCGGACAATAGCATTGGGAGTTAGCTGATGGAGGTAGATCCCAAACTTCTTCAATACATCCGCAATCATCTTGTTCAAAGGAAATCTTAAGCCAGCCTTAAAGAAACTTTTGAAGACTACCACTTCATCCTTTCCTGGCTTCGGAGTAGTCTCTTCCCCACCAAAATGAACCAGCTCTTTCTTCGCTTCACTGAAATAGCCCAATTTCAACAGCTTAGGCAAATCATCTTCGGAGATGGTGGATTTCCCGAAACCAGGTGGCTGGGTTTACTTGGCACCATGCTGTAATCATCTTCAGACTCAGTCTCCTCAACATCAGCCTGTTCTGTTTCAGCGGCAGGTGCATCCTCCGATGCTACCAGCCCTGAGCGCTTCATCACTTCAGAGATTGGGGCAGTTTCAGCACCTTCGGCTTCCTCTCCTTCGCGCGTAACCCTAGCTGTGGAACGCACTCTGGCCATTTGATGATTGAATTTCTTGTTTTTGAAGTTGAAAATTTTTCTTTATTCTGCCGAAGCTCTTTCCTGTTACAAAGCTTGAGCAAAGTAAATAGCTTCGGTTGAGGATGCAGCAAACAAGCTTCGGTTTTGGTCAATATTTTGGCAGCAAAACAGTGCAATAACAGTGAATGTTGTGGTAACTTCACACCTACCCGTCTGTTTATATAGTGCCGCAGGTGGGAAGGTGAATCGTCAAGGTCTTCGGCACCGGACAAACAGCCACCCGCACTCACTGAATGATGGGCCACAAGGTCCGAGAAGGTGAATCGCCAGGGCACGTGTAACTGCTGCAAGATGAGGCCACTTCGCGCGTGGATTATTTTAATCGTTTCTCGCCAACGAGCTCAGGGAAGGTGTTTTTCAGATCTTCGGCATCCCGAAGCCAAGAAGACTTTTTCACGGATCGAGCTCGTTACGAAAAACGATCTAGCACCGTGAAGGGGCTACTGTTGGGGGTATGCTTCGTAGCCGAAGATCCTAAAGAAAGAGAACACCTTCGGCAGATCCTCTCAGAAACAGCGCCAAAGCTATCACCTATAAAGCTTCGGCACAGTGACAGATCTCAAGACGAAGGGGTGAACCGACTTAAACATGAAATGACTTAAAGACCCATGATGTTTTGTGTCGTTATTGTAGTCGATTGTAAAGGGCATAAATGTAATTTTACACAGGATGCGCCCTGTGCCTATAAATAGGTGAACAGTACCCCTAAATTGTTCACGCAATCTTGTAATCGCTGACACATTACACTGGAATTATTGTTTTCTGCCAAGACAAAGGTATAAATATACCTAAATATTATGTATAATATTTAGGCTTGTATAATAAAATATGTGTGAACGATATTATCTGTCTTTGGTATATTTTTCTCTAATATTTTATATTTTGTATTTCATTGTTTTATAAGTCTGATTACGAAGGTGTGACCTTCGTAATATGTTGCTCATGGCCTTCGTCCGAAGTTCATTAAATCCTTGGGGAGATAATGCTTCAGCGGACGAGGGACATTAATATTTAACATTTTATGTTGCCTTGTTCTTAATTCATAGCATTTGAGAACAAGTCCCCAACAGCTCTGTTATGTCTTCACACAAAAGCATAGGCTTTGGCTGATATGCCAAAGCAGCTTTTTCTCTTTTATGCTTATACTGCTGATAAGCTTCGGTTTCATCTATGTTATGAATAGCCTTCGAATCTGTCCAACTTCCTTCAACTCTCCTAGCAGCTTCTTGACTTCCATGCACACCAATGGGCCCTTGCTCTGATGGTATCTTCATGCAAAGGTATGTTGGGTGGAGTATAGCTTCGAAGGCATTGAGCGTCCTCGACCAATGATTGCATTGTGTGGATACTCCATATCAACAATATCGAAGACAACCTGCTCTGTCCTTGTGATGTGAACATAGCCGAAGGTGACCAGCATTGTTATCTTGCCAAGTGCCACAATCTGTTTTCCTCCAAAACCACAAAGAGGGTGCGTTGCATCATGTATCTTGTCATCTGGCTCTTGCATTTGCCTGAAAGCCTTTGCAAAGATGATATCCGCTGCACTGCCTATGTCTACTAGGACATTGTGGACCAGAAATCCCTTGATAACACAAGATATGACCATTGCATCGTTGTGAGGATAATCCTTAAGCTAAAGGTCTTCCTGAGAGAAGGTGATTGGAATATGAGACCACTTGGACTTTATGAAGGGTCCCTGCACCCCAACATGTTGTACCCTTCTCTGTGCTTCTTTCTTCTGCCTCTTGTTATCTGGTTCAGAAGTTGAACCGCCTGTGATCGGGAGCACTAGCTGTTGGAGACTTGTTCTCAAGTGCTATGAATTAAGAACAAGGCAACACGAAAACAGATTATTTATTAATTACTTTCGTCCTTCGAAGCATTATTTCCCCAAGGATATAATGCTTTCCAGACGAAGGTCATGAAGGACATACCTTCATCATCTCAACATATATATACATACATAATAACAGCAAACGAAGCATGCAAAACATAAGAAACAATGTGAAGAATTATGTAACATTATCATATATATATATTTCTTTATATAATTGCCAATAAATATAAACACAATATTGAATTACATCTAGTACCTTCAGCTTGACAGAAGACAAAGGTACAAGCGTGACACAAAAAGCAAATGCCAAGTCAGCGTGAACAGTACGGGAGTACTGTTTACGCTATTTATAGGCATGGGACGCAGCCCATGTGAAATTACATCCGTGCCCTTTACATTTGCTAGTGACTCTAAAGTAATCCACCAAGGTCTGAATAGTCTTTTCACTCTTAAGTCGGTTCCCTTTTTTGCCGCCATGCCGAAGCTCCCTTGCGTGTAGCTTCGGCACCGTGTCATCCTTCGTGCTGTTCCTGCTTCTCACTCTGTGTGGTTCTGATCCGAGTCCAAAGGTACCTGTTCATATATAATACTCGGGAAATATTGGTAAATCATGTTTTTGAGGACCTTCGGAAGACGAATGCCCCCAACACTAGCTTTGTAACCGAAGGTTGGTTGCTTTGCACTGTCATCGTCACAGTTGTGGAAGTGAGTTCACTGGAGGTGGGCACCAATGTTGGTCACTTGTTCTCAAATACTATAGATCAAGAACAAGGCAACACAATTGTTAATAGTTAAAGATCTTCGTCCTCCGAAGCGTTATTTCCTTTCAGATATAATGATCTTCAGACGAAGGTCATGAAGGACATGCCTTCATCATTTTAGCATATAATCATAAATATAAATAAGAATGCAAAAGAACATTAAGTACTATAGATAATGATTAGGTCTTCGTAGTTTATTTATATTTACATCCATAGACAAGAATCAACATTAATAATATTCATAATACAATAATACCTTTTGTTGGGGGCCTTCATCTTCTGAAGGTCCTCAAAAACACAACTAACATGTTTTCCAGTATAGTATGTTGTCACAGGAAGCTTCAGGTTTAAGATGAAGGTGTGCATGGTATGAAGAGCGTGATCTGGAAGAAGGATGAACCAGCTCCGAAGCTATGGCTGGAGAAGCTTCGGCTTAGCACAAGAACGGTGGTGGAGGATGAAACCGACCAAAAAGGGAAAAGACTGCTTAGAACTCGACAGCTTTTCTTTTGGCTAACAGTAAATGTCAGGGACATGAATGTAATTTTGCCTAGGCTGCGTCTTGTGCCTATAAATAGATGAACAGTAACACCATACTGTTCACGCTGACTTGTAATGACTCACACGTCACCCCTGCTTTTTCACCTTCTGTCAAGCCAAAGGTACAAATGTAATTTAAATATTATTGATGTTTGTTTATGTTTATATAAAAAGAATTTGGATAGTTTAATGATTTGAAATGATTATTCTTATTCCCTTCGCGTTTCATGTCTCTGTTTATATCCTTACTTATCGAAATGAAGAAGGTACGTCCTTCATGACCTTCGTCCGAAAATCATTATATCCTAAGGGAGATAATGCTTCGAAGAATGAAGGTCTTTAACCATTAACACTTGTGTTGCCTTGTTCTTGATTCATAGCATTTAAGAACAAGTGAATGACATTGGCGCCCACCTCCAGTGAACTCATTCGACCACCTTCGGCAAGCTTTGACCTTCGTCATGCCGCCAAAGAAGACAACAGGGCCAGGGGCTGCACTGCAGTCACTAGACGTTAATCAGGAGACGCTATGCAAAGCTAGGAGCCAGAAGAGGAAGGCTACCAGCCCAACACCTCAGGAGGAGGAGTTGGATCAAGAAATCAAGGACCTCAAAGCTATTCATCAATAGGTTCAAAAGAAGAAAGAAAAAATGCTTCGACTTGCCAATCTCCAGAGAAAGATTGATGAGGCCGCTGAGGAAATGCGTCACCTCACCCAGGATGACCAAGACCGAAGGCCCCAACACAAAGAGCTTTGTCAAGACAATTCATACAACAATGATGAATGGTATGATGATTTTCATCATGGCAATTTTGCTTTTGATGATGCTTATCCTATGGCAATAGAGTTGCAGGCTACCACATGGCCCCCATCATACAAGCCACCTCAGCTTCCTATGTATGATGGGCACTCAGACCCGAAGCAGTTCCTAATGAGCTATGAGGCAACCATATCTTCATATGGGTGCAATACTGCAGTCATGGCAAAATCCTTCGTCATGGCAGTCAAAAGCGTAGCACAAACTTGGTACTCGTCTCTCCGGCCAGGGACAATCACATCATGGCAGAAGCTTAAGGATATGCTAATCACTAGCTTCCAAGGCTTTCAGACGAAGCCAGTCACTGCTCATGCTCTATTTCAATGCACGCAAGACCATGAGGAGTACCTTCAGGCGTATGTCTGAAGGTTCCTGCGTCTGAGAGCACAAGCGCCTATAGTGCCCAATGAAATTGTCATTGAGGCCATGATCAAGGAGCTTCGGCCAGGACCTACAGCTCGGTATTTTGCCAGGAAGCCCCCACAAAACCTAGAGAAGCTTCTTCAGAAGATGGATGAGTATATCTGGGCTGATAATGATTTCCGCCAAAGAAGGGAGGAAGCATACATGTTTTCTGAGATGGCTAGGGGCTTCGGAGGAAGAATTCACCCAATGCATGTCAGGTCGATCCACAATTCCAACCTAAGTGATGATAGAGGAAGTCAACCCCAAAGGCAACAACACAGCTCCCAGTCATCAGGGCCACAACAAAGCTCCTTCAGGACACCAGCCCCAAGAGGCAGAGGGGGTAGAAGCTTCGGAGGAAGATACGGAGATCAACCCAGAAGGCTATATTGCTTATTCTGCGGTGAAGACAAGGGCCACACCACAAGAACATGCCAAGTCACAATTCAGAAGCAAAAGGAGATTGTCGAAGCTGAGGCACGACAGAGTCAGCCGAAGCAGGTCCTACATACTGCCTCATGCTACTCTCCCTGTGTCCCAGAGTATTTTGGTAATCAACAGCCTACGACCTCTGTCACTTCAGCGAGCCACTCTCAAGCTTCCTAGGCTCAGCACCCACCACCACCACCACTACCACCTACTCTGACCCGAAACCAGCAACCAGAAGGGCACCAGCACGCTCAACAGCAACGCGATTTTCGGGAGGAGTCCGAAGCTCGCACAGTCAATAGTACTGTGCCTGAATCCAAGCACATCTACTAAAGAATATCCTACCCTTTGTGTATCTTTATCTTTTCTGTCATTTTTTTTATTGAATGAAAAAGCAAGTCTTGAAGAACTAAATTCTGATTTCATGTAATAATAGTGCTCGTATTATTAAGTGAAATGCTTCCTCTTAACAAACTTCTGAAGCCATAAAAGTCATTCCTAAGGGAGCGCAGAGTAACTTCCGAAGCCATAAAAGTCGTTCCTAAGGGAGCGCAGAGTAACTTCCGAAACTACAAAAGTCATTCCTAAGGGAGCGCAGAGTAAGTTCTGAAGCTACAAAAGCCATTCCTAAGGGAGCATAGAGTAAGTTCTGAAGCTCAAAAGTCATTCCTAAGGGAATGCAGAGATTAAATACCACCAAAATAGAAGGTGAAGAAGCTCCAAAGTCGTTCCCAAGGGGATGCAGAGCTTAAATACCACCGAAATAGAAGGTGAAGAAGCTTCAAAGTTGTTCCTAAGGGGATGCAGAGCTTAAATACCACTGAAATATAAGGTGAAGAAGCTCCAAAGTCGTTCCTTAGGGGATGCAGAGCTTAAAGACTCCAAAGACGTCCCTAAGGGGATGCAGAGTCTTGAGTGTTTCAGTGTGGGCGCGTGTGTGGGTTCGGCATAAACATCATGTTGCATCATATCATTGCACCATTACGCATAGCATTACATCATACATCATATCGCATCAACGACAAAGATTGAGCACGTAGCGAATCTTCGGCAATAACTTGTTGAATGAAAATGTGCTGAGGCACGAAGCAAATCTTCGGCAATAACTTGTTGAATGAAATGTGCTGAGGTACGAAGCAAATCTTCGATAAATACAATTTTATCAAGAAAATCTGTTGGCAACAGTATCACACAACAGATTTGCCATAAAAGGGGCTTCTTTCTTTACGAAGCATGAAAAGAAGGGAAGGTGTTTTTTTGCCGAAGGCTCAAAAATGGTATGTGCGTAAATTTCATGCATCGCAAAGAAATATATTACATTAACATACACAAATGTTACATTGTTTGATAATTGTTTCATACATAAATGTTACATTGTATCATCACAACAAAAGTCTAGTCTTCTTTGAGAATTTTCTCGGCGACCTCATTCAGTAGTCTATCAACGACTCCGTCGACGATGAAATTGGCAACACTCATCACATCTAGCACCTCTTTCATAATGGGATCAGCCTGGGGGTTGTATGGCTCAGGCAGCGGAGAGAGTTTAGCTGCAGTAAACAAATCGTTAGTCCGAAGCCAGAAAACAAAACACCGAAGCTAAAATTCAATAATAACACCTATACGCCTTGCACGCTCAGCAGCTTCTTCCGCCCGCTTAGCTTCTTCTCGAGCATCATGGGATACTTTTTCATTTTCTTTATAATTTCGTTGGCCATTTCTCGGCCACCGTTCACCTAGACATCAGAATAAAACTTCCCGCCCACCAAAGTGGCTTCGACTAAGGGGTCCTTCGTGTTGTCTGTGGAGAAGGCGGCTTCGGTCTGGGCCGCAGTTTTAACATGGTCACAACTAGCCTTCTCCAAAATTGTTGCAACCCCTCGAGCACCGGCGAAGGCACAAATATCACCACGATCACTAAGGATCTCTTCAAAGGCTTCGAATTCTTCGCCTACCCAATCAATGACTCCCTCGGGGTCACCTCGAATGAACTTTTCTTCGAAAGAATACGCACCCACCTTGGCAAAGCTGGTTTTCAGTTTTCTTACGTAATCCAAGGATTTCTCAAAACATCTCTCCTTGGATTCACGAAGCTCCTCAACATTCTTTTCCAGCCTAACATTCGACCATTCACTTATTTCTTGCTTTACTTTTGCAAGTTCAAAATTTTCATTAGCTTCGGCAAGTTTCTTCTGAAGACTCTCAACTTTGGCTTTATGGACTTTAGATTGAGCATTGAATTTTGCCTTGTCTTTCTTCACTCTATCCACTAAGGAAAGCAGAATTTTGTCTTTTTCTACAGTTTTGTTCCTTAATCTGATCACCTCCGACCGAAGGTTGCTAAGCGCTATCTGACAACTTTCATCTTCAGCATTATTCTGCGCCCTCAAAGCCTTGCTAAGAATTAAGCCCTGCAAAAAGAAGGGGAATAAAGGATCAGCATGAGAATAAAAGACAAAAGATAATTTATTTATAAGTCCATAACTTCTATACCTTCAGACTGTTGTACGCAAGGCTGTCTGCGAAGTCATCCTTCGACATGGCAGAAAGGCCAGCTTCAAGCTTCGGAAATCCCATATTTTTTGCCATCTCCCGGCAAACAGATATTTCCTTGTTGTCCGGGAGACAGTATAGAAAATCATCTTCGTCGGTGCCATTGTACACCAAGGCCCCCTTTGGGTATTTCAGTTCTCGGGCGTAGTGTTTGGCTTCCACGACTTCTTTTTCAGATAACCTTTTTCCTGAAGCATGTCGAATAATAAAGTCAAGATTTTCGAAGGGTGCTTCGGGAATTGGAGATTTAACTTTTTCGGGTGTGTCTTTCTTCTCCAGAGCCAAGCCAGCATCTAAAGATTCCTGTTTAGTCCTCTGCCCAGTTCCAGTAGGCTTTGTCTCAGCGGGCACTAAGGGACCAGCTTCGGTTTCAGCGTGAGCTGTAGTCGCTTTGGTAGTTTTCTTTTCAGGGGCAAGAGTTAACGCCCTTGTCGACTCCATGACAGCGTCCAGCACGCTTGCCATCCTCCTCCTCTTGGGGGTTATTGCAGAAGCTTTTGATACCTTCGGCAATTCTGGCTCTGCTGGTGGGCTCAAGATTTTTGCCAGCCCTACTGTTTTCCCTAGCTCTGGCTCTTTGGCCGCCTTTTCTTTGGCTTCGGCACCATGTTTTGGCGTTTTGACTGGCTCGACTGCAGGAACCTTTGGCAATTCAGTCAGTTCTTCCCTGGGGATGGCAGGAGCAGGTTGTTCTGCCTCAGTAGTGGAAGATGTCCCTTCGCCAAGCTTTGGCACTGTGGCCGTTTTAATGTATCTTGGCCGGTGCATTAAGACCTTGATCTTTTTGCCCTTCAGCACAATAGAGATGGCCGAAGCGGCAGTTTTCCTTTTCTTTCCCTGCTTTCGTGAGGGATAAGTGTAGTCCGGGTACACGAAGCCGATAACATCAAAAACTCTGTTCAACCTTTTCTTGTATCGTCCTTCGAAGGCTAAGGTCATGGCACCGTCTTCGGCTCTCGTGTATGTCCCAAGCAAGTCATCGCTAGTCGCCTCAACACAGGTCAGCTGGTCATCATTTGGCTCGTCAAACTGGTCTCTATATCTGAAGGTGTATTTCAAGTAAACCAAGCCACCCTGACTGGACCCGGCAGCAGTCTCCTTCGGCATCTCCTAGTCATTCACAAGTGGCCACACTCTATAGGCTATGTGCTCCTGAACTAGGTCTCTTGTGCCAATAAAGGCACAAACATTGTTGAAGGCCTTCTGGCATGCTTCGGTATCATTCCCAAGCGCAGTAGTCGGCCTTCTGAGGCTGAAGCGAGACTAGATAGGACGTTGGATAATCCCCTTTATGTCCTCCCTTTCAATCAAATTATTCTTAACATAAAACCATTCCTACATCCAGGCCCCGCGCCACCTTTTTCGAAATGTTGGAACTGGGTAACTTACATCAGAACGAGGAACAAAGCCATAACAACCGAAATTGTTGTGATACTGCTCCTTGCCAGTGGCCTTCGTCTCGTACAGTAGCTCGTGCATGTTACAAAAGAACTTTGTGCTTGGTTCTAGCCCTTGGCTCTTCATGGTCCAAACAAAAACACCCATCCTAATTATAGATTTGGGAGTAATCTGATGAAGGAAGATCTCAAATGTCTTCAGCACTTCAACTAAAAATCTGCTCAATGGAAACCGAAGACCTGCCTTCATGAAGCTCCTGTAGACAACAACTTCATCTTCCTCGGGTGCAGGGGTGGTGCTGTCCCCCCCAACTCTCACAATAGACATGTCTTGAAAATATCTTCTCTTCATGGCATCAATCTGACTCTGTTTGATGGACGACTTTCCGAAGATAGTATGACTTGGACGCTAGGGCCGATCTTCGGCATCTTCATTCCCGCTTTCCACATCAAAGTTCTTGCTATCATCAGAATCCTCAGACAACCCAGCCAATATTTCATTAGTGATCTTTTCTGTGTTTGTTTTTTCCATAGCTTCGTAAAATCCAGCTAGAGTAGGGTCCACAACCTTCTTCTCCTCAGACATCTTCTTCTCTTTAGACATCTAACGAGCACTTGTATAAATGACAAAGCTCACAAATCAAGCGAGATCTGATAGCAAGAAATTTCAAGCTTGAAACAATAGCACAAGCAATTGAAAGGCACAACAAATGCTATCTCTGCAGGTTCCTATTTATATGCCTAGTGCATTGCAACTTGGTGGGCCCCATTTGTCATTGACTTTCGCTATTCTAGCGAAGGGAAGGTGTTTTTCGGACCTTCAGCTAAAGGCCTTCGTTCATGTTGCAGTCTGAATTTGTTAGACGCAAAAACAAATTAATATTGTGAGGGGCTACTGTTGGGGGTCTTCATCTTCTACAGGTCCTGAAAAACACAACTAACATGTTTTCCAGTATAGTATGTTGTCATAGGAAGCTTCGGCTTTAAGATGAAGGTGTGCGTGGTATGAAGAGCGTGATCTGGAAGAAGGATGAACCAGCTCCGAAGCTGTGGCTGGAGAAGCTTCGGCTTAGCACAAGAACGATGGTGGAGGATGAAACCGACCAAAAAGGGAAAAGACTGCTTAGTCCTTGACAGCTTGTCTTTTGGCTAACAGTAAATAGATGAACAGTAACACTGTACTGTTCACGCTGACTTATAATCACTCACGCGTCACCCCTGCTTTTTCACCTTCTGTCAAGCCGAAGGTACAGATGTAATCTAAATATCATTTGTTTGTTTACATTTATATAATAAGAATTTGAATAGTTTAATGATTTGAAATGATTATTCTTATTCCCTTCGTGTTTCATGTCTCTATTTATATCCTTACTTATCGAAATGAAGAAGGTACGTCCTTCATGACCTTCGTCCAAAAACCATTATATCCTAAGGGAGATAATGCTTCGAAGAACGAAGGTCTTTAACCATTAACACTTGTGTTGCCTTGTTCTTGGTTCATAGCATTTAAGAACAAGTGACCAACACCTTTGGTTCGCCAGAAGGTGTGAATGCAAAGATGACGCAAGAGAGAGATTACAGTCTAGCGTGAATAGTACAGGGGTACTGTTCATCTATTTATAGGCGTAGGACGCAGCCCGGACACAATTACATTTATGTCCCTGACATTTACATGCAATTATGATGCGAGTGATCAAGGACTAAATAGTCTTTTTCCCTTGAGTCGGTGACGACCTTTGGCTTTGTCATAATACTAAGCCGAAGCTTCTTTAGCCATGGCTTCGGCTTCCTTCTATATCATCATAGCACGTATGCCTTTGTATTATCTTGCCGAAGGTGTTTTTGCCTTGAGGACCTTCGGCGGGGAAGAAGACCCCCAACAACCATGAAATGGTCAAGGTTATTCTTAGATCTCTTGTTTTTTGTAATCGCACTCAAGTGCAACTAATCCATGGAGATCCAAGATATAAACAGATGTCTCTCAAGGAGGTTATTGGCAAGTTTGTGAGCTTTGAACTAATGATCAAAGACTCCAAACACATTGTCAACTTGGAACAAGGCACCACCTCCACACCCGAGGTGCAACCCGTTGCATTCAAAGCAATGGAAGAAAAGAAGGAAGAGTCTACACCAAGTAGACTCCCAATCGATGCCTCCAAGCTCGACAACGAAGAGATGGCTCTTATCATTAAGAGCTTTCGACAAATCCTCAAACAAAGGAAGGGGAAGGACTACAAGCTCCATTCTAAGAGGGTGTGCTACTGGTGTGGTAAGTCCAGTCACTTTATTGCTAAATGTCCATATACAAGTGACAGTGACAGGGACGATGACAAGAAAGGGAAGAAGAAGATGGAGAAGAAGAGATATTAGAAAAAGAAGGGTGGCGAAGCACATATGGGGCGGGAATGGGACTCTGACGAGAGCTCCACTGACTCCTCATCTGACGAGGACGCCGCCAACATCACCATCAACAAGGAACTTCTCTTCCCCAACGTCGGCCACAAGTGTCTCATGGCTAAGGAGAGCAAGAAGAAGAAGGTACACTCTAGAGATACCCCTAAATATACTACATCTGATGATGAGGGTAGCTCTAGTGATGACAATGATGACTTAACTTCTCTTTTTGCTAACCTTACTAAGGATCAAAATAAAAAGATAAATGAATTGATATAATCCATTAACGAGAAGGATGATCTCTTGGAATGCCAAGAGGACTTGCTCGTTAAGGAAAATATGAAATTTGTTAAGTTGAAAAATGCTTATGCTCTAGAGGTAGAAAAATGTGAAAATTTATCTAAAGAGCTTAATGTTTGCAATAATTCAATTTCCTGTCTTAGGACTAAGAATGCTAGTTTAAATGCTAAGATAGAAGAATTGAATGCTTGCAATATTTCTACATCTACTGTTGAGCATGTCACTATTTGCACTAGATGTAGAGATGTTAATATTGATGCTATGAATGATCACCTTGCTATGATCAAAGAACAAAATGGTCACAGCTAAATTAAGTGCAAAAATTGTCGAGCATGAGTTAGAAAATGAAAATTTTAAATTTGCTCTTAGCATGCTTTATAATGGGAGACGCCCTGGCATTAAGGATGGCATTGGTTTCCAACAAGGGAGGCAAAGCAACATCAAGCTTAATGCTTCCATGAACAAACTCTTCAATTTTGTTAAGGGTAAGGCTCCCATGGTTCAGGATAGAGAGGGTTATATTTTATATCCTAGAAACTATCCTGAGCACAAGATTAGGAGAATTCATGCTAGAAAACCTCATTCTATTTCTCATCATGATTTTATGTATAACAATGAGGCATCTAGCTCTAGGCATGTGTGCAAGGTTCTAGGCAAATCCTAAGGAAGTTCACCTTAGGGCCGTGAAAAGAATCATGAGATATTTACTTTACACTCCTAGGTTTGGGCTATGGTACCCCAAGGGATCTACCTTTGATCTAATTGGGTATTCCGATGTCGATTATGCCAGATGTAAAATTGATAGGAAGAGCACATCAGGGACTTGTCAGCTTCTGGGAAGATCCCTAGTGTCTTGGGCTTCAAAGAAGCAAAACTCAGTAGCTCTATCCACCGTTAAAGCCGAGCATATTGCTGTAGGACACTGTTGTGCACAATTACTCTGGATGAGGCAAACCCTTAGGGACTATGGCTACAAATTGAGCAAAGCCCCTCTCCTATGTGATAATGAGAGTGCAATCCGCATGGCGGATAATCCCGTTGAACACAGTCGCACTAAGCACATAGAGATTTGGTGTCACTTTTTGAGAGATCACCAACAAAAGGAGGATATTGAAATTGCTTATGTTAACACCCACAAACGAATTAGCCGATATCTTTACCAAGCCACTAGATGAAAAGACTTTTAGCAAACTTAGGAATGAGCAAAACATCTTAGATTCTCAGAACTTTGATTGAAACATTGCTCATTTACCCCCTCTCTAGGCGACTTTCAATAAAGACTCCCCTGGTGCATAGTTGCTCGTTAGGTTTTGCCAGTCGTACAAACACAATACACCTCCCTAAGGTGGGTGACTAACAAAACCAAATCGAATGAACATCGGCACCCACCCTTAGCAGAGCGAGCACTATGCCACGACCCCCATTGATGACCCTCCGGCAAAGCCAACTACACCCCAGGTTCATCCAATTATTCAGGTAAGGGTGTCCCATTCCACCCTCATGGTTGCACTGTTATCCTGGGTGGTCACTCAACTAACAGGTCCTTACGGAGAGGTAATCAGGAAATAGCCTGAGTCCCCTAAAGTGCCATAAGAACATCATCATCGTAATAACAGAATCGTATCATAAATATTCTCATCATGTTTGTTGATTAAAGTAAAGCAATATCATGAAGCTAACCATAATAACCCAAAAGGTAAACAAGGATAAGGTAAATACAGAATAGTCAATCCTTAGGTTTCAATAAAGTAATGCAGGAGAGTGAATTATAAAGTAAGTAGGACATAATAGGTCAGAGGACACTTGCCTTCACCAGGTTGTTGCTCAGGAAGATCTTCGGCAACACACTTAGGAACCATAGGCTGCTCGTTGTCTATGCAAAGCGATCATGCATTCAACACATTTGGATAATGACAAAGGAACAATACACCAAACATGTACAATCAAGTGAACACTAATTCAAAAGAAAGTAACAACCTCAAAAGCAAAGCCTAGGGTCTAGGGTGGACTAATACACCTAGGGGTTCGAGATTCTCTAAGTACTGTCTATCTCGGGGATAACATGACATAAATTCATTTATCTTAATGAATTACCAAAAGTATGCCAGGGATGGGTTCATATGATATTAAACTCACAAAATTAAACATCTAATTACCATTAGGGTTTTCCTTTTTATTTTCTTATTAATAAATAAGCCATCACTTAAACTAACCTATAGTATAGGCATACAAATTGACACCAGCAAACATTGAATGTTTGTAATTTAAACAGATATAGAATAATCTTATGAACATTTTGCAATTTGAACCACTCAATTTGGAGTTCATATGCAAAAGATATGAAATAAACAAGTTTTGGAATTCAAAATATAAAACTAGGTCTAAATCTGTGATTAAACAAAAGGCTAGGGTTCTTTCTGCAAAAATTACAGGGGCTTGCGTGCGAAGCTGAGGGACGGCGACTTGATTTTCAGAAAACCGAGGGTCTCTTTCGCAAAACTACTGCGCGAAGGGGTACAGGGTTCTACCAGCCGTCTGATCACGGATCGATGGCCGAGATCAGATCCAGCGGACGGGTTCACGGGCACGCGGGCGTGGACGCCTGACAAGCGGGGTCCACGGGCCAGCGACACGAAAGATTGCGATGGAGCGCCAGAGCGCTAGCCCCTAACGGGTGGGGCCACGGCGAGGTCGGGCCCCATTGATCAGTGGCACGGGGCTAACACGGGCACACGGAGGCTGATGCGCGCTAACAAACGAGGCCCGCCAGTCAGCGGCACCGAGTGGGGGAGAGGGCTTCGACGCGGCGCGCAGCACTGACACGTGGGACCGGGGCCCATAGGCCAGTGACCGCGTGAGGAAAGAAGAGGAGGGAGGGAGGGAGGCTGCCGAGTGGGCCATGGCTGTCGGAGTCATCTTCAACCCCGAGCCGGGCGCATGGCCGTCCATGCCCGACGGCAGGAGGGCTTTCTCCGGGGGCATGCTAGCTGCGGCCACCACGGTGAGGTCACTAGGCAACACGGCCGTGATGAATGGATGAAGAAAGGGGGAGAAAGGATGGAGTATTGCGCTCACTGCGGGGTTGCTAGCGAGGACGGAGTTTGGCGCGACGAGGATAGATTCTGGTGGACGAGCGACGAATGGTGAGGCACGGTTGGTGGTGGAGCTCCGAGCGTGAGGTAACACGGCGAGCCACAACGCAGCTGCGGGCCTTGGCGAGGTGCACGATCACGACGACGTCGAGCTCGGGAGGTTGGATCTCCGGTGGCAGTGCACGGGCGCGACAGGGCGAGAGAGAGCGAGGGGGGAGTTGAGTGAGGCCAGGGAGTGCGCGGAGGGGGAGGAAAAGGGGTGAGGCGGCTCAGACCAGGGAAGTGGGGGAGGGGAAGTGGAGCCGGTTTTCTTGGCGACGTGGGCGAGCGCGGAGCCCCGCGAGGCGGCCGAGCGGTTGAAGGGGAGGGATGACAAGCGGGCCCCACTCAGCAACGAGAGCGGGGAGGCACGCGTGGGCGCACGACTGCGCTGACAAGGCGGGCCCACCTGACAGCGAGAGCGGGGGAGAGAAGAGGCGGGCGCGCGCGCTCGTGGGCCGAATAGGCCAAAAGGCTGGGAAAGGGGGCGACTGGCTGCTTTTCCTTTTTCCTTTTTCTGAAATTTCTAATGTCTTTTCTATTTTATTTTCTCTTTGGTTTTCAAATCAAATTCAAACCAAATTCAAATTCAAATAATTTCAAACATGTGCATCAAACAAAAGAAGAATTTAGGCTTAGCATGATGCAACATTTCATGACTTACATAGGTTTTGATATAATAATAAATAGTTAATCCTCACCTAATTGACAAAACTCAAATCAAAAGAAAGAGAGAGAGGAAGTCTAGAGGGAGAGACAAGAGGTAACACCTGAATTTGTAAGCATTAGAGAAGAAATTTTATACCCCAAATTCAGGGTGTTACAGTTATGGAGGATCGTTGTCATCATATGATGTATTTATTTAGCTATTTTGTATAGAACTTCTATTATATAATAAAGATGTGACATTGATTTCTATACCCTGAGTCATCATATGTGTGAGACTTGATCCTAGCACACATGTGAGACGCACCCCGGTTAGCCCTTAAATCTGAGTGTGACATATCTTTATTTGTCAAGTTTATATTGATGATATAATCTTTGGCTCAATAAATGAAATTCATCGCAAGGACTTTGGTGAGTTGATGTCAAAGGAGTATGAGATGTTGATAATTCGTGATCTTACTTTCATGGGTTTCAATTCAAGCAAATAAAAGAAGGCAACTTTATCTCTCAAGAAAGTACAGGACTTGCTATAGAGGTTCAAGATGGATGATTATAAGCCAATCAAGACTCAAATGCCTTCAAATTGACATCTTGACCTAGATGAGGGAGGTAACACAATCGATCAAACTCTCTACTATTCTATGACTGGTATTTGTTATATCTTACTGCATCTAGGCCTAACCTCATATTTAGTGTGTGTATGTGTGCTAGATTTCAAGATAATCTTAAGGAAGTTCTCCTAAGTGCCATAAAAAAAATCATTTGGTACCTTAAACATGCACCAGTCATTGGCTTTTGGTATCCCAAAGGAGCTAGTTTTGAACTAGTTGGCTATTCCAACTAATTATGTTGAATGTAAGATTGATAGAAAAAGTACCTCCAAGGGGTGTCATATGCTCGGTAAATCACTAGTTTCATAGTGTTTAAAGAAGAAACATAGTGTTGCCTTGTCAACTGCCAGTGTAAACTATATCGTCATAAGTGCGGTGCTTGTTATGCACAAATTTTATACATGAAACAAACCCTTCTAAACTATGGTGTAGTCATAGAAAAGGTACCTCTTTTATATCACAACAACAATGTTGCAAAAGTTGCTAACAACCCAGTACAACACTCTCTCACCAAGCACATGCATATATGTCAGCACTTCCTTAGAGATCATGTAGTTATGTGAAATATTTCAGTATAAGATGTGAGAGCTAATGGTAAATTAGCAAATATTTTCACTAAACCACTTGATGAAACCCACTTTTGTATGTCGAGGAATGAGCTTAACGTTCTTGACCTTAGTAATTTTACATGATCATAAGCTCATGTTGTCAAAGCTACATTGCATTGTAAAATAATCATGTTTGATTTATGTTTGCACCTATGGCTTGCCCAACGTAGTAATATAACTGACCAAAAGTGTGTGAAGAAGCTTAACTTGGGATCAAACTTGACAAGCATTAGGTTTTATCATCAAATTCTCCAAACTAAACCAGACTATCGAACCAGGCCTTGGACTAGTGCAATGATCCATGTGGTCTATATGCATAGAGAATAATGCTACCATTCCATCCACTGACCTATTTTTATAGGTGCAAAAGCAAAAAGCACATTAGATGGTATGATGCCATTTCGTCTACTGTGCATTGTGCTTTTGCATAGTGGCAGTGCAATGCATAGAGAATAATGCTACCATTTCGTCTATTGTGCATTATGCTTTTGCATAGTGGTAGCGCGCCATCCAACAGTAAACATTAGACCACTCCAGCGGTATGCAAATGCTCTCGGGAGCTCTTTATGCACTTGTTGGATCCTGTGTTATGGTCCGATGTTGCCTCATTGGACCTTCTGATGATCGGTGTACACGAGTATAACATTTATTTTCACTCTATGCATGGGCCCCTCCTTTAAGTTCTATTTGTCTTTGCAACTCTTTGCCAAAGGCGATCTCACTTTCTCTCGCAATGCCACTACACTTCCTCCACCCATCTCCTCGCCACCGACCATCTTCTACTGCATAGCCCTCTACAACAACGTCGACGATTATTTCCAACCTCCTGTAGATTCCCTCTCACCTCCAATTTCTCTATAGGAACCACTCTCCTTATTTTAGGGTTTCACCCTGCTAGTAACCATACTACACATCATGTGTTTGATGAATTTTCTCTAAGGAAATTTCTATTATACTCTCTCTAATTCCTTTCTAGGAGGATTTTTCTTGAGACTTGTGAACTTCCAAAGACGTGTTAAGTTCCTTGGGAAACTGTACTGACCACCACTTAAGGTAGTTCAGGCCTCATATCGCGCATCTAATTTGCTTGCTACCTTAAAGGATTATCTTCTCTAGTATATACATTGTATATTGATACTCCCTTTCTATTACCTTATGTAGATATTAGACTCAAAGCCAAGCTTTGAGAATGGATTGATGACAATCCTCATGTTGGGGACTTGTTCTCAAATGCTATGAGTTAAGAACAAGGCAACACAAATGTTAATGGTTAAAGACCTTTGTCTTTCGAAGCATTATCTCCCTTGGGATATAATGATCTTCAGACGAAGGTTATGAAGGACATACCTTCATCATTTTAGTATGTAATGATGAAAGAAGAAACATATGAAACATAGAAAAGAACATGAATAATCACATTAAATCATCAGATTATTCGTGTTCTCATTATATAATCATGAACAAGCATTAATGATATTAATTATATATGTACCTTCGGCTTGATAGGAGGTAAGAATCCAAGAGCAACGTGCAAGTGATTACAAGTTAGTGTGAACAGTACGATGTTACTGTTCATCTATTTATAGGCACAGGACGCAGCCTAGGTAAAATTACATCCATGTCCTTGACACTTACTACTGACTAAAGAGTAATCAGTCGAGGACTTGGTAGTATATTCCCCTTTAGGTCGGTTCCATTCTCCATCACCGCCCTTGCGCTAAGCCGAAGCTTCTTCATCCGTAGCTTCGGAATTGATTCATCCTTCTCCCAGATCGCGCCTTTCATGCCGTGCACACCTTCATCTCAAAGCCGAAGGTTCCTGTGACATTATATTATACTTGGAAAGCATGTTAGTCGTGTTTTTGAGGACCTTCGGAAGACGAAGGCCCCCAACAGTAGCCCCTCGCAGTATTAATTTGTTCTTTTAACAACAAATTCAGACTACAACGTGAACGAAGGCCTCAAGCCGAAGGTCCGAAAAAACACCTTCCCTTCGCTAGAATAGCGAAAGTCAATGACAAATGGGGCCCGCCAAGTTGCAATGCGCTAGCGTATAAATAGAAACCCATGCAGAAGCATTTGTTACGCCATTTCTGTTCCTCGCGTTATTTTCTCAAATTTTTAATTCTCTTGCCATCAGCTCTTGCTTGATTTTCAATCTTTGTGATATACTGGAGTTTTGAAGAAATGTCTGAGGAGAAGGTGTCTGAGGTGATGAAGGTGGCCGAGGAGAAGAAGGTTGTGGACCCTTTTATTGCTGGATTTTATGAATCTATGGCAAAAACAAATACAGAGAAGATTACCAAGGAGATAATGGCAGATTTATCTAAAGATTCTGATGACAGTGATGATTTTGATGTGGAAAGTGGAGATGAAGATTCTGAAGATCGACCCTAGCGGCCAAGCCATACTATCTTTGGAAAGTCGACCATTAAACAAAGTTAGGTTGACACCATGAGGGGAATGTACTTTCGTGATATGTCTATTGTGAGGGTTGGAGGAGACAGCACTGCCCCTACTCCTGAAGAAAATGAAGTTGTTGTTTACGAAGCTTTATGAAGGCAGGCCTTCGGTTTCCATTGAGCAAATTTGTGGTTGAAGTGTTGAAGATATTCCAGATCTTTCTTCTTCAAATTACTCCCGAAGCTATAATTAGGACGGGGATGTTTGTTTGGGCTGTATGAAGCCAAGGGTTGGAACCGAGAGCAAAGTGTTTCTGCAATATGCACGAACTATTGTATGAGACAAAGGCTAGTGGCAAAGAACAGTATCACAACAACTTCGGTTGTTATGGATTTATTGCTTGTCCCAATGCAAGCTACCTGGTTCCAACATTTCGGAAAAGATGGCCTCGGGCCTGGATAGAGGAATGGTTTTATGTCAAGAATGATCAGATTAAGAGGGAGGACATTAAGGAGATTATCCAACGTCCCATTTGGTCTCGCTTCGGCCTTCGAAGGCCGAGGGTAGCAATTAAAAATGATGCCAAAATGTGTCAAAAGGCTTTCAGCAATGTCTGTGCTTTCATTAGCATAAGAGACATAATCCAAGAGCACATAGCCTACAGAGTGTGGCCACTTGTAGATAGTTGGGAGATGTCGAAGGAGACTGCTGCTGGGTCCAGCGAAGGTGGATTAGTTCGATTGAAATATACATTCAGATACAGAGAAAGGTTCGATGAACCAAATGGCGACTGGTTGAAATGCATTGAGGCTGCTAGCAACGAGTTGCTTGGAGCATATACCAGGGCTGAAGATGATGCTTTGTCCTCAGCCTTCGGGGGTCGGAGCAAGAAAAGATTAAACAGAGTTTTCGACGCGATTGGTTTTATGTATCCTGATTATTGCTATCCCTTGCGAAAGCAGGGAAAAAAGAGGAAAGCTGCTGCTTCGGCCATTTCTGCTGTGCCGAAGGACAAGAAAATCAAAGTTTTGACCCACAGGCCCAGATATATTGAAACGGCCACAGTGCTGAAATTTGGTGAGGAGACATCTTCCACTACCGAGGCAGAACCGGCTGCTCCCGCCACTCGGAGTGCTGAAGAATCGACTGTAGTGCCAAAGGTGCCTATAGTCGAGTCAGTCGAAGCCGAAGATGAGACAACCAGAAAGCCAGAATTAGAGAAGGCAATAGATCTGCCAGAAAATCTGAGCCAACCAGTGGAAGCGGAGCTACCGAAGGTTGCAAAAGCTCCCGCCACCACTCCCAAGAGGAGAAGAATGGGTAGCGTGCTAGACGCCGTTGTGGAAACAACAAGAGCGCTGACTCCTGCTCCTGTGAAGAAGGTTGCCGAAGCTGCTATAGCACATACGGAAACCGAAGCAGGGCCCTCAGTGCCCGCTGAGACAAAGCTCGTCGCAAGCGAGCAGAGAGCCGAAGAAGAATCTCCAAATACTGGCGTAGCTCTGGAGAAAAGTGTGGCCAAAGAAGCCAAATCCCCTGCTCCCGAAGCACCGTCCGAAGGTCTTGATTATATCATTCGACATGCTTCGGGAAAAAGATTATCCGAAGAAGAAGTTTTGAAGCCAAACACTATGCCTAGGAACTGAAGTACCCGAAGGGGGCCTTAGTGTTTAATGGTACGAACGAAGATGATTTCCTGTTCTGCCTCCCAGACAACAAAGAGTTATTCGTCTGCCGGGAGATGGCCAAAAGTATGGGTTTTCCGAAGCTCGAAGCTGGCATCTGCGCCATGACGAAGGCTAACCTCGCGGACAGCCTCGCATACAACAGTCTGAAGGTACAGAAGTTGTGAATTTTGAGGTTATGGACTTGGGAATGAAGTCTTTTATTCTCATGCTAATCCTTTATTCTTTCTTGCAGGTCTTAATCCTTAGCAACACCCTAAGGGTGCAAAAGAATGCCGAAGACGAGAGCATTTCCTATAGCTCTCAGCAACCTTCGATCAGAGGTCATCAGGCTGAGAAACGAGGCCATGGAGAAAGACAAAATTCTACTTTCATTGGTGGATAAAGCAAAAGAATATGAAGCAAAATTTAATACTCAATCCAAAGCTTATAAAGCCGAAATTGAAGATCATAAAAAACTTGCCGAAGCCAATGAAAATTGTCCTCTCGCAAAAGCTAGCCAAGAAATTAGTGAATGGTGGAAGACCAAGCTAGAGAAAAATGTTGAGGAGCTTCGCGAATCCAAGGAAAGATGTTTTGAAAAATCCTTGGATTGCGTGAAGAAATTGAAAACTAGCTTTTCCAAAGTGGGTGCTTATTCTTCTGAGGAGAATTTTATCAGAGGCGATACAGAGGGCGCTATTGAGTGGATAAGCGAGGAAGCCAAAGCTTTCGAAGAAATCTTGAGCGATCGTGGGTATATTTGTGCTTTCTCCGGCGCTCGGGGAATTGCGGCTATTTTGGAGAAGGCTAGATGCGATCATGTTAAAGCTACAGCCCAGGCCGAAGCCGCCTTCTCTATAGACGACACAAAAGACCCTTCAACCAAAGCTACTTTGGTGGGCAGAAAATTTATTCCGATGTCTAGGTGAACGGTGGCCGAGAATTGGCCAACGAAATTATAAAGAAGAATGAAAAAGACACCCATGAAGCCCGAGAAGAAGCTAGGCGAGCTAAAGAAGCTACTGAACGCGAAAGGCGCATATGTATTGGTTTTGAATTTTAGCTTTGGTACTTACTTTGTGGCTTCGAACTAATAGTTTACCTACTATAGTTGAACTGTCACCGCTGCCGAAGCCATACAACCCCCTGGCTGATCCGGACATGAAGGAAGCACTAGATGTAATAAGCGTTGCTAACTCTATTGTCGACGAAGTCGTCGACAAGCTATTGAACTAAGCCGCGGAAAAAATTCTTAGGGAAGATTAGACTTTGTTGTAAAATACTTTGTAATATTTGATGTATGGAACAATAAATCAGATATATAAATTACTGTAATATATTTCTTTACGATGCATGAAATGAACGCACATACCATTTTTGAGCCTTCGGCGAAAAAACACCTTCCCTTCTTTTCATGCTTCGTAAAGAAAGAAACCCCTCCTTTGGTAAGTCCGATAAAAATGTATTTCCCGAAGTTGGCTTCGTGCCTCAGCACATTTTTTTTTACCAAAGTATTGCCGAAGATTTGCTTCGTATTCAATCTTTTTTGTTGTTGATGCGATATGATGTATGATGTAATGTTATGCGGAATGATATGATGATATGATGCAAAAATGATGGTGATGCCAAAGACACACACACGCGCCCACACTAGAACACACAAGACTCTGCATCCCCTTAGGAACGTCTTTTGAGTCTTTTAAGCTCTGCATCCCCTTAGGAACGACTTTTGAGCTTCTTCACCTTCTATTTCGGTGGCATTTAAGCTCTGCATCCCCTTAGGAACGACTTTTGAGCTTCTTCACCTTAAATTTCGGTGGTATTTGGCTCTGCATTCCCTTAGGAACAACTTTTGAGCAGAAAACTTACGCTGCGCTCCCTTAGGAATGACTTTTTTGCAACTTCGGAACTTAATTTTTGGTTCTACATTCCCTTAGGAACGACTTTTGAGCAGAAAACTTACGTTGCGCTCCCTTAGGAACGACTTTTTGTAGCTTCGGAATTTACTCTACGCTTCCTTAGGAACAGTTTTCGAGCTTCAGAAGACTGTGAGGAAGGCATATTTTACTCATTGATGCAAGCACTATTATTACAAGAAATCGAAATTTAGTCCTTCGTTACTTGTTTCTCCTAAAAAAATGGCATAAAAGATAAAGGTACATTAAAAGTAGGATATTCTTCAGTAGATATGCTTCGATTCCAACACGGTACTGTTGACTGTACGAGCTTCGGATTCCTCCCAAAAATCACGCTGCTGCTGTGCGTGTGTGTGCCCTTCTAGCTGTTGGCTTCAGGTATGAGTAGGTGGTAATGGTGGTGGTAACGAGAGCTAGGCTCAGGATGCTTGAGAATGACTTGCCGAAGCAGCAGAAGTCGCAGGTTGTTGATTACCTACGTATTCTGGTACGTTGGGAGAGTAGCATGAAGCAGTATGTAGAACCTGCTTCAGCTGATTCTGTCGCGCCTCAGCTTCGGCAATATCCTTTTGCTTCTGAATGGTGACCTGGCATGTTCTTGTAGTGTGACCCTTGTCTTCACCACAGAATAAGCAATAAAGTTTTCTGGGCTAATCCACGTACCTTCATCCGAAGCCCCTGCCACCTCTGCCCCTTGGGTTGGTGGCCTAAAAGAACTTTGTTGTTGCCCTAAGGATTGAGAGCTGTGTTGTGGCCTTTGAATCTAGCTTCCTCTGTCATCACTTTGGCTGGAGTTATGGATTGATCTGACATGCCTAGGGTGGATTCTTCCTCTGAAGCCCCTAGTCATTTCAAAAAACCTGTAGGCTTCTTCCCTTCTTTGGCGGAAATCATTATCAGCCCGGATGTATTCATCCATCTTCTGAAGGAGCTTCTCTAGGGTCTGAGGGGGTTTCCTGACAAAATACTGAGCCATAGGTCCTGGCCGAAGCCCTTTGATCATGGCCTCAATGACAATTTCATTGGGCATTGTGAGCGCTTGTGCTCTCAGACACAAGAACCTTCGAACATACGCCTGGAGGTATTCTTCGTGATCTTGCGTGCACTGCAACAAAGCCTGAGCAGTGACCGGCTTCGTCTGAAACCCTTGGAAACTGGTGATTAGCATGTCCTTCAGCTTCTGCCATGATGTGATTGTTCCTGGCTGGAGAGAAGAGTACCATGTTTGTGCGACATTTTTGACTGCCATGACGAAGGATTTTGCCATGACTGTTGTGTTGCCCCCATATGAAGATATGGTTGCTTCATAGCTCATTAGAAATTGCTTCAGGTCTGAGTGCCCATCATACATAAGGAGCTGGGGTGGCTTGTATGATGGGGGCCATGGGGCAGCCTGCAGTTCTGCTAATAGAGGAGAAGCATCATTAAAAGCAAAATTTCCATGATGGAAATCATCATACCATTCATCATCATCGTAGGAATTGTCCTGACGAAGCTCTCTGCGTTGAGGTCTTCGGTCCTGGTCATCTTGAGTGAGATGACGCATTTCCTCAGCGGCCTCATCGATCTTCTTCTGAAGATCGGCAAGACGAAGCATCTTCTCCTTCTTCCTCTGGACCTGTTGATGGATGGCTTCGAGGTCCCTGATTTCTTGGTCCAACTCTTCCTCCTGAGGCGTTGGACTTGTAGCCTTCCTTTTTTGGCTTCTAGCTTCGCATAGTGTTTCTTGGTTGACGTCCAGTGGCTGCAATGTAGCCCCCAGCGCTGAAGATTTCTTTGGCAGCATGATGAAGGACACAGCTTGCCGAAGGTGGTCGAATGAGTTCACCAGAGGTGGGCGCCAATGTTGGGGACTTGTTCTCAAATGCTATGAGTTAAGAACAAGGCAACACAAAGGTTAATGGTTAAAGACCTTTGTCTTTCGAAGCATTATCTCCCTTGGGATATAACAATCTTTAGACGAAGGTTATGAAGGACATACCTTCATCATTTCAGTATGTAATGATGAAAGCAGAAACATATGAAACATATAAAAGAACATGAATAATCATATTAAATCATCAGATTATTCGTGTTCTCATAATATAATCATGAACAAGCATTAATGATATTAATTACATTTGTACCTTCGGCTTGACAGGAGGTAAGAATCCAAGAGCAACGTGCAAGTGATTACAAGTCAGCGTGAACAGTACGGTGTTACTGTTCATCTATTTATAGGCACATGACGTAGCCTGGGTAAATTACATCCATGTCCTTGACACTTACTACTGAGTAAGGAGTAATCAGTCGAGGACTTAGCAGTATATTCCCCTTTAGGTCAGTTCCATTTGTGGCGGAACCGCCCGAATTATTCCAGCTTAAGTGCCCAAGTCGCACCCATAAGGGCAGCAACACACTTAAACAGGAATAACCCGTCAGTCCCTTGGATCTAGTCCGATAAAGCCACTTATCAGGATCGAATACCACTATCTCACACGAAGGTGAGGCACAGAGAAATACAATAAAGCATAATAACACAAATTTAAGGAGTATCATTAGTGATTACATTATCGGAGTTTCAAAAATAATAACCATAAATTTTAATGCAGCGGAAATAACTAACAAAGAAAACCGAGTAACATGGCGAAGCCTGGCCACGCTACTCCTCCTGGTCCTCTTCTACAGAAACAGTAACCCACTCGACCATCTATCCCGGTGGCAGGGATGGAGGCCAAGTCACACCATCACCCCAACGAGGTACCTGCAAAAATTGTGTCACAAGCAAGGCTAAGTACACTAATACTCAGCTAGACTTACACGGTATGAGGAGTCTACTCCTCTACCTCTAGACATGCAGCTGTTTGGCTGAGGGGTTTGGTTTGCCAAAAGCACTAGCTGAGTCTAAAATCATATTTTAGCTTTTCACGTTTTAGTATGCTCCTTTTTAACTAGATGTGTACCTAGCTAGTCATACATGGTATCAAACATTTTTATAAATCAACATATTTTGCCAGTCAACTCATTTCCACTTATTACTCAATGCAGTACAATGGATCAAGCAGTCTCATTAGCTGCGAGAAGCAGACGATTCGAATCGAGTTTTTATCCTTGCAAGGTAAACCTAAACACACGACGTGGCGAGGCACTCCGTCCCCACACATATCAACTGTCCCCATCGATTCCCCGTCAACAGAACAGGGCTCACCGCCTTGGCGTACAATGCCTCACTGACCCTGAATGCCGTCGTGCAGTGACCGCACTTGTACCCACCATAACCGGAATGGGAGACCACGTCTCAGGTCGCGTGAGGGGTAAAGTCTGCTGCCAGGTTCACTCAGGTACTAGACTTACCGATTTACCATATTTCTCGGCATGTGTTTAGTACGTTCAAACGCTTGACACAGGTATCCGCACGTTAATCCTTATTCCAATTTCTGTCTTGTAGACCATGCGTCCCCATGGACCCGTGTCCACAGACCATCATCATTCTGATATAAAAATGGATACAACCAATTCCTGACCTCATGCGAGTGCTAGAAAAATCACTCGACTTCTACCGAGATCCCTAATTAGCAAAGCAGTTACTCGACCTAGCATACTAGTATCCATCACAAAGGAAATCCTGAGTTCATGCAACTAGGGTTTCAGTCAACTCCTACACTTAAGTGCACAGTACAAACCTACAAACATTAAGTGTAGTAAAATAGCATATATAAATGGTTATGCATAAAACCGGGGCTTGCCTTTAATTTAACACTTAGATTGTGTTTGCTGGGGGAGGTGCTCGCTTGGCGAGCATCCACTGGGTAAGTCCATCATCTCTTCAGATCGTCCACCAACTGCATCTTGTGGTTGGCACCACATCACTTGCTCGATCATCACCTTTCGGTCCTAAATGAGATGCAAGATGCATATGTATGAATATAAGGAAAGGAGCACAAAAGTAGCACAGATATACAAAGACACAGTGGCGAACTAAACATTTAAATTGGAAGACACCGTAGACAACCACACGTAAGCATTAGTTATCTACGCTTTATCGGCGATCAACATTAACACCATTAAAAAGATGACAACATTTTATATATTTACGCAACACAAAAATGACATCACAAGTACGAGCATTTTATTTATTTGGATACGACTTTTCATTAGTTCTCCTATTGATCGCGCAACAGCATCACCGACCACACAAGTCCAACCAAGGCAACGTAAGCTTGAATACGACATAGGCATCACTAACTACGGAACTCCTATATCACAATCAACTAGAGCAAGAAACATACAAAGCATGACACACGTGCATTATTAAGCTTAGTCATGGCAAGTCTACATTACTTAAGTGTTAACCAAACATTTTAGCAAACAGGGTGAACTAAACAATCAAATGCGCACATGCAGATTTTTAGGACAGTAACACAGCGGTCACTTGTTTTAATCATAACTCTTCAAATATTAATCCAAAAATAGCAAACTAGGATTTTCTGGAAAGCTTAAAAAGTGTTCTACAACTTTGGTATTATCATCACAGCATGATTAAACACTTAGCAAGGTCAAAAGATGTTAACACAACAGTGCTGTCCAGATTTGGACAGATTCAGACTTGTGACTTTAAAAATTCATAACTGAAGATTCAGACATCCAAACAAATTGATACTAGACTTTCTGAAAAGGTAATTAAATTTCCTACATATCATTTATAAACATCTCAAGGTGATTCAATATTTAACTAAGAATAAAAGACACTATAAGACTTTGCTGTCCAGAACTTGACAGATTTAGTCTTCACACCTTAAACATCCATAACTTAATATTCAGACCACCAAAAATAGTGATCCAAGACTTTTTGGAAAGCTCAGAAAAACCACTACATAACTTTTATAATCACCAAGAAGTGATTCAATGTTTAACTAAATCAAACAACACAGTTTTCGAAATCTGTTCTGACAGAGACAGAACACAGCAACCAGTTTGTAAAATTCATAACTCTTAAACTGTCAGGCCTAGGGTTATGAAATTTTAACACAAGAAAGATCAGAAAAGCATCTACAACTTTCTTATAACGACCATGAACAGATTGCAACATTAAATTGAGCAAACAATGCAGTTTCTGAAATCTGTACAGAATTTGGATAGATTCAGTTACTGAATTTGTAAAAAGCATAACTCCTAAACTGTCAGACCTATGGCTGTCAAATTTTTGTACAAGCAAGATAATCATGTTATCTACAACTCTTCTATATGACTTTTCTACAGAAAACATAATTTGGTTTATCAAACAAACAGCACAACGAAAACAATACGTGCAGCCCAAAACAGCAATCAATAAATTCCAGCTTCTATATAATTCAAGACTTGCCGCATTCTAGAGACTTGAATCATTCTAGCGCTTTACCATTTCTTAGAGTTAAATTAATTAAATGAGGACTAGCAAGTAGACTTACAAATTTTATCCAAATCATTTAGTGCACTAAAATTACTACAACCAATTAACAACGTATTCTTCACGATAATCACCCAACAATTTGCGTTTTAAATTAGACATCACATGAGCACTACTTTTTACCCGCGATCATAACCATACGCATTTAGACTATAACAAGTAATTCATCATAACTACGAGCTTAACCAAAGCCATCTAACAAGTTGATTAACCAAAGGAATGACATAGCCCGCCATACGACATACACGTCGGCTTGCCTATTATTAACGCAGTCCGAGACACCACATGTATATATATCACAATCACTTACGCCATCGACTCTTACTTAACATGAGTTGGCCAACGCCGTATAAGACTGAGCAAACCATTTTAGACATTGTAACTCGAAACATGGGTTGAAGCAGGTTAATTAGTTTTTCTTAACCATTTCTCCACTCGAATTAGTTAACACACAAGTCACTTAAAACACCATATTTTAGGAGGTCTAACATAGAGACATTAAAACATGGCATAAAACTCCATAAGACTTACACTGGCTACTGAAAGACCTAAAGCACCCATGTGCATATGTTATCGGACTGTTCTTCAATTTTAGCAAGGATTGACTCATGAACGCTACTCGCCTCCAATAATTATTGGGCTACGATAACGCTCATATAAGACCTCTAATCGATCAACAAGACATTATTTATCCAAAGGGAATGGAATGCAATAATTTATAAAGCTAAGCATCGATCTGTCATACAGCAAAAATCATGACAACACCGACAGATACTATCCACTAACCGTTGAAAAATTAAACTTACTTCTCGCTTGCCACTACATCACTCCTCAATCACACAACCATCACGCGCATTCTTCACACGATTATACGATAGCAATCTAAACGTTGTGTTATACAAGACATACATCTTTCTTCGTTGCGAGTATAACCATATTACGGTATATACCCGCACACCTCAATCAATTATCTTACGCCACCACTATTATAATACACCGCAGCACACACACGCATACGTGTCCCCACTGCATTCTCATGCCCAATTTTAGCACAATTATTTATGACAATGTTTATTGACTACACAAGTGAAACACTAACCGATCATTCGCACATCTCATCTTAAAAACACTAATCACAAGTCACATAAATTATATCTTCGATCCATTCTATCCTATACCACGATGAATACATAAAATATTTTTACATAGACGAACCCATTAGTCGACTGCGGAAACTACCAAGCATGCTTTACGCCTCATTAAATTTGCCGCACAAACACATTATTTTACGACGAAGCACTTTAACATTCAATTAATATATCGACGAACTACCCTCGCGACACGTAAATGAACTATCGCAGTCACACATATTCAACACCAATATACACCATATCTATATGCATGCCATCAACCGAATCACATCAATAGTAAATTATAAATCCATCAATGTGTCATCTCGGATTCGAGTCGCGCATGCGTCCATGGTTTAGGTGCTTCACCGAATCATGCATCGCGCGAGACGCCGCGGCAACATCTAGCTGAGATTAACATCACTCAATGGTTCAAACATTTTTATCAAGCACTTGAGATCCAAAAACAATGGAATACTAGCGAGGGGCTCACCAAGGATTTTTGACGACGGCTCGCAAGCGCTGCGCAGATCGACGACACGGCACAGGGCTATCTCAAACACCATCGCGACGGCGCGGGTCGGGACTGCGCAGATCAAGCGAGCACGCAATGCGGAGGGGATCTGGGGTTGCTGTTTTTGGACTGGCATCGTTGCGCAGAGAATCATGGCGCCATGGTTGCTGTCCGAGCAGGGGCCCCTTGCTGCCGCACTAGGGAAAAAGAGGAAGGGGGCTCGCTGCTGGCAGTGATGTATGGAGGGAAGATGTGTAGGCGATGGAGGCACTCGGGCTGGGTCGGCGAGCTCACTGCCGGCAGGAATGGAGGCAAAACACCCAGGTGCTCCATGCGCGCCATGGGCATATACCTGGTCGAGGCCGAGGTCGACCCAGGGAGGGGCGCCGAGCGCTACTGTCCATGGCGCAGGGGACCCAGACGCCATGACTGCTGGCCGGAGCAGAGGCGTCGGTCTGTAATGGGGGCGCCGAGCCAGAGAAAAGCAGAGGTCCGACCCTGGCTGCTCTGCCCCTGCGCAAGGGAGGCCATGGAGGAGGGCGCTAGGGGGGATGAGCTGGGCGCTGGCTGGGAGATGCGACGCCTTGGAGGAGAGGAGGCGCCATGGGAGGAAGGGAGCCGAGCTCGCTGATGCAACCGTGAGGAAGAAAGGGACAGGGAAAAAGAAAATGGCGGCTAGGGGGTAGATGAATAAAAGCCAATTTGCAAGGGGAGATGGGTTCTATTTATAGAAGGAGCCCTAGGGTTAGGGTTTCTTAGTGGGCCAATGGGCTGGAATGGACTTGGCCCAAGATCCCAAATCGGGCCGCGCAAAAATATTTCTATTTTATTTTATGATGTTTTGATTAAACACGGATTATCGGAACGCTAATTATTTCCTAGAATACAAACGCTCCTGCAGAATTCGTCGCTACAGAAAAATAGAGCGAAATAGAGTTCGGACGAAAGGACGATTGAGCGATTTATTTTGGTCGAGAGTCTGATTTGAATTCACTCGGAAATAACTCCTCGCGCACTATTTTAGAAATGAATGTTTCTCTCAGACTTCTGATCGGCTTGGGATTTTTAGTCGGAGGAAGTGAATCGTGACATTTTAAAATCGCTGCCGGAGTGGGTTTCGAATTCGGTTCAGACACAACGGTACTAGGCTGAGTAGAGTAAGAATTAATTAAAGGACGACATACTGAGTATTTCGTTTGAGAGTACGGACTCGGATTAAAATAGTCGGACATCGATCGAAGTTCGAGGAATTGGATTCGGGCTCTGATCAGATAACAGTCGTCGAGAGTTTGATTTAAAGAGTTTCAGATTAGATTTATAATTCGAGAATGATTTTCGAGTTCATATTCGTGCCGAGAATTAAAAGTTTTAACAGGCTCCAAAATTGGCCTTCTGTGAGATTGAATAATTCCGAATTCGGTGAAATGTGAAAGAATAACCTGGATAAGCAGAGACATACGCGAGCGAGCATAGAAATTTTTACTGAGCATCCGAGATTAAGATAAATCTCCCGACATAACACGAAACTGACACCTGGGGTGTCACACCATTCTCCATCACCGCCCTTGCGCTAAGCCGAAGCTTCTTCATCCATAGCTTCGGAATTGATTCATCCTTCTCCCAGATCACGCCTTTCATGTCGTGCACACCTTCATCTTAAAGCCGAAGGTTCCTGTGACAGTATATTATACTTGGAAAGCATGTTAGTCGTGTTTTTTAGGACCTTCGGAAGACGAAGGCCCCCAACACCTCATAAGTGTCTATGCTAGCATTAGTGTGCGGTGACAAGGGCAATGTGTGATAGCTTTAGGGTAGTCTAGCCAGTGTTGCTTGAGATATTCAATATGGTTAGGACAAAGAAGTTTGGGGGTGGCCTCAAAGGTGATGATAGAGATAGGAGGCCACTTGGTCCTCTATCTATGAGAATGACAAGGTCGTACATGTCACACCCGGATTTAAGGGCAAATCCGGATGCATCTCATATGTGCGCCAAAATCAAATACCACACATACAATGACTCCGTGTATAGAGATGACTGACATAATCTTTAATACATAATGAGAATGTCTTACAAAATAACTGATAATAAATAAATTGACTAAGATACCTATCTCCACGGCGCCATAGTTGACTAGGAGGCGAGGCGTAGATCTCATCGATCTCATCGTAGTAGTCCTCCACCGATGGTACCTGTTCTTGACCTGGTGTGATTATAGCAAGGGTGAGCTCCCATATGGTCATTAGCCAGCAAGTGTGGGTAAAAGTGTAGTGTAAGGCATATCAAGGATTTTGGTTAAGCCTAAGTGCTTATCATGTTCTTAACCTGGAGACTAACCGCATTATGGAGACTTGTGAGGTTACATTCGATGAGGCTACACCTTATCCATCCCCTATCTTTAAGCCTACAGGTCCAAATCAGATGGGACATACCATCTTTGTGGAGGAGGAGCACGACGACACCGATTGGGTTGCTCTCGAGCCGACTCCACTGGTTGCCCTAGTCGAGCTTGCTTCCACTACTATGACTAACGGACCTGACCCCACTTCATCCACCACTTGGGGTCCATTCGAGCCAGCTCCTGCTGAGATTGGAGGAGTTGAGGCTACTGTTGAGGGGAGGCCCACAACATTTTCAGTGCCGTTGAGTGACTCGTTCGTCAAGGGAGGCTCCACAGCATTTTCAACATCGTCACCCACCTCAACATATGGCCGAGGAGCTTCACGAGCGAGTCAATCACTCTAGATCACATCAGATTTCTCATTTTGCTCACTCAACTTTTGTTGCTACTTTTGAGCCCTAGGATGTTGGACATGCTTTATCTGATCCTAACTGGGTTAATACTATGGGGAGCTTGAAAATTTTGAAAGAAATCAGGTTTGGGTTTTGGTGCCACCTCCTTCTAACTGCCACCCATCGGTACAAAATGGATTTTCAAAAACAAACAGAGTGAGGATGGTTTGGTAGTGAGAAACAAGGCGAGGTTGGTTGCCTAAGGGTATTGCCAAAAAGAGGGAATTGATTATGAGGAGACCTTTGCCCCTGTTTCCCGTTTATAGGCCATTAGGGTCCTTTTAGCCTTTGCTGCTTCAAAGGGTTTTAAGCTTTTTCAAATGGATGTCAAAAGTGCCTTTTTGAATGGCTATATAAAGGAAGAGGTATATGTTAGGCAGCCCCCTAGTTTTGAGAGTTCCAAGTTTCCAAACCACGTTTTTAAACTACAAAAAGCTTTGTATGGTTTAAAACAAGACCCTAAAGCCTGGTATGAGCGCTTGAAATCTTTTCTGGTTTCTAAGGGTTTTAAAATGGGCTCTGTGGAAAAAACTCTTTTTCTCCTCAAACATAATAATGACACCCTTTTAGTCTAGATTTACATGGATGATATCATCTTTGGTGGTTCTTCTAATGCTCTTGTGTCTAGATTTTAAGATCTTATGAGCAGGGAATTTGAGATGAGCATGATCGCGAGATGAACTTCTTTCTTGGGCTGCAAATCAAGCAGACTCAAGACAGGACCTTTGTGCATCAAGTCAAGTATACAAAGCACATCCTGAAGAAGTTCGAATTGGGCGAGGGCAAGCCTCTTTTGACGCCCATGTCCACCTCGATAACACTTGACACTGATGAGGATGGCGAACCCGTGGACCAGAAGGAGTACAAGAGCATGATTGGCTCTCTCCTGTATGTGACTACGACGAGGTCGAACATACAATTCACAATGTGTCTGTGCGATCGTTTCCAGGCTTCCCCACTTACATCTCACAGAAAGGCTATGAAACGGATTATGAGGTACCTACGATTCACTCCTGAGTTTTGTTTGTGGTACTCCTCATCGTCCATTCTGTCTTTGTGCGGTTATTCTGATGCTGATTTTGCGGGATGCCTTTTGGAGCGCAAGTCTACTTCTGAGACTTGTCAGTTTTTGGGTACTTTGTTGGTTTCATGGTCTTCTCGAAAACAGTCTAGTGTTGCCCTGTCCACCACAAAGGTCTAGTATGTTGTTGTCGCTAGCTATTGTTCGCAGTTACTTTGGATGATGGCTACCTTACGAGATTTTGGTTTGGATTTTCATCATGTGCCTCTGCTTTGCGATAACACGATTGCCATAAGTGTTGTCAAGAATCCTGTGCTGCATTCGAGGACCAAGCACATTGATGTTCTCTTTCACTTCTTCGTGATCATTATGAGAAAGGCGACATCGAATTGCGCTACATTGATACCACTGGCCAGCTTGCTAACATTTTGACCAAATCCCTTGATCAAAAAACTTTTGTTCATTTGCGAGGGGAATTGGGTGTTTGTTTCCCTTTTTGATTAGAGGGCTCCCTTTTGGTCTTTTCTTCTTATTCTTTGCTTTCATTTTCTTTTGTATTCTATCTGCATGTCATATTGAGCTTCACTTGTATAACTGCTAGAATGTGACTATGCTCCTAGTAGTATGTTCTTTGTGTACATGATAATGATATGGCATGCTTAGGCTCCTTTTGCTCACATTGATACAATATTATTGAGCTAAGCTGTTTTCGTAATTGTGAACTTGACTATTACTTGCTCAATCTAAAATTGTTCACCATTAAGATTGGCACCTAGCATGTGTAGGATGTGTTGAAATCCTTTTTGCTATTACTAGTATGCTAGGTGGCTATGTCTCATGCTTTGAGTCATTCACTTGTCTTGATTTATTCATATGCTAAAAATTCAAAATCAAGATAATTGATGAGTGATCACTATTTGGGGTAGTTCACCTTGTTTACATGTGACTGACACTTAGTTGCTTTCCTGCTTACTATATGCTTAGTGTTGTCTTTGTGGTGAATACCTCTTTGAAATGCTTAAAACTGAGTCAAAATACTTACACTTCACATATCTTGTGCATATGATCAGTTTGAGCATCTGCTAGCATATTCATTAATTGCTGCACACTTAGCATAACATCACTTAGAGCATTTTTACACTATGACTAGTATACTCCTGAAGCTCCTGCATTTTCTCTATTTTCTACTCTCTGTTGCATTTCTACTTTTTCTTAGGGGGAGTTCTCTTGTCGAGGGGGAGTTTTTTATTTCTACCCTTGTCTATGCTTGATGAGTTCACTTGTCAACAAGGGGGAGAGATTTTGAGATTTCCCGGTTCCTCTATCTAGGGGGAGAATTTGGTCTTTCGGGCTTCCTCTCATCCAAAGGGGAGAGATGTGTTATTTGGAGTTGTTTGTCTCTAGGAGAGATTTTTGGGAGTTTGTGACAGGGGCGGAGAGTTGAGTCTTTTGGAGCTTTTGCTGGTTATGTTGAGCCGTTTGCCACTTTTTGGAGGAACTAGCTTTGATTTTAGATTTTGTGCTGATTTTATGCTCTAAATTGGTTTTTATCCTCCGATAAAGTTTTTTGTGCTCCGATGAGATTTTTGCTACTGGCTAGTGGTGTTGAGTCTTGCTTTTGCCTCTTATTGACAGCTAGCCTTTTCTTGCTTGGTCGTGTTGAGCCGTTTCCCATTTCTTTGAGGACCAAGTTTTGCTTACTCTAAATAACTTGTCTCGCTTTTATCTGGCTTTTGGTCATTTGAGTGAATTTTTCTTCTTCTTCCTCTTTTTGTTTACATATGCTCATATGGTGGTTTTGACAATGCACTCATCAAGGGAGAGATTGCGAACACAAGGTTGACTTGTCCCTTGTGGTTCGAGTTGATGTTGAGTGATTGTTAACGGGTATAACTCTGGGGTAGTCAGTGGACTGACCATAGTGTAAGATTATGCTTGTGCAACCATATCGGTCGGCTTGTGGTGTGCAGGTGTGGAGCAAAGGGACTGTGGTCGACGGCTGAGGTGAAGGTCATGCGGGCTCGTGCTGATGGACCGGGAGCAGTGAAGGGCGAGTGCTGGTTCTTGACTGACGAACCAGAGCAGCCCAGTGACCAGCCACGGTGGTTGACACCTAGGACACGCACTTGCGTAAGGACGTGGTGGAGTGGACCATGTTGCCGGCGTGGTCGAGGATTGACGGAACACGTGTATGGTCGTGAAGTACGTGCACGAGGTGCGGAAACCACCTAGCGCTACGAATGGTGGGTTTTGCTGAGTTTGAAATTTATGTTGCCTTGATTTTCAATATCTTCACAGGATTGAAATTCAAACGGGCCGACCCGGCCCGAAATTCAAACGGACTGGGCCTTTTTGGGCTTAGATCGGGCTGGGCCTGACAGCTGGAATATACACCTATAGTTTCACTAGGTGTGTGCCCGTGCGTTGCAACGGGAACATATAATACCATTAATAACTTATGTACATTGGGGATGAGCATCGACACATATCTGACCGAATCTTCTTCTTCCTTAGGGATCTGGAGAAAAGCCTATTCAGAAGCCAAACATGTTAAGACCTGATCATGTGCTGCCCTTGTGTCTCTGATCATCATCAGCACACTGTTCGGCGCTTATATGAGTCTTGTTAATTTGCATGCCTAGTGCATAGTCTCTCAACCATCAATTCACTATGGTATATAGAATCAGTGTGATAGACATTATCAAATTCACATAAATTATTTTAAAGAGTCAATATAGAGTTTTATATGATAGAGAAATACATGTGGATTAAAAAATGCTAAACAAAAGATCTAAAATATAACAGTTCGATCAAGTTGCATAAGATGTACAAATTTTCCAACTGTTTCTGCATTTGGAAGTCCACCTTTCTATGTTATCTTTGCTATTTCTGACTTAATAGAATCCAAATAGTATTGAACACTAAGAAAAATACACAATGAGATGGAGTTGTGTTGACTAAAAAACATATGTATGTAGCATTTGGAATAAAAAATACACTTTAAATATTCAAGTGCCAGATAATGCGAGACAAGGGATTAATGCCACAGAGCAAAGTACAAAATCCATGACGAGATATTTCATAATAGATTTAAAAAAGGAAGGCTTTTGCTTAAAATATGAGGCCTTAATCTCAAAATGTGTATATGTGATATTGAACGGGTCACCACCAATGCCTACACAAGTTGACTGCCCCAAACCTACAGTTGTTGTTTGAAACACTCGTCAACAGAAATCAGACATGCATTAACCAAACATAGTTAGGTGCTCGTGCGTTGCCACGACTCACAAATTATTAATCTTTATTTTTGCATAATTTTAGATTTTTACCGTTTAAATGTGGGAGAGGAGAGAGAGGTGAATGTAATAGTAGAGATAAGATATATAAGAAATAGGGATCTGCACCAAGAACATAAACACAAATTAATTAGCATATTCTTGCCCCCTCAAGTTAAAATCATGCATCAATAGTATGGCAACAATACAAATCTGGTGTGCATACTACATAACAGGAATGTAGACATTACCTTAATTAAAAAAGTAATTTGCTAGTATTAGTAGTACCTTCTAGGGTTGAGTCTTCCTCAACACCCTTGTATGCCCAGTGGCATTATGCAATGATGTTCTCAGACGCATATCTTGCAATATTTATTTATAACCAGTCAAAAACTCAGAGAGTAATCTTACTTTATGAAGGATTTGAAACATAAAGAAAATTATGAAAATTACTGTATTAATCAACGAAAAACACTCGATGCAATAACATACAAAGATCAATTAAATGCCCAAGCACAAAAAATCTGAATGTGAAGCAAAGTATATATACATATCTGGACATACAGTCTGGTTCTTGCTGCATGCATTCCAGCTAGACACTTCTCCGACCATTCTCTGTGCTACCGAGCGAATAAAGGTCTGAATAATTAACATTTAGCTTCTCTCTTTCTCCCTATCTATAGATAACACTTATCCTAGTTCTATTCCATTATGTTTTTCTTCAGTGTGTTGATGTAACCGGCTACGCTGTCTCTGTAGAAGTCGTCTTTAGTCGGCTAGATGATGCTGGCGTTCCAAACCGGGCAATTAGTGAACAAAACAGGGCATGCCCTAGAATCCAGGTTCCTATAGATTTCAAGATCATGACTGATGATGTCCAGTATTTGACGCACGTACATAGTGTAAAACAGTCTTCCTTGCGTACCAGTGGAAGTCGACGGTGTTCCCTCCTTTGTCGAAGTGAAGTGGCTATGGAGTACATGTAGTAGTTGTGTTAGCAGTCAGTAGCTTGAGCGATCAGCCACAGTGTTGATTCGATCAAACACACCAAATAGAGCACATCAAACCTTGCTTGCGGTTTGTACTACCTAGTGTATGTCTCTGATGAAGTGCGAGAGGAACATGAGCGCTTGTGTTAGATTATCTGCACTGCAGAAAAGCAACGTTCATGACTGTTAATGATAAATTGTCCAAAACTTTGCAGAATTGGAGCATGCACATACGAGTAGCAGAGTAGCAATATTACATTATGGGGGAGAAGATCTCCCATAGATGGGGAGCTGGGAGGTACAGTTGTTGATGGTGCCCACGACGCACAGGCCCTTGACACCATCCTTGTCCTTGTAGTCCCCTGATGAAACAGAAAAAACGATGCATGACAACCATGAGCACAGGCTTGCATGTCAGATTCATCTTGGAACGAGGGGCATGGTCGCTTACCGTCATAGTTGTAGGTGCAGAGGACCATTGGGGGTGTCGATGTAGTGGAGCGGCGATGGCCAAGGGTACCTAAACTTGACGTCATCGGCCAGGAGCAAAGGCTGCTTAGGTTGGGTTGGTTATGATATTGATTCACATACTACATAAAAATTGGTGCTTGGAACACCACTCGTCCGCTACAGTTTGTAGAATATCAGTCAAGATTAAACTAATACAAAAAATATGACCAATTTCCATATCTTCCACAATGGAGTTCCAACAAATTAAATTCAGGAGGCAAACCTCAACACAACGCCGCATATCTATCAGGCACGAACTCTATCATTTAAAAGATCCCAGACACCTAGCGCTGCCTACAAATTAATTTCCCTAAAACTGGAAACCCTCTAACAAAAGCACCAAGATGTGCATGGATAACAGCTTGCAGTTTCACCAGATCCTTCTGATCCAGCAACTCTTCCCTTGCCTGTAGTCATGCGGATAATCTCTTAATAATTTTACGTTGATAACGTATAAATAATAAATAATATTGGATGAGGAACAACTAAGCATAATGCTAAAAGAACAATAATTGTAACTTACAATGCAAGTGTCACTGCCAGGCTGAAGATTAGTAGCTGCATACTCCAAATGATCTTCCTCCGGGTCTCTACTGCTTCCTTCAACAAGTGAGGTATTTTCCTCCTCCTTCAGCACAGTTGATGAGACGGAAATACTTTCATCTGCCTCTTCAATTAGTTCCTCAACTGCCCTTTCGTGTGTCTCTTCTGTTGCATTTTTTATTGACCCTTCAGCTGTATTTTCAGATGATGTCTCTGTTATTTTTTCAGCTGGTTCTTTAGTTGGTGCAACATTTATTATTAATTTGTGAAGAAACTAATCCATTTCATAGAAAACAGTGCATTACTTTGTGAAGAAACTAAATTGAGCTAATTTAGGCCAAAAAAACTACTTGGTGACAAAGTGCACCGCTTATGCATGTACTGGTAGTCAGGGAAGACTATAAACCACAAGCAAAATATCTCTGATTTATTATTAATACTGATGTTCCATTAAAGTGTAATAAACTTTGCATACTTTTGTCAATTTGAATGAGCTTAACTCCCCTAATTCAAGGGGTACAGCTATGCAAGATGAGCTGTCAAAAACCAACAACCCATTCTACCACATGTTGAATTTCATGTTACGCATACAAATACAATAACCCGCCAACATAAATGGTAATTTACTCAATACTTTTGTTATATTTGCAAGAAGATTTGACTTGCATATGCACTGTTAAGACATAAGTGTAAGTTTAGAACAAAATATACCATGCAGGTGTTCTCCTTCTAGATTTGTTATCATCACTTATGTACTTTTCTGAGTTAACCTTGTACTTATACATTGGAGGAAAGTTGATGACCCCTTCGATCCATCCTTCAAACAGATGCCCTTCTTCAGCTCTACTTTCAGCTATCATTAAATGGAATGGAAAGATGAGCTAGGACTTTTGAATAAAGGATATTTTGCAATGTGACGATAAAACATAAAAGCCTACCTGGTCTTTCCCAAACAATTCATGTAACACCCCTGGTGTTACTGTTACTAAAATTTGAGCATAACATCATGAGCATTGGCATTTGCATATGTTTGACACACCTAGAGTGCATTCACTAGGCAAAATTTCAAACAAGTTGTATTGATATGGCATTTTGCAAATAAGACCCTAGTGTAGGGTACTTAACCTTAAATAGGGATCTGAGGGGTAAAACAGGAGCCAAATAGAGAAAACCCCAAAGATTAAGTGAAATAGTCATAAAAGTTACCAAGGATGGACCTACTTTGTATTTACACCCCTAAGATACCAGAAACCCTAATTGAAACCCTGAAAAACCCTAAATCCAAACCCTAGGGGCCTATGTGCAAAAATAGTGCACTTGTGAACTAAAGTGTAAAAACCATGTTAAATAAGTATCCTAAGTCATATGGTTCGCAATCATGAGGGTTTGCAATCCAAAACTTGAGATTTGGACTTAAGTGCAAAAGAGCCACACTTGACTCATTTGATGAAGTCTGAATTTCAGTGTGATTGATTCAACTTTGAGCCTTTGTATCTTTCAAAATAGTGAGAATTTGCCCTAGGTCACCGCATAAATATTATAGACCTATCAAAGGAGAATAACTTTGCTTAAGAGTATAAGCATAGTTGTTGAGAAGAAATTGGAGATAATTAAGCCCAAAGTTGGGCTGTCAGGCTGTTGAAGAGTGAAATTCAGAGTGACAGAAAGATTACATGAACTTAGGGCTTAATTTTAAGCAGGATCCAGTGACTTTTTGTAGGAACCCAATGTAGCAAAGTTGTAGCTGGATTGTAGCCCTGCAACTTTGGTGCAGAGAGAGGATGAAGTTGCAATGCAAAAATTGGAGAAGAATTGCTCTGAAGATGCTCTGTCAGGAACTGATGAGAAATGCCATGGTACAGTAACCTGACATACATCAGTCGCGCGCTCAGCTCACCGCCGATGAGCCTCGCCGCGATTCGTGCCGTCGACGTCCCGATTCGTGCCCAGAGCGGATAGATAACGTCGCGGGGTAGGAAAATCTTCATCGCCGGTGAGCTGGACGCCACTCCGGCTAGCCGCCGTGCCTCTCCCTTGCACACTGATCCCTCGGATAAGGTTCTCACCACCGTTAAGCCCTCACCGCCGTCTGCCGCTTGTCTCTACCTGTCTACCGCATCACCGTGACTCACTCTAGCTCCCTGTTGATCGCCGGAGTGACTGCCACAGCATGGGACACTAATTCACGCGCGCCAGTGAACTTTTACTCTTCCGACCGCCGCGCGTCACCGCTAAAATTCTCGGCCACCGCCCTCCCGTAGTATAAATTGACCCCGCCGCGAGCTCCGTAAGGTAGTTAAGCATCCAGCCACCAAGAATTAGCCTCGATCGCTCACCAGAGTGTGCGAATTTTGAACTTTCCCCAAATTCGCGCAAGAACACCGTAAGAGAGACCTCACCGCGGCCAGCTCAACTCAGGTCCGATCTCGCCCTCTATGTTATTGTTCCAACACCCTTCCATGCTCTTGATGCTCACCGAACCACCCAATTGAATTAGACCGCCATGAATCGCTTAGAACGCGTTGTTCCTTTGAGTTTCTCCGCTGTCACCGTGGGCAGAGTGCTGTAGGGCTCCAATTCAGAAATTAACTGAGGGGAAATGCTCCTCAGGGTTAGAATTAGGTGTAAACCGAAGATTAGCGCCGGTCTTAGCTCCCTCCGGCTAGTCTAGCTCGTTGGAGCCTGGTTCTGCGCTCGCCGCCGTCAGGGACCCCGCCCTGCGAAGGAATAGAACCTAGGGGCCATTTTAGAAACTGTCGGCGACTCATTACAATAGTGCAGAGAACTTGGTTCGAGTTATTCAAAACCGTAGGGCTCTCTATGTAAAACTGCCTACATGGGCGCGGACGCACGCGCTTTCCCTGTGCAGTTGGGCCGTCTGGGCTGAAATCAGCCCAGGACTATTCACTCTTTTTCCTTTTCTTTTTCGGGCAGGATTCCAACAATTTTAGAAAATATTAGAAAAATTCTAAAAATGTCAAACCAATTTTCCTAGATTTCTTATTGTCCATAGTATTTAATAAAAATAGTTTTATGATTTTTAGGACAAATAGGGAATTTTGGGTTATTTAAAATAGCCTAAAGTATTGCTTCTGGATTTTTAGAAAACCAATCATAATTCCAAAAATGCCCAAATTTTTTATATGAACTTTAAACATTATTTAGAAGCCTTGGGTAGAATTTGGTTTGATTTGGACCTTGTTTGATACTTAAAACCCAAAACCCTACCCCCTGCCCTTTGAATTCATTTAATGACTCCGGAAACCCTAGGTTCTCGGAGTTCCGTGAAGGAAAATTGTATTCAAGAACTTTAAATAATAAATTCTTATTATTGCACTCTCATGAGCATTACATGGCATTCATTCTTATATACCTATATATGGTTATATCTAGAAAACGAAGAAGAGGTTGAGATAGAAGAGGAGAAGTCTTCACCACCACCACCTGTGGAACCTCAGGCAGGGAATTGTTTTTACTTTGACATCTGCGGATCCGTGTCTAACTCACCTATAAACGAAGGCAAGCCCCGGTGCATTTGCCACCTCCTTGTGATTTAAAGATCTTTATCACTTGCTTGTTGCATTAGGTAATAGGAGTTGATTGATAAAACAATTCCTGCATTACCTTCCTTGAATGTGATTACCTTCCTTGATCACCTGTTTTACAAAAGATTTTGATGCTTAGCCTTGCTTTAGAAAAACAAATGTTTTGTTTTTACAAAAGATGATATGGCAAAAGTGGGTGGGATGTTTTTGAAAACAAAACTTGATGGTGGATCCATCATGACCGTGATGGGTTCAACATCGGAAAAGATGTACCTCTGCCAGGTACCAAGCTTTGGGTTTGAAATGATTAAGCTGAGACCGGGCGGGTGACTTGCACGAGAAGAGAGTCTCGGTGTAGTGTCTCTGTCTGAGTCGATTAAGGACCGTGTCGATGTAGGCTTGCTGACCGAGGACCCTTTAACTGGTCACATGCCTCGTCATGGGTAAGCCTTGCCTCGGGCAGACTAAGGCCAGAATAAGATAACACATAATGGGCGTGGAGCGGTGGCGAGAGTAGCGTGTACCCTCTGTGGCAAGAGGCTGGACGGTGGTGTATCTGTGCTCTCGGTTGACGTGAACCTGATCTGGTCTTAAGAACCCCGGTGGCGGGTTGACATATGCAAGGGTTAAGTGTTATATATGTCGTGTGATCGGAGATCCTCAGCTGAGTATAATCGATTCGGATCGCCGTACCTTCACGGTTATGAAGACTTGGTCACTGCCCTATACGTAGAATTCCAGTAAAGATGAAAGGCTTGTTAAGAAATTGGCTAGTGCAGGTCAAGTGTTTGAACTAGAGTAGAAAGAACTCTAGATGCAGGTAATTTTACCTAACCTGATAATAAAACTAGATTTTTAAGGATCCACTTTTAGTAAGCATTTCTGCAAAACAGAGTCTTTGGTCATTGAAAAACCTTACCTTGACTCCCTTATAACCAGCATACCCTTGAGAGTCTTTTCCTTAGTCGGGTAAGCCCCTGTTTGGTTGGGATTCTAGGCGGCTTCTGGCCGCCAGAAGCTGAAGCCGCGGCCAAACGCCTAGCTTCTGGGGCAGCTTCTGGCGGTCGCGCTTCCCACAGAAGCCGCCCGCGTTCAGAAAACCAAAAGCCGCCCAACCGACGCTTCCGCTAGAAGCCGGGCTATTCGCGAGGGTTTCCACCACCGCCCGACCGACGCGTCGTCTCCAAGCCTCAGCTCCCTGCCTTCGCTGCCGCCTCCTCCTCCGCCGCATCGGGTCGGGGACCTCGACCACACTCCCCTCCGTGGCATTCGCTTCTCAGGTACATTCCTCCATTCCGTTCTGTATCCGCTCGTCCCCGGCTGCCTCGTTTCGCAAACCTCCCTGACCGCTGACGTCGCTAGGGTTTTGCCCGCGCCGCCGCCAGTTCGTCCGCAAGGTTGGACTCCTCCCGTATCCGAACTCGTCGTATTCTTAGGTACATTTGTCTCCTCCCCTATGCGCTGTTACGGATCCGGTATTCCCCATGTACTGATTAGGGTTTAGGGTTTACGGATCCGGTATTCCCCATGTACTGATTAGGGTTTAGGTTGCATCGACGTCTGTGGTTAATACTTCCCCATGTAATGAAGCCAATTTGTCAACTGCTTAGTAACGAATATCATCTGATATTTGATGTTCAGATCTCGTGGAGTTAGGTGTTTGTCTCTGTTGCATCACAACCTCCACTCCTACGAAGGTGATGTTCACATCATTTTTTAATCCCTTTTACTGCTTTACAATGCTGTGTATGTATTCGAAGATCCAGTTGGAAATATGTTCACGGTTTTTGGTTAATCCATTCATTGTGTGTTCGTACTGATATTAGTGCAGACGAGACTAGTAATTTGTCGTACTTGTACCCTCCTTTGTTACCAGCCTAGGCACTGGACATGTAAGTACGCCAAATTTGTGTAGATAGTCCCCATGTCTGGTATACTAACGACCTAATAAATCCACATCAGATGGATTCAGCAGACTCCATAGCCGACAAGGCAATTGGAAGGATGCAAGAGATTGCGGACAAGATTTTTTCGGTAGCGAGGGAAACAATCCGTCCTGGTCGCGGGTTGACCTCATTTGACGCTACAAAACTTCGTGTAGCATTGGAGGACATAGCTTGCATGCTGGAGAAAGACTCTCTGGTGTTGCAAGAGAATTTGGACATCGTGAACAACGTAAACAACCCGGGTGACAGCAGCTACGAACCTTCTACCTTGTCCTCACCACCCCCTGCTGACGACGACCTTACTCCAGACTGGGACTTTGCGGAGCACTTCGAAAACATCTGGGGTGTTGAATATGACTCCGATCAGATGCCTTCGTTTAGTGACAATGAGGTTTAAGTTAGAACATGCTGAACCTACCTGATAGGTGTTAGGGTAACAGGGATAGATCAGCCTTTTGCTTACTGCGCACTTGTAAAGTGTTCCCTGTGCTTTTGTGTCTACCAGCACATGACTTCCTTAAGTCTTTATATGTAATTATGTCAAACCGAATGTGACTCCTTATGGTAGTACCTTATGTTATTATATGGTCAGTTAAGTGTTCACTTTGTTTGCTTAGTAAAAGCACTTCAATACGTATTTTCATATCGTGTACACTTGTTTTGCACTAGATGGACAAGTCTGGCAAAGTCATTGCAAAGTGGGATAGTATAGCAACCAAAATTTACACAGAAATTTGTGTAGAAGAGGTCAATGCACAGAACAGGCCACAACAATTTCTTAATGCCGAAGGTTATGCTAACCTCTTAAGGAAGTTTAAGGAACGCACAGGTCGCACTTACACCAGGGATCAAATGAAGAATAGGTGGGACTCCTTAAAGAGAATGTTCACCTAGTGGAAAACTCTTAATGAAAGGGCTACAGGTCTTGGTCGAGACCCTCATACTGGTTCAATCAGTGCGCCAGATGAGTGGTGGGCCAAGCAAAATGAAGTAAGTATATCTTTTTTTTTGTAGACTAACAATAGTATTGGCCATCTGAAACTAGGAACTACCATGTTGGTGCAGGCAATGCCAGGTTGTATTATGTTCAAAACAGCTCCCCTAGAGAATGAGGACGAGCTAAAGATTATGTTTGGACCCATTGTCTGCACAAATGAAAGAACCCTTGTTCCAGGCGTCGAGGATGCTAATTCATCATCTGATGATCATTTGGAAGCCACTTTAGGTGGGGGTGAAAACAGCACACCTGACCCTTGCTCAAATGCGACTGGGAAGCGTAAGGTGCGTCATGATTCTCCTAAGCCAAAGAGGAAAAAAGATTCGAGGGAAGAGTACATGAAACGCCTTGTGGAGGCTTTTGAGTCGCGTTCAAGGACCACTAACAAGTCCATCACCTCTACTTGAAAGGGAAATGTGCCCTTGGGCCATTTCTAAGTATTTTGGTGATTGAGTGCCAACACATGTGTTTAATTGTGAATTTGTGTACATGGATGAACAAGGTGCAAATCATGAAGTAAAGGTATGTTTCTAAGCCTTAGTACATTGGTTTTATGGACTAACATATTTGTCTAAGTGTTAGAAACAGAAAGAAGAAAAAGAGAAAAGGGGAGAGAAAGACTTGGCTGTGTGCAGCCAAGTCTCAGCTCGGACTGGAGCACCGGACTGTCCGGTGTGCACCGGACAGTGTCCGGTGCGCCAGGCTGCCTCGACTCGAACTGGCCGCTCTCGGGAATTCGCCGACGGCGTACGGCTAAAATTCACCGGACTGTCCGGTGTGCACCGGACTGTCCGGTGAGCCAACGGTCGGCCAGGGCCAACGGTCGGCCGCGCAATCCACGCGGGACACGTGGCCGAGCCAACGGTCGGAAGACGGCACCGGACTGTCCGGTGTGCACCGGACATGTCCGGTGCGCCAACGGCTCCGAGATCTCCGATGGTTTGCAACGGTCGGAAGTGCCAGATATGGAAACAGATCGGGCACCGGACAGTGTCCGGTGTGCACCGGACAGTGTCCGGTGTGCACCGGACTGTCCGGTGCCCCCGATGACAGAAAGCAAGGATGGCCTTCCAGATTTGCTCTCAACGGCTCCTAGCTGCCTTGGGGCTATAAAAGGGGCCCCTAGGCGCATGGAGGAGACACACAAGCAACTCTTAAGCATTCTTGATCATCCACACTTGTTCTTTGCGCATTCGTTTGAGACTCTAAGAGAATCGAGCTCCGTTCTAGTGAGAACTTTGAGATAGTCATTCGAGCTCGATTCTCGGCCGTGTGTGTGCGAGTTTCTCTGTGGATTTGTGTGTGTTGCTTCCCTCCCTTACTCTGTGCTTTCTTGGTGATCATATACTTGTAAGGGCAAGAGACTCCAATTTGTGGAGATTCCTTGCAAACGGGATAGTGAAAGGAACAACAAAACACCGTGGTATTCAAGTGGGTCTTTGGACCGCTTGAGAGGGGTTGATTGCAACCCTCGTCCGTTGGGACGCCACAACGTGGAAGTAGGCAAGCATTGGCTTGGCCGAACCACGGGATAAACCACCGTGTCACCTCTGTCTTGATCTCTTGTGGTATTGTTGAGACTTCACCTTAGCCACTTGGCAATAATCGTGCTAACACATAACAAGTTTTTGTGGCTTAAGTTTGAAGTTTTTACAGGATCACCTATTCACCCCCCCCTCTAGGTGCTCTCATTTGGTATCAGAGCCGTTCTATTCACAAAGGGACTAACCGCCCGAATAGATGGATCCTAAGGGGAAGGGTATAGTGATCAACGACAAAGAAAAGGAGACCTTCGTCAACGAGCCGAAGGACGACAAGCCTACTGACTCCGGCTCGGGCCAAAGACGGAAGGAAGGGAAGAAGAAGAAGACAAGGCGCATCAAGGAGATCGTCTACTACGACAGCGACGAGTCTACTTCTTCCCAAAAGGATGAGGACCACAACGACTACAAACAAAAGACGGTTAACTCAAACTTTTCTTTTGATTATTCGCGTATTCCACAAAGTTCACATTCACATTTGCTCTCCATTCCACTCGGCAAGCCCCCACACTTTGATGGAGAGGACTACGGATTTTGGAGTCACAAAATGCGTAGTCACTTATTCTCTCTCCATCCTAGCATATGGGAGATTGTGGAGAACGGAATGAAATTCGATAGCTCGGATAGCCCTATGCTTATAAATGAACAGATTCATAAAAATGCACAGGCTACTACTGTTCTCTTAGCATCTTTGTGCAGGGAAGAGTACAATAAGGTGAGCGGCTTGGACAATGCCAAGCAGATATGGGACACCCTCAAGATCTCTCACGAGGGGAACGACATCACCATGCTCACCAAGATGGAGTTGGTGGAGGGCGAGCTTGGACGGTTCGCCATGATAAGGGGAGAGGAGCCAACTCAGACGTACAACCGGCTCAAGACCCTTATCAACAAAATAAGGAGCTACGGAAGCACGCGTTGGACGGATCACGATGTCGTCCGCCTAATGCTCAGGTCCTTTACCGTTCTTGATCCTCATCTCGTGAACAATATTCGTGAGAATCCCAGGTACACGATGATGACGCCCGAGGAAGTACTTGGAAAGTTCGTGAGCGGACGGATGATGATCAAGGAGGCAAGATACGTCGACGACGCGTTGAACGGACCACTCCACGAGCCTCAACCCATTGCTCTAAAGGCAACGAGGAGCAAGGAGTCGCTACCTAGCAAGGTGGCGCAAGTTGAGGCGGCCGGACTCAATGATGAAGAAATGGCTCTCATCATCAAAAGGTTCAAGACGGCGCTAAATAGTCGCAAAGGGCAGCCAAGCAAGACCAAGACAAAGGGGAAGCGCTCATGCTTCAAGTGCGGTAAGCTTGGTCATTTTATCGCTAACTGTCCCGATAATGAAAGTGACCAGGAAAAGGGGAACAAAAGAGAGAAGAAGAAGCAATACAAGAAGGCAAAGGGCGAGGCGCATCTAGGAAAGGAGTGGGACTCGGATTGCTCCTCCTCCGACTCCGACAACGAAGGACTCGCCACCACTGCCTTCAACAAATCGGCTCTCTTCCCCAACGAGCGTCTCACTTGCCTTATGGCAAGAGAGAAGAAGGTGAGTACTCAAGACTCCACTTATGCTTCTTCTAGTGATAGTGAGTCTAGTGATGATGATGACATAGATTATTCTTGCTTGTTCAAGGGCTTAGATAGATCTAAGATAGATAAAATAAATGAATTGATTGATGCTTTGAATGAAAAGGATAGGCTTTTAGAAAAGCAAGAGGATTTATTGTATGATGAACATGATAAGTTTGTAGAGGCACAAAAATCATATGCTTTAGAAGTGAAAAGAAATGAAGTGCTTTCTAGTGAAATATCTTCTTGTCATGAAACCATTGCTACTTTACAAAGTGTTAACCATGATTTAAATGCTAAATTAGAAGTAACAAATAAATCTAAGTCTTATGTTGAAAATGTTACAATTTGCACTAGGTGTAAGGATTTTGATGTTAACACTTGTAGCAAACACTTAGTTTCAATTTCAAAACTAAAAGATGAAGTGGCTAGTCTTAATGCTCAACTTAAGACTAGCAAGAGTGAAGTTGAAAAGATAAAATTTGCAAGGGATGCCTATACAATTGGAAGACATCCCTCAATTAAGGATGGGCTTGGCTTCAAGAGGGAAGCCAAGAACTTAACAAGCCATAAGGCTCCCATCTTCGTCAAGGAGAAGGGGAAGGTCCCGATGGCTAGTAATGCTAAAAAGAATCATGCTTTTATGTATTATGATAGGAGACATGCTAGAAATGCTTATAATCATTTTGATTCACATGTTTATGATTCTCATGCCATGTTTGCTTCTAGTTCTTCTTATAAGCATGGTAGAGATATGTGTAGGAGAAATGTTGTACATATGCCTAGGAGAGATATTGCTCATGTACCTAGAAAGAATGTTATTCATGCTCCTAGGAAAGTAGTGAATGAACCTTCTACCATTTATTATGCTTGTAATGCTCCCTTTGCTATTTGTAGAAAGGGTAAGAAGGTAGTTGCTAGGAAATTAGGGGCTAGATGCAAGGGAGATAAATCTTGCATTTGGGTCCCTAAAGATATTTGTGCTAACCTTGCAGGACCCAACATGAGTTGGGTACCTAAGACCCAAGCCTAAATTTGCCTTGCAGGTTTATGCATCCGGGGGTTCAAGCTAGATTATCGACAGCGGATGCACAAACCATATGACGGGGGAGAAGAAGATGTTCACCTCCTACGTCAAAAATAAGGATTCCCAAGATTCAATTATATTCGGTGATGGGAATCAAGGCAAGGTAAAAGGGTTAGGTAAAATTGCAATTTCTAATGAGCATTCCATATCAAATGTATTCTTAGTGGAGAGTCTTGGATATAATCTGCTATCTGTTAGTCAATTATGTCAAAAGGGATATAATTGTTTATTTACAAATATAGATGTGTCGGTCTTTAGAAGATGTGATGGTTCACTGGCCTTTAAGGGTGTACTAGACGGCAAGCTTTACTTAGTTGACTTTGCAAAAGAAGAGGCCGGTCTAGATGCATGCTTAATGGCTAAGACTTGCATGGGCTGGCTGTGGCATCGCCGCTTAGCACATGTGGGGATGAAGAACCTCCACAAGCTTCTAAAGGGAGAACACGTGATAGGTCTAACAAATGTTTATTTCGAAAAAGATAGACCTTGTGCAGCTTGTCAGGCAGGTAAACAAGTGGGAGGAGCACATCACAGCAAGAATGTGATGACCACGTCAAGACCTCTGGAGCTGCTGCATATGGACCTCTTCGGACCCGTCGCCTATCTAAGCATAGGAGGAAGTAAGTATGGTTTAGTTATTGTTGATGACTTTTCCCGCTTCACTTGGGTGTTCTTTTTGCAGGATAAGTCTGAAACCCAAGGGACCATCAAGCGCTTCCTCAGGAGAGCTCAAAATGAGTTTGAGCTCAAGGTGAAGAAGATTAGGAGCGACAACGGGTCCGAGTTCAAGAACCTACAAGTGGAGGAGTTTCTTGAGGAGGAAGGGATCAAGCATGAGTTCTCCGCTCCCTACACACCACAGCAAAATGGTGTGGTAGAGAGGAAGAACAGGACGCTCATAGACATGGCGAGGACTATGCTTGGAGAATTCAAGACCCCCGAGTGCTTTTGGTCGGAAGCCGTGAACACGGCTTGCCACGCCATCAACAGGGTCTACCTTCATCGCCTCCTCAAGAAGACGTCATATGAGCTACTAACCGGTAACAAACCCAATGTATCCTACTTTCGTGTTTTTGGGAGCAAGTGCTACATTCTAGTAAAGAAAGGTAGAAATTCTAAGTTTGCTCCCAAAGCTGTAGAAGGGTTTTTATTAGGTTATGATTCAAATACAAAGGCGTATAGGGTCTTCAACAAATCATCGGGTTTGGTTGAAGTCTCTAGCGACGTTGTATTTGATGAGACTAATGGCTCTCCAAGAGAGCAAGTTGTTGATTGTGATGATGTAGATGAAGAAGATGTTCCGACGGCCGCTATACGAACCATGGCAATTGGAGAAGTTCGGCCACAGGAACAAGATGAACGAGATCAACCTTCTTCCTCAACGATGATGCATCCCCCAACTCAAGACGATGAACAGGTTCATCAAAAGGAGGCGTGTGATCAAGGGGGAGCACAAGATGATCACGTGATGGAGGAAGAAGCGCAACCGGCACCTCCAACCCAAGTTCGAGCGATGATTCAGAGGGATCATCCCGTCGACCAAATTCTGGGTGACATTAGCAAGGGAGTAACTACTCGATCTCGATTAGTTAATTTTTGTGAACATTACTCTTTTGTCTCCTCTATTGAGCCTTTCAGGGTAGAGGAGGCCTTGCTAGATCCGGACTGGGTGTTGGCCATGCAGGAGGAACTTAACAACTTCAAGCGCAATGAAGTTTGGACACTGGTGCCTCGTCCCAAGCAAAATGTTGTGGGAACCAAGTGGGTGTTCCGCAACAAACAGGACGAGCACGGGGTGGTGACAAGGAACAAGGCTCGACTTGTGGCAAAAGGTTATGCCCAAGTCGCAGGTTTGGACTTTGAGGAGACTTTTGCTCCTGTGGCTAGGCTAGAGTCTATTCGTATCTTGCTAGCATATGCCGCTCACCATTCTTTCAGGTTGTACCAAATGGATGTGAAGAGCGCATTCCTCAACGGGCCAATAAAGGAGGAGGTGTACGTGGAGCAACCCCCTGGCTTCGAGGATGAGCGGTACCCCGACCACGTGTGTAAGCTCTCTAAGGCGCTCTATGGACTTAAGCAAGCCCCAAGAGCATGGTATGAATGCCTTAGAGATTTCTTACTTGCTAATGCTTTCAAGGTTGGGAAAGCCGATCCAACTCTTTTCACTAAGACTTGTAATGGTGATTTGTTTGTGTGCCAAATTTATGTCGATGACATAATATTTGGTTCTACTAATCAAAAGTCTTGTGAAGAGTTTAGCAGGGTGATGACGCAGAAATTCGAGATGTCGATGATGGGCGAGTTGAACTACTTCCTTGGGTTCCAAGTGAAGCAACTCAAGGACGGCACCTTCATCTCCCAAACGAAGTACACGCAAGATCTGCTGAAGCGGTTTGGGATGAAGGACGCCAAGCCCGCAAAGACTCCGATGGGAACCGACGGACACACCGACCTCAACAAAGGAGGTAAGTCCGTTGATCAAAAAGCATACCGGTCAATGATAGGATCTCTACTTTATTTATGTGCTAGTAGACCGGATATTATGCTTAGCGTATGCATGTGTGCTAGATTTCAATCCGATCCTAAGGAGTGTCACTTGGTGGCGGTGAAGCGAATTCTTAGATATTTAGTCGCTACGCCTTGCTTCGGGATCTGGTATCCAAAGGGGTCTAACTTTGACTTGATTGGGTACTCAGATTCCGACTATGCTGGATGTAAGGTCGATAGGAAGAGTACATCGGGGACGTGCCAATTCTTAGGAAGGTCCCTGGTGTCATGGAACTCTAAGAAACAAACCTCCGTTGCCCTATCCACCGCTGAGGCCGAGTATGTTGCCGCAGGTCAGTGTTGCGCGCAACTACTTTGGATGAGGCAAACCCTCAGGGACTTTGGCTACAATCTGAGTAAAGTCCCACTCCTATGTGACAATGAGAGTGCTATTCGAATAGCGGAAAATCCTGTTGAGCACAGCCGCACAAAGCACATTGACATCCGGCATCACTTTTTGAGAGACCACCAGCAAAAGGGAGATATCGAAGTGTTTTATGTTAGCACCGAGAACCAGCTAGCCGATATCTTTACCAAGCCTTTAGATGAGAAGACCTTTTGCAGGCTGCGTAGTGAGCTAAATGTCTTAGATTCGCGGAACTTGGATTGAATTGTAGCATACATGTATTTATGCCTTTGATCATGTTCATTCTGCATTTTGTTGCTTATTATGGTGCTCAAGTTGTACAAACACTCCCTGGACCTCACAAGTCCGTTGCAAAGTGATGCACATGTTTAGGGGGAGACATGTTACAACTTGACCCTTTGAGACTAACCATATGCTTGAGTTTGTCTGTTTTAGTCACAAAGGAGAATTGAAAGGAAAAAGGTGGACTTGGCCCATGAAAGACTTCCACTGCACTCCGATGAGGGGTAACTTATTCCAAGTCCATCTCATTAACTCTAATTGCCATTTGCTCTTAATTGAAGATTTTGGTGAGGCAATGGGGTTAAAGGGCCACAATTGATCCCGTTTTGGTGCTTGATGCCAAAGGGGGAGAAAATAAAGGCCAAAGCAATAAATGGATCAGCTACCACTTAAATGGATCAGCTACCACTTGAGAGATTTTGAAAATAGTAGAATAGAGTTTTTGATTTGTCAAAATTCTTATGTTGTCTCTCTTGTCAAAAGTTGGCTTCTTGTGGGGAGAAGTATTGTTTATGGGAAAAAGGGGGAGTTTTTGAAATCTTTGATCAATCTCTTTTGGAATGACTCTCTTTATGCTTCAACATGTGTGTTTAACTTAGAGATAGAGATTTGAGTTTGATTTGCAAAAACAAACCAAGTGGTGGCAAAGGATGATCCATATATGCCAAAATTGAATAAAACTTAAATTTATTTTATTTGAAGTGAGTTTGCACTTGTTCTAGTTGCTTTATGTTGTGTTGGCATAAATCACCAAAAAGGGGGAGATTGAAAGGGAAATGTGCCCTTGGGCCATTTCTAAGTATTTTGGTGATTGAGTGCCAACACATGTGTTTAATTGTGAATTTGTGTACATGGATGAACAAGGTGCAAATCATGAAGTAAAGGTATGTTTCTAAGCCTTAGTACATTGGTTTTATGGACTAACATATTTGTCTAAGTGTTAGAAACAGAAAGAAGAAAAAGAGAAAAGGGGAGAGAAAGACTTGGCTGTGTGCAGCCAAGTCTCAGCTCGGACTGGAGCACCGGACTGTCCGGTGTGCACCGGACAGTGTCCGGTGCGCCAGGCTGCCTCGACTCGAACTGGCCGCTCTCGGGAATTCGCCGACGGCGTACGGCTAAAATTCACCGGACTGTCCGGTGTGCACCGGACTATCCGGTGAGCCAACGGTCGGCCAGGGCCAACGGTCGGCCGCGCAATCCGCGCGGGACACGTGGCCGAGCCAACGGTCGGAAGACGGCACCGGACTGTCCGGTGTGCACCGGACATGTCCGGTGCGCCAACGGCTCCGAGATCTCCGATGGTTTGCAACGGTCGGAAGTGCCAGATATGGAAACAGATCGGGCACCGGACAGTGTCCGGTGTGCACCGGACTGTCCGGTGCCCCCGATGACAGAAAGCAAGGATGGCCTTCCAGATTTGCTCTCAACGGCTCCTAGCTGCCTTGGGGCTATAAAAGGGGCCCCTAGGCGCATGGAGGAGACACACAAGCAACTCTTAAGCATTCTTGATCATCCACACTTGTTCTTTGCGCATTCGTTTGAGACTCTAAGAGAATCGAGCTCCGTTCTAGTGAGAACTTTGAGATAGTCATTCGAGCTCGATTCTCGGCCGCGTGTGTGCGAGTTTCTCTGTGGATTTGTGTGTGTTGCTTCCCTCCCTTACTCTGTGCTTTCTTGGTGATCATATACTTGTAAGGGCAAGAGACTCCAATTTGTGGAGATTCCTTGCAAACGGGATAGTGAAAGGAACAACAAAACACCGTGGTATTCAAGTGGGTCTTTGGACCGCTTGAGAGGGGTTGATTGCAACCCTCGTCCGTTGGGACGCCACAACGTGGAAGTAGGCAAGCATTGGCTTGGCCGAACCACGGGATAAACCACCGTGTCACCTCTGTCTTGATCTCTTGTGGTATTGTTGAGACTTCACCTTAGCCACTTGGCAATAATCGTGCTAACACATAACAAGTTTTTGTGGCTTAAGTTTGAAGTTTTTACAGGATCACCTATTCACCCCCCCCCCCTCTAGGTGCTCTCACTACTGAGACCGACCCTGTGCGTGTTGAGGTTAGTGCGCAGTTGCAACAAGTGATCGATGATGGTTCACCAGAAGGCAGCGACCTCCATTTGTTTGCCACTCATCTGTTCATTGAGAAAAAATATAGAGATATATTTGCTTCACTCAAGACCACAGAAGGAAGGAACGCTTGGCTGCGCCATGCATTCGAGATAGATCTTAAAAAGTCCAATTAGATGATGCTGGTCCGACAACAGAGGCTTATGTTGAGTAATATGTTAGTTGTGTCAGGTTTATGAGTCATGTCGTTTCAGTTTTATGAGGATTGTCGTCTTAGAACATAAACTTTTCGTACGCATCATTTTCCCTTTCAAACAATTTTCCAAATATTCGAGTTGAACATGTATTTCAATAATCAGAGTTGTAAGCTTGTGAACAATGTGAATCTGTGAACTTTATGTCACCTATGATACATGTGCCTTGTAAACTGTGCTTCTACATGAATATGGTGCTTATACAACTGTGGTTGCATATGAATTTCTGCCTATTGTTTGTGTGCATGCAGATGTGTGACCCTTATGCACACACATCTGATGATGATGACATGGATGACACAGATGGTGAATTGCTTGTTGCTCTATATGTTGTAGACATTTGGGGCAGGCATTTCAGTCAGGGTCCTAGAAGAACATTGGTGGAAACTGGTATTCAATGGGTTCAGAGAACGTTGGAGATTAGTAACGACTGCTTCGACATGTTTCGCATGCGACGAACTGTTTTTAGACGATTGCATGACACGTTGGTAGAAAATTATGGTCTGCTTCCTAGTCGGGGTGTCAGTACTATGGAAGCTCTTGCATATTCTTGTGGGCATGTGGGGGTCCACAATCTTTTAGGCAGATAAGGAATACGTTTGGTCACTCCTTGGAAACAATTAGTCGCAAGTATAGTGAAGTCCTTAATGCACTGTATAAGATGTCATCTGACATAATCAAGCCAAAAGACCCAAATTTCATCGACATTCATCCTCGTTTGCGAGAGGCGAGGTTTTGGCCACACTTCAAGGATTGCATAGGCGCAATTGATGGTAGTCACTTTCCAGCGGCAGTCCCAGCCTCGGAGCAAGCGAAATATATTGGCTGGCACGGTTACGCATCGCAGAATGTAATGGCCGTTTGTGACTTTGATATGAGGTTCACATTTGTTGTCACAGGATGGCCAGGATCCGTACATGACACAAGAGTATTACAAGATACTTTGATAACTTATGCGGACAGGTTCCCCCATCCACCGGAAGGTACATAAATATGTACTACTTTTGTATAATACGGTATTATTTTATGTCTTAAGTATTTAACATTTGTATTGCATGTTTGTGCAGGTAAATACTATCTTGTCGATTCAGGTTATCCAAATAGAAAGGGGTACCTTGCACCTTACAAGGGTCAGAAGTACCACATTTCGGAATGGCAAAATGCGAGGCAACCTATTGGGAGCAAAGAAGTATTCAACTATGCACACTCATCGCTGCGCAATGTTATTGAGCGATCGTTTGGGGTGCTCAAAATGAAGTGGAAAATTCTATTAAGTCTCCCTTATTTTTCGCTTGAGAAACAATCGAAGATAATTATTGCATGTATGACATTGCACAACTTCATTAGAGATAGTGCTCTACACGATAGAGATTTTGATGAAGTAGGACCTAATAGCCTGAGTCATGATGTACCTGTAGGTGAGAGTAGTACTAGCACATCTGATGAGTTAGACATGAGTGCTTTTCGAGATGCAATTGCTAATGCATTAGTGTCGTAGTTAACTTTGTCAATGTAACGGTATTTATGATGTAATCAACTCCACTAATTATTGTGTAATGCCCTTTTGTTGGTTTACTGTTTATGTTTATCGTTTGTTCGAACAGAATCTGCAATATGAGAATCTGTTTATCCAAACACGTAGATTCTAACGAACAGCTTTTCTGCACAGCTGGCGAACCAAACACCTAAATTCTAACCACCAGCTTTTCCCAACAGCCAGCTTTTCCCCACAGCCAGCTTTTCAGAAAAGCTGGTCAGAAAAAAGCCGAACCAAACACGCCCTAAGTCTTGCTGAGTAATTCCATACTCAGGGTTTTATTCCCTATTGTTTTTAGGTGAGGAAGCAACAAACTTTTGTTGTTTCTGTTCCAAGGTGGTTCCAAAAGAAGAAAAGCAAGAGTAAAGCTGCGGGAGGAAGAGTTCCTCCATAAGACTTTTGTTTAAAGACTTATCAGGAGGGGTTTTACCTCCCTTGGTGTGTAATAATACTACCCTGCACTCATAAGTTATATCCTGGTATGTAATATATAACTTTGTCTTACTTTTAAAATAAAGGTAAGTTTATGTAACCGCTTCCGCATTATCGTATCTTCGATGATCTGTAATGTCTGCGTGACGGGTGAAACGCTCTTGGGAAAGGTAAGAAAAGTAGATACCGAACTTGTCAAGTGATTCAGGAGCATCTGTAGGGTTGTCTGATGTCAGTTGGACAAGGACAACTATAGGTGGACCTAATGACTTGGGAGGTTCCGTCACAATTCGTTCCAGTCCTACTTGGATATGAGTTCGTGTGTCTTCTCATATGGTAAGTTGATCCTATAGTTGAGATCCCCTAGCCATACATTCCTTCTAAAACAAGCTGAACTGCAATGCGTCACCAAATATAGCTACCATGAACTGAACTGGTAAACTATGAAAGCAAAAGTACTAATAGCATTGCAATATTCAAGAATGGCTAAAGATAATGCTTTGTTCCTTTCAACTATTAAAATAAGTACCAAATGAACCACTAAAAAGTAGAGGTAACCAAAAACAATATATAATATATTACTCACTCATGATCATATATCATTTTAGGCATGTTGACTCTCGAAACTGGATTAAATATTGTCCTTCGGTGGATTTCTTGAACATCAGCATTCCTTTTTAGTTCATCTCCTTCCTTTTCTCCATAGGTCAGGTGACAACATATAAAGCAAAACTGTGTTTGGTATATGGACACTTTAATAGCACCCAAAAGTTGATGACCCCTTCAGTCCATCCTTCAAACAGATGCCCCTTCTTTAGCTCTATTTTCAGATATCATTAAAGGGAATGTAAAGATGAGCTAGGACTTCTGAATAAAGGGTATTTTGCAATGTGACGATAAAACATAAAAGCATACCTAGTGTTTCCCAAATAGTTTGTTACAGTCCTGCTTGGATATGAGTTCGCGTGTTTGGTATAAGGATTAATGACATGTGAGAATCGATTAAATCTCCAAAATTATTTCTGTTTGGTTGGCCCATATAAAGAAAAGAAAACCCTGAAAAGTTACTACTTCCCTAACAAAGTTTTTTCCTGTTTTACCAAAACAACACAAAAAGTGGTGCAACAGCACTTCACAGAGAAAAAATCACATCCTTCTGTGAAAAAATATTAAGTATTAACCATAGATGTAGGAATTACCAAAGAACATAAATGAAATGAAAAGATCTGCATCACAAAGGCTGAATGATGGAACAGAATGTCAAAGATTTGTTACGACTTACATCTTTGAGAATAGAGTTGTCATGCATGTCTGAACCAGGGGCTCAATGTTGTGTGCACTGAACTCGAACTTTTCGGAGAATCGTTCTGGGTGATCAAAAGCTACCTTTGACGCCATCTCATCACCTTCGTTCTGGTCGGTAATTCACTGGCTGCCTAACGATAAAAAACTCTGCAAATACATCCTCCAATTCCCCTTCTAGCACCCAGCTCCTGACCATCTCAAACAACGGCGAGCACACCCGCGCGCAGTAATCGGCCCGCAAACACCTGAAACATAGGATCTTCGTGTTGTGCTTGCCCATGGATCACACCAGCCATAGCACCACCGCTCAGTCCCCGACATCCATCAACCAGAACAGCCATTAGGCGCATTCTCACTGCAGGCTCAGCAAGCCACACTGCTGTCCGGTGTACCTGCAACCGAGAAAGACCCCATTTTGATCAGCAAACCACACCAGCAAGCGCCCATGAGAAGACGAGTCGTGCCCGGTTAGACCCACTGCTCCTGCGTCGGTTGGGAAATCAGAGTCACGGTCGGATCTGGGCGAGTAGGGCGTGAATCCGGGCATGGCAGCGGCAATGGCGAGGAGATCTGGGGAGGAGCGAGCGGGATCAAGGCGGTGGCGCTCGTGCCCCTCCAGTCTCGCTTCAGGCTGGTTCGGGGGCGGCTGCGGGCGTGCGGTTGGGCTAGTTTGGGGGCGGCTGCGGGGTTCCACGGGTCGCGCTGGGTGGGCGTGCGACATGCGTCGGGCGGGCGGGAGGGAGGTTCGCGGCGGTTGCAGTGGTGGGATTGTGACGTGTGGGCGGTAGGGCGGGCGGGAGGGCGGTTCGCCATGGTCGCGGCGGGGTTTGCGGCGTGCGGGCGGGCGGGCGTAATGCTCGGACCAAATTCGTCATACTCTTCCTTGGAGATCCACATCTACAACACAATAACAAGACTAAGTCAAATTTCAAATACAATAGATTGCAGAGCAAGCGAAAACGTCTCATTTAGATTTTGAGAGGGTAACAACCTGCTGAAAGGGACTGAGGGAGGCTAGAATGGAACCACCAATCCAAACACTGTACTTCCTCTCCGGCGGAGCAACCACCTTCACCTTCATGCTGCTGGGGGCAAGTGCAGTAATCTCCTTGCTCATGCGGTCACCAATACCAGGGAACATAGTGGAACCACCACTGAGGACAACATTACCGTACAGATCCTTTCTGATATTGACGTCACACTTCATGAAGGAGTTGTACGTGGCTTCATGGATGCCAGTAGATTCCATGCCAATGAAGGATGGCTAGAATAGAACCTCAGGGCACCTAAACCTTTCTACACTGATTGTGATAACCTGGCCATCGGGCAGCTCGTAGCTCTTCTCAACACTGGAGCTAGTCCTGGTAGTCTCCAACTCTTGTTCATAAGCAAGGGCAACGTAGGCAAGTTTTTCCTTGATGTCCCTGACAATTTCTTGCTCGGCAGTCATAGTGAAGGAGTAACCCCTCTCAGTAAGGATCTTCATTAGGTTGTCGGTAAGGTCATGACCAGCAAGGTCCAATCGAAGAATAGCATGAGGAAGCGTGTACCCTTCGTAGATAGGGACGGTGTGGCTCACACCATCATCAGAGTCGAGCAAAATACCTGCAGAAAGATTCCTGTCACTCACTACACTGTTATTCAAATGCTGATATGAAACAAGTTTAATGCAGTAACATACCCGTTGTTCGACCACTGGCGTACATGGAAAGAATGGCCTGGATGGCCACATACATTGCTGGGCAGTTGAATGTCTCGAACATAATCTAGGTCATCTTCTCCCTGTTTGCCTTAGGGTTCAGAGGAGCCTCGGTCAGCAGTATAGGGTGCTCCTCAGGTGCCACACGAAGCTCATTATAGAAGGTGTGGTGCCGGATCTTCTCCATGTCATCCCAGTTGCCGACAATGCCATGCTCAATTGGGTACTTCAGTGTCAGAATACCTCTTTTGGACTAAGCTTCATCACCCACATATGCATCCTTTTGGCCCATGCCCACCATCACACTAGTGTGGCGTGGCCTGCCTACAATGCTAGGAAAGACAGCTCTCGGTGCGTTGTCACCAGTGAAACCGGCCTGTGTTTGGCATCAAGATCCCATCAGTTTATTAAATCAGAAATGCATAAACAGGCAAAAGGAAACTGAAACACATGTATGGTAGCTAAAGGATTGACAACAGGACAAGAGAACCAACCTTGACCATTCCAGTGCCATTGTCACACACAAGGGGCTGGACATCCTCTTTAGCCATTTCTCAAAGTGTTCTGCAGCAGAATGCTATATTCAGAATGTATTTGAATGTATCTGTGGCAGTGTTAATCGTTAAAATGTCCATGGAGTCAGGTAAACCCCACAAAAAAAGTATGATGACACCAAATTGCAACATGCCGGTCATCAGCCAAAACTAATGTGCACAAGTGTTCATGATTAAGAAACTGAACTTGACTTTGTGTTAAAAAAACTAATACTTGACTCATGCGAGTATAAGCTTTCAAGCAATTCGCAGAGATAACCAAACTTTGGTGCTAGCTGATAATACAAATTATTCATTATCTTGATACTTGATTGGTCGTAAATTTGTCTGCTACCATTAGACCATGCACGTTTCACTCTTTATGGCCAACAAACATATCACGTATATATACCCATTACATGAATCGTCTGAAACCACACTCCTATTTGGGTAGGAGGATCGGGGGGGCAGTTTCATTGAGGAAAATGGTTAATTAGATGTTTGAGCCACATTTCGTCTGAATTATCAACAGAAACAACGTGATTTCACTGCTTGAAGTCATCTCCAGTTCTTCACCGAGTGATCTGAGAGCAATTTCCCGATTCCGCTACTCTGCTACGGATCAGCATAGCATGCAGCTCAACGCACTCTGAATCATATATACTCCCATGAACTGACTGAGTAACTGGACTGGACATGGTTAACTTCCATCACATAAACCAGAGAATCCAATCAAACAAAACACAACAGAGGTACCGTAGAAATCATAGGACACACAAAAAAAGAACAGCAAAAGACATGACCCTGATGAGCAGAGAATAGATTGCTCACTTGTCTTGTGGAGGTCTTCAGAACAACACATTTTACTTTCCTTTGTGAATCTAAATCAATGTTAGCACCATCCTCCTCAGCTTCATCCTCAGGATTCATTTCCAAGATCTAGAACAGTTGAGAAAAGGGCAAGTCATATATGAGTAACTCATAAACAAAATAAAATCATTTAATACTCCCTGCCTGACAAATATCAAATAATAAGGAAACAAAAATTTAGTTATTATAATTTCCAAAGGACAAGGAGTGCAGCAGAGTCAGCTACACGAATATATGTCATGGTTCATTTACGATGTGAGATATTTGAATGCTCCATACATACACGGATCTATAAAGCCATCAAATGTTCAAAAATTATTGTATACGGACTCAGAGACTCGAAATTTTGAAAGCTAAGGTAGTTGGTTATAAACCAGTTATCAAGTTCCAAGTTTATGAATGTCTGGATACTTAGCCAAACTACGGTTAGTCGGTTACTCAATTAAAGAACCAATGGTGTACTAAAGACAAACTACGCTAACTAATTTGAAGTGTCTACACAAGAGGAAAGTGTGCTCTATTCCTGATTAAGTGCGGCCTTGGTGTGTTTAACACGAATTATAAATGAACAAACATAATATAATAGCTCAAGCAGTTAAGTATGTTGTCACACCAAATCATGTGATTATAGACCAAATCATTTTCACCCATTCACTTCCCTGGCCTCAAATTAACCCAGGGCAACAATCACACGCAGAGATTTTATCGAATGGAAGGAGACTGAACCTCAACGATATTGCCAACGAGGTAGGGTAGCTGTTTGTTGAGCTTAACTTTCTCCTGGTTTTCCTTGATCTTCTCCTTGAACGACTCCAACTCCAGGTTCGTCCGCTGCAACTCGTCCTGGGTACCGCCGGAAAAAACTGAACAAGTCCAAGAGATCAGACGCAAACCCTAACGACGAACAAACGAGGGTTCCAAAACCGCGAGGTTCCGATCTAATACTGGGCTCGCTCACCTTGAGGACGCGGATCTCGTTGTCGAGGAGGCGGGGGCCCCGGATGTCTGTGATGACCAGGGGCGGGGGCAGACGGTGCCGGATCCACCTTCGCTTCCTACAACGACAATGTTGGTGAGGTGGTGGCCGTCGCTGAAGAGGAGTAGGAGGAGGAAGGCGTGCAGAGCGGCTGGCGGGCGTTTCGCGCGGAGCGGCGGGCGTAGGGCGGTTGCGTGGGCGTTCGATAGCGACGGGATTCGCGGCGAAGGGCGTGCGGGCCCTTCGGTAGCGGCGGGATTCGCGGCGGCGAGCGTGCAAGCAGGCGGGCATGCGTTTCGCGTGGGTGGGCGTTCGGTAGCGGCAGGGACAATCTACAATACCTCCTTAATAGTTAGTAGAGATAAGTGCAGATAGCCTGGCGGATTCAAACAATTCAGTTCCTTGGCTAAGCGTTGTTGGACTTGGAGTTGTATCAGCGTGAAACCAGTTCCTTGGTTGCTAAGATTAATTCTATTTGAATGTTTCTAATAAAAAAATGGAGTTGTTCGATTTAGAGAAAAGAAAGACAATGGTGGTGTCATTCCAACACCTACTACTACTAGATTTGACTTTTCTAAGCCGTTTCTTCTTTTAGACCAAAGGCACACAAAAGGTCTTGCAAGTTCAAGTGCCAGGGGTTTAAATAGTGTCAGTGGCAAAAACAAAAAGAAGAAATGATGCAATAACTGGAAAATGTTGCAGTAGTCCGCGTCTCCGCGACGCTCAGAGGCAGTAGTAGGCTTTATGCCTTCATTTTGTTTTTTCAAATGCTTTCTGGATGAAAAGTGAACGGGACGTGGTACTAGGATAGTTTACGCCGGGCGACTGCGGATTATCCTGGCCTGGCGGGTGTCGACTGCCGGGGCCACTCGGGCGTTTTAAAATTTTCAATATGCGCCGCCTAGCGTAGCTAGCTAGTGCCAAATCTTCCACTTCGATATCGTCGGCGCCCCTCGCCCCGTCCGCACCGGCGTTGGCGTCCACAGTTGCAGAGTATTCCGCGCCGCCGCGTTACGTTTCTTGACCAGTCGCCGTTCACCAACGCTCACTAGGACTAGGTAATTGCTTTCTTCTCCGCTTGCGGTGCTGCTATACTGAGGTCCTGTCCTCCTCTCCGATAGAACTCCGCCACGGCCTCCCGCCTCGTCGCATCCAAACCCAAATGTGAGGCACCACCACGGGCCACTCGCCAGTGATGGAGGCCCCACCCTCCGCCCTCCCGTGGTGGCTCGCCACCACTGCCTGCTCCACGCCGCCGACGCCCGCCGCGTCCTCCGTCGCCGGTCGCCTCGCCTTCCTCTTCCTCTCCCCCTGTCCGCAGCGCGCGCTGCTCGCCGCGATCGACGGCCTATTCCTCGTCGCCGCGCTCGCCGTCACCCTCCGCGCTCGCCTCTCCCGGAGCAACGATGGCCTGAGCCTCGGCCTCGACCACCGCGAGCGGGAGCCCCTCCTCGCCAAGCCGGCCACCACGGACCAGGCGCCGCCTCCCCTCCGCCGCAGCTGGAGCTTCCAGCACGGCCTAGCGCTCGCGACTTCCGCGGTCCAAGCGGCGGCCGCCCTTGTGCTTCTACTTCTCCTCGCGTTGCTGCGCCGCAGCGGGAGGACCACGGGGCTGATTGCGGCGGAGTGCGCGTTCCTCGCCGCGCACGCCGTCGCGCACCTCGCGGCCGCATGGGTCGTCGCGGTGGACAAGAACACGGCAGGGGCGCCACCCGCGCGACTCCACCCACTCCACCTCAGGTTCTTCTGGCTCGCCACGGCCGCTTTCGCCGCGCTCTCCGCCGGGTGCGCGGCTGCGCGGTACGCGGCCGCCGAGCCGCTCGTCCCCGATGATCCGCTTGCGTTCGCGTGGCTGGCTCTCTCGCTCCCGCTACTCTATTTCTCGGCCACCGGCTCCACCGGCCTTATCGTCTATTCCAATGGTGGTGGTCGTGCCGCCGCCGCCACGGAGGAGACGTACGCCACGGCGTCGTGGTTCTCGCTAGCCACGTTCGGATGGATCAACCCGCTCATCGCCAAGGGCTCCAGAGCGACGCTCGCAGCCGACCAAGTCCCGCCCGTGGCGCCGCCCGACACTGCCGAGGCGGCGTACGCGCTGTTCACCTCCAACTGGCCCGCGCCGGCGCCGGGTTCGTCCAAGGCCCAGCGCCCGGTGCTCACCGCGCTGCTGCGCTCCTTCTGGCCGCAGTTCCTTCTCACCGCCGTGCTCGGCGTCGCGCACCTCTCGGTCATGTACATCGGCCCGTCGCTTGTGGACCGGTTCGTCGAATTCGTGCGACGCGGCGGGGAGTTCACGGAGGGGCTGCAGCTCGTCGCTGTCCTCCTCGTTGGCAAGGCGGCCGAGACGCTGGCGTCGCACCACTACGAGTTCCAGGGCCAGAAGCTGGGCATGCGCATCAACGCCGCGCTGCTCGCCGCTGTGTACCGGAAGTCTCTGCGGCTGTCCACGGGCGCGCGCCGGGCGCACGGCGCCGGCGCGATCGTGAACTATATGGAGGTGGACGCCCAAGAGGTGGCTGACGTCACGCACCAGCTCCACAACCTTTGGCTCATGCCACTGGAGATCGCCGTCGCTCTTGCCCTTCTCTACACCCACCTCGGCCCCGCCGTGCTCACCGCGGTCGCTGCTATCGCCGTGGTCACCGTGGTCGTGGCCTTCGCTAACAAGCTCAACATCGAGTACCAGTTCAAGTTCCTCGCCAAGCGCGACGAGCGCATGAAGGCCATCACCGAGCTGCTTAACTACATCGGCGTCATCAAGCTGCAGGCGTGGGAGGAGACGTTCGGGGACAAGATCCGCAAGCTCCGGGAAGAAGAGCTCGGGTGGCTAGCCAAGTCCATGTACTTCATGTGTGCTAACACCGTCGTGCTCTGGAGCGGCCCTCTCGCCATGACCGTGCTTGTGTTCGGCACGTGCGTGTTGACTGGCGTCCAGCTCGATGCCGGGAAGGTCTTCACGGCAACCGCATTCTTCCGAATGCTTGACGGACCTATGCAGAGCTTCCCCGAGGCGATTGCTGCTGTGACGCAGGCAACCGTGTCTGTTGGCAGGCTTGACAGATACCTTCTTGATGCAGAGCTTGATGACTCGGCAGTGGAGCAGGTGGACGACACCGGCATTGACACTAGCGTGGTGGTCGTGGAGGTGTGTGACGGTGTTTTCGCGTGGGACATGAGGGGAAACAAGCAGAGTGAAGAAAGTGAGGATTGTGAAAGCGAGGAGGAGAAAGATGTGGAGGGCACACCAGTACTGGAGACGGTGCTGAAGGGGATCAATGTTGAGGTAAAGAAGGGTGAACTTGTGGCGGTGGTTGGGATGGTAGGATCTGGCAAGTCATCACTGCTTTCTTGCATCATGGGGGAGATGGAGAAGATCTCCGGCACGGTGAGTGTGACATTTCTGATTCGAAGCCAACATTGTTAGTACCAATACCATGAATTTTTTTCATTGTGTTTTCTAACATTCTTCGGAAGTCACCACCAGCCTACAGAACAGTCAATGTGGTCAGCATCCCGAGACAACATTCTCCATGCGCATTTATATTCTATGTAGTTAGCCCATGTCTCCTAAGTACGGAACCACAAATGCAATAGCAATTGGTAATTTGCATGAGTACAGAATCCTGTTCAATTAGATCAATTAGCGTTTTTGTTTGCTCACTTGTTCTTGTTGGAATGGATGCAAATCATGCAAGTAACTTTCCAATCCAACTCTTATGGTATTATGCTTTGTGTTGGCATGCTGGTTTGGAGTCCTTTGTACCAAGGCCACCATGTGTTCGATGAAACGCCTCTGTAAACCAGACATGGTCTCCAGCTCGTTTTGAGCTGTCTGTTTCATGTTTGATTGAAAGCCTATCCATCAGTTTACATGCTTTGTAGTGTAAAGGTTTTCATTTTAACTGTGTGATAATTTTTCCCCTGATAGTTACTGTTCACCCCCATTAAACTTGAACACCGTTTAGACACTAAACGGTGGTCAGCCATGTCTGTTTGATATCCCAATCAAATTCCCATTTAGCCTGTTCAAATGTCCATTTAGGCCGAATAATAGTTAGCGGATAGGTAACTGACTATTTATTAGTGTTTAGTTGTATAAATTTCCAGCACATTTGTTGAAGTACAAATTTTCTTTAGCATATCCATAAAGCGAGCATTAGAAAGCTTATACAGTATCATTTAAAGTATGTTTAGCAATTTCTCCATAATGGCATTTCCTATACTCTAGTGCCAGTTTGTTTAACTTCTTGCATTTTTTATAGGTTAGAGTATGTGGGAGCACTGCATATGTTTCACAGACTGCTTGGATCCAAAATGGGACCATTCAAGAGAATATCTTATTCGGACAGCCGATGTATGCTGAAAGATATAAAGAAGTCATCCATTCTTGCTGCCTGGAAAAAGATTTCGAAATGATGGAATTTGGAGACCAGACTGAAATAGGAGAGCGTGGAATCAATCTCAGTGGTGGGCAGAAACAGCGTATTCAGCTCGCCCGAGCAGTCTACCAACATTGTGATATATATCTCCTTGATGATGTATTCAGTGCTGTTGATGCACACACTGGATCAAATATCTTTAAGGTATACCTTTTGCTTTTCGTTATAAATATTTTCAACCACACATGCCTAGAGATGGCAATGGGCCCCGATCCCTGATTCCCCGCGGGAAATTTCTCCATTAGGGGACCGGGATGGAGAAGTTTTTTCCCCCACGGGGATGTAAACGGGGGAAATTTTCCCTCGATGGGTAAACGGGGACAGGGAAGCATTCCCTATCTCCGTTCCCCGCAGGGACCCGTTAAACATGCACACGAGTATGTAATCATGTACTAGTTAATGATAAAAATAAATAATTACCTTGTCAATATCATTCATTATACAAATATGTTCATTTTGATGTACACATAATGATTTTTTACATCTAACAATATGTATAAGTGAAAATGTTTTGTATCAATAACAAACGATGTATGTCATAATTATAATTTAAATGGGAACGGGGATCCCTGTCGGGAATTTATCCCCGCGGGGAATGGGGATGGGGAAGAAATGTTCCCTGCAAACATTCGTGGGGATCCCCGTGGGGAAAATTTTACGTCGCGGGGGCGGGTATGACAAATGACCCCTGTGCCCACGGCTGACGGAGGATTTGCTCGTGGTATTCATTGGCGGCGGTGAGGCCGACCAACATGAAAGGGCCGCAACCTCCATGTCCCAGATCGTCAGGATCACGACCAACATGGTGGATCTGGCTATGGCCATGGCGTTCAGGCAAGCGTGGGAGTTGTTGAGCACCTGTGACGTCCATACACCACTGTCGTTGTGCCAGACCCCCTAGCCGCCGGTGAGTCACCGAGGTGTGAGGCCACCCTGTCGACGGTGAGGATGCTGAGGTAAATGTCGCTTGTGGTACACGATAGAGATTGAAGTAGTTTTAACATTTGAGTACCCAGATGCCAGTATCGACTCCATTGAATTTTGGGAACGATAGCTTGGGAATATGCTATTGTACCTGATCCATGTCAAAATTTTGTCAATCCTGGTTCTCCCTCATCATCTCTGCACCACCACCCAGAGTTCTACTTCTTCGTCCACCCATTTGTGGTACTCTTCTCCTAAGACTTGCTTCACTATTTTCTGGCTCCTCCATAAACCGCTCCATATCTCTCGATGTTACTTCAAGCCTCAACCGAGAAACAACCTTCTCCGTTTCTTCCATCTGACGCCTCATCAAGGCCCTCTCCTCAGCAACCTGTTTGGCTACATTTGCCGCCAACTCCACCCGACCCAACAACTATTGTTGTACATCATCCATCTTATCTATCTTCCCTGCCAAGCTTTCTACCGCCGTTAACATCTTATCCCACCTCGCTTCCTATTGCTTCGACTCCATGGACAGTACCTCCAACACCAAGCGAGACTAAACCGACGGTTGAATTGGAGGTGCAGTGGTGTTCTTCTTCCAGCAGTTCTTCTTTCTCCATGATGATCAGGACTTGTCACAAAGATGATCCCCCAGTGGCAGAGGATGGATGAGCTTTGATACCAATTGCCAGACCCCTTGGCCGCTAGTGAGTCACCGAGGCATGAGGCCACCCTGTCGACGGTGAGGATGCCGAGGTAAGTGTTCCCAGGATGGAACCCAGGTACACACAAAGGTTTGGGTGGATTATGATTTCTGTTATTTCTCAACAACCTTCTCTCAATCTGTTACAAGTTTATATAGCCGACTATTAACTGACTAATCCTCCGTGATATCCCGTGTCCGGCGGCTAGCGCAACCGCGGCGTGAGATCAGCACGGTGAGCCGGAATGGTAACATAGCGCTCAGGTATGAGGATTTCTCTCTTATGTATTTGCTGTCTTGCTTTGAGTTCGTTACAGTATTTATGAATACAATACTAGGCGGGCCCAATATGCCACAACCCATAGAGTAATTCAGCCTTTACAATATTCAGGCGCCTATTCCTCAACCGGCAAAAACTTCTCTTATCTTCCTACTACTCCATAGCGGCATTAACTTCATCTCCGGTAGCAGGTGTAGTAGCAGTAGTAGCAAGCATGACATCCCCCTGCTGAAGAACTTGCTTGTCCCCAAGCAAGTGCATTCGAGTACCACTGTCGAACCACATAAAAATCCTCCCAAGTAGCAGATCCAGTTGGCAGATTACTCCACTGTACCAGGACTTGAGGAACAACTCGACTATCCTTTTTAACTAGTCTGCGATCCAACACATCCACTGGTAGCACCCCTTCTCTTCCCAAATCAACAAGACGTGGTAGTTCTGAAAACACCGGTGTATGATTTGGCGTAAACGCTTTCAATTGGAAAATATGGAAAGCAGGATGAACCTGAGTCGTTGATGGCAAATCCAACTTATAAGCAACAACACCCACTCTTTCCACCACTTTATATGGTCCAAAAAACTTGAATGCTAATTTAGGACATGGCTTGTTGACAACCGACTGCCGAGCATAAGGTTGTAGTTTGAGAAGTATCATGTCACCCACCTGAAACTGACGCTCAGACCTAGATTTGTTTGCCTGAATCTCCACAGAATCACCCTTCAAGTGCACGTGTTCTCCTTTGTCACTGAAACTGATGATGTTGCCATCCTAGTTACAAAGCATGGTACTATGAAGTTTGAGCCAATCATATCCCAATATAGCACCATATGGCCCCAACTCCAACACTCTCGTATCTGTTTGGCATGTGTGACCATTGGCCCACCATTCCAGATTGTCCACCTTCTTGTCACTGATTAAAATCCCTCCATTAGCTGCCTTGACTCTAGCAGTAGAACATGGGTGCATTTTCATATTCAATCACTCCACTAGTGACTGATTGACAAAACTGGCTGAGCTTCCTGAATCCACCAATATCAACATGTTCTGGTTCTGAATAAGAGCTCTTACCCTCATACAATCATCATTAGCAGTTCTAGAACTAGCATTCAAGGACAGATGATGGCACTCCTCCATCTGTGGCTCCTCTTGCTCTATTTGAGACAACACTTCGTCTGTTAGAGTCATATTCAGATCCTCAATAGTCAAGGCATTAAGTTGCAACTGTAGTCTCTTTGAACATTTACTCTGATGCCCTAGTTCATATTTTTCACCACAAGTATAACATAACCCGTTCTGCTTGCGATACTCCTTGACTAACTTCTCCTTAGTCAAGTCTTGGCTGTTTGTAGTTGGTCTGTTCTTGATCTTATTCAAATTATTGGGAAACTTGGATGTCCCTGCATACTTCTGAATTTTTTTTTGTTTCTCTATCACCTTCTGGTGAATCTGCTGGATTATGGGCAGGCTATGCCAGCACAAAACAAAATTTTCAACCCCATAAAACCAAGAACTACTGCGGTTATAGGTCATCGAATTACCACTAGACGCGTAGGGCAGTGGAAGGCGTCTCGATGTAGACGAACACGTCGAGTAGTGCCGTGTAATCGCCGACGTCCTTCACGCCCTCGTATGGTTCGTCCTACTCCAGATGCAGCACCTCCGAGGTTACACGTACAGGGAGGAAGCGCCATATACCGAACTGCTAGGTTCGCGACAGCGGCTTGGCGAGGGCGAGAGACGGGCGACTGATCGGTTGCTGGTGGCGAATTAGTTTATGCTTGACCGCGCCTCCACCCCTCATTATATAGGCGTTCTGGTGGGCTCCTGACCCCGAGGCCCAACAGTAACCCTAAAGCTCAATCTAATTTCAGATCTAATCCGAATTAGGCTTCCTTCCCCTTAAGTGTGTGACTATAGGTTCACGTACACACAGACATGGCCCGAGTACTCTTATTTGGTCCAATAATTGACAACGGCCTCTAGAAGACATGTCAACTCCTATGCACAAGATCATATCAGACGAACCATTGCAACATTACGTACATGCTGTTCCCTTTGTCTCACGATATTTGGTTTGGCTCTAAGCTGACCTCTCTTTCTCGATATTATGAATTGGAATTCTTTCAATGGTTAACACTTAACCCTAGCACAACCTTTCATTTCTTTATCCAATCACTCGAGGGGCCCAGAGATATCTCTCTCAAGAAGAGAGGGACAAATTGCATCTTGACTGACCATGCCTCACAGCATGCTTCCTGACAAAACCAAAACTACTTTTATAACTATCCGATTATGGAGTAGTGTTTGGTAGTCCCTAAGTAAGTCAATTCACATCTTGAGAACATGCGACAATCTCAGGTCTAAGGACATAGTATACATGTTGCAAAAAGAGAACTATATTACAATATCTCACGTTGGGTTGGTCCAGCCTTATGGCATACATGCGCCCACATTATTAGTTTAACATCTCCATGCCCATAACTTGTGAAATGTAGTCATCAACTAATACATGTGCTAGTCATCGACTCTGACTAGGGACATCATTTAGAATAACCATACAAGTAAAGAATCTCACAGACAATTCACATAATTGCTAATAAATACAAGGTGCCTTTCTAAATATTCAATTAAGCAATATATATCATGGATACAAAGAAATATGCTCATCTTTATGATTATCTTTAGGGCATATTTCTAACAGAATCTTGGCCAACAAAGCTGCTCGATCAATTGTTTTGGGTAAGTGGGATTGTACAGATCCCTACAACTCTTGCTTCAAACCATTGATAAATTGAGACACATATAGGGTCTCATCCAACTCTCGGTTATGCATCGAAGTTGCATACCGGGCCTCATCAAATTCTTTCAAATATTCTTCCACTGTTTCGTTCTGATGCAGGTGCAACAAAGTATCCATGGCTTGAGAGTATTCCTCCTCCCCAAATTTTTGCTGCACTGCCTGAACAAATTCTCGCCATGGACACACACCCCGCTGCAGTTTGATCACCTGAAACCAAGTGTTACCTCCCAAATGAAGAGAGGCAGTCGTCATCCAGATCACCTCCGGGATTTGGTAGAGATGAAAATAATAAAGGCACTTGTTCACCCATATCCTCGGCTTGGATCCTTCAAATCTTGGAAACATCACCTTCGGCATCGGCCGTGACATCATCTCTCTAGTGTCAAAACGACCCCCTCCTCCTGTCGCAGTTCATCAGGCCTGCGACGCGGTCCTGTCAGCCCTGGTTGAGATGTTTCTCCTTGATGACGCCTAGCAAACCCGTGCTCTTCCTCCTCCATGTCTCAGGCCATCTGCTCCAAACCAAGTTCCGCGACCACCTTCCCTGTTTGCTCGAGCTGTTGAGCAAATCAGGCTCTCTCTTCAATGGCCTTCTGCACCACCGTGGCGGTCATGTTCACTTGTCCCAACAGACGTTGCTGCACATCCTCCACCTGACAAGCTTCTCTGTCAGATACTCCAATTTCTCCATCATCCGCTCCCATCGATTTCCTTCCTCCTTCGCCTTATCTTCCGTTGCCGTCAAAATGAACTTGCCTACACCAAAGGCTTCGCGATCGGTGTTGTCTTTCCGCTTGCTGCAGGTAACAACAAACTCCAAAACCGGCCACCTTCGACGCCTGAACAGTGGCGTGCCCACCCTTTGTCGAGGATCACAAGCTCTGATACCAGTTGTGACATCCCGTGGCCGGCGTGCAGAAGTAGCAGAGCCAGCGGCGGGGAAGGTCGCGCGCCGGGGCAGGGACTGGACCTAGCAGGGTCGGTCCGGGGCCGCGAGGAAGGCGAGGTGGCCTGCGGGGAGGGGCTGTCGCGCCTTTGTCGGGGAAGCACGCTAGCGTCGAGGGGGATGGGGGCCAGGTTCTCGGCGACCCACTGGTCCGCTGCGGCCGCAGAGGCGGCGAGGTCCGGTATGATCTGGTTGGGCACCATGATGGAGATGGGCTAGCGCGTCCTAGCGAGCACGTGGAGCACGCCCGGGTTGGTGTCGTAGATATTGACCGATCCGGCCCCGCCGCGTGGAGTAGCTCCACGGAGCGCCACGGCGAAGGGATGTCATCTGCCACCTGACCGTAGTTGACGCCAAGCCTGTAGCCATCGCTTGCTCCATACGCCTCGCTCCAGGCGACGGCGACGCAGAGAAGGAAGAAGGGGAAGCTCAAGAGCGGCGGACCGGCCATGGATACGGCCATGGCTTCTCTGCTATGTTGGAGCGCCGGCGACGGAGGAGGTCGGGGCGGGGGAGGAAGGCCGAGGTCGTGCCTCCGCCGTGAGCAGGGGAGGTGAGCCCGAGCGGCCGACGGTGGGGAGCACGAGCAGTGGCTGTGGTATGGGGCCTGTCGTGGCCGGCGTGGCCAAGGCCAGTGGCAACACGTCCTGGGCACACCGAGGTGGGTGGCCGGCGGCTGGGAAGGGAGCCGCCCGGGAGGGAAGGATGAGAGCCTCCCGGGGCGGCGGCTGGACCTGGGGCAGGCGGCTGCTGTGGGAGGTGGGAGGAAAACCCTAACCCTAATCCTCTGATACTATGTAGAATAGAGAAGTGACTGATATATTGCATAGAGTGGGGTACATATATATAGACTCAACCCTAACCCTAATGGGTCGGCAGCCCAACAGTGGTGCCGGCCCACACACACATTCTAACAGTTCCGCTCTGCTTGTTTCGAGTAATCTTTCTGCCCTCTTCATGGCACGTGGGCCCATTCCCTTGGCACCGCTCTTTGGGCAGCATAGGTCATTTGGCTTGTCCTCTCTGGATGGATTTCACACTGCCACACCAATCTGGCCTGCCATGGTACAAAAGTGGCAAAACATTTGAGTCCCTTCTAGAGCTGGCATTTGGGGGTGCACTATTTGTTAGGATGTTAAAAGATTGAATGTCCCGTTAGAAGGAAGAGAACCCTAGCACCTGCCTGACCCCATAAGCCCTTCTCTTGATTGATTAACCATATAATTTTGCACACTTTTACAACAGCAGCCTTTATTTTGCAGGAGTGTCTAAGGGGAACACTTAAGGGGAAGACCGTCATACTTGTTACACACCAAGTGGATTTCTTGCACAATGTGGAAAACATATTTGTAAGTTAGATGCTACACCATTGCAGTTACTTATCAGGCAATATTCTTTCTTTTAGCAAGACTATTTTGTATAGCAAGCTTTAGTGCTTTACCAACAACTGGATGTGATGTCCAATTTGGTTCTATGGTTTTCATTATGCACTCTCTCGGATAACTCTTGTTACAAATACTTAGAATGTTCTGGTAGTTTTTTTTTAAATAATGAACATGTTATGAATTCTGATAGTATCTAGCAAGAAAATAATCTTTCTTTTTTTAAAAGGTAAAAAAACAAAATTCCAACTACTATTTGATACAACCAATAAAACCATAGGAATTTTCAGACCATATCATAGATCTAAAGGTTGGAGTTAATCCAGCAAACTATCACACTTATAATTTCAGTTCATTAGTACCTATTCCAGTTATAAAGACACTTGTATGTGATAGGGCCTCTAGCTGAGTATGTATGATAGAGATTTTTAGATTGGCCATCATCTTATTGTAAAAGGGAACAATAATAGATTTCCCAATATGTCATTGACTTTTTTTTATCCTTTTTGTCCATGCAAAAATCTGCAGGTCATGAGAGATGGTATGATTGCACAATCAGGAAAGTACGATGAATTAATAGAAGCAGGTTCTGATTTTGCCGATCTTGTTGCTGCTCATGATAGTTCAATGGAACTGGTGGAGCAACGTTGTCAAGTAGAGAAACCTGAATATTTTCAGCCTACTGCAGTAGTTAGAATCCCTTCTCTACGCTCCAGATCCATTGGAAAGGGTGAGAAGGTGGTTGTTGCACCAGAAATAGAAGCAGCCACTTCTAAGATTATAAAAGAAGAGGAAAGGGAGAGTGGTCAAGTAAGTTGGCGAGTGTACAAGCTGTATATGACAGAGGCCTGGGGCTGGTGGGGAGTTATGGGCATGCTTTCCTTTGCAGTCGTGTGGCAGTGCTCTGATATGGCTAGTGACTATTGGCTATCATATGAAACATCAGGCAGCATTCCATTTAACCCATCGTTGTTCATTGGAGTGTATGTGGCCATAGCCGCTTTTTCGATGGTCCTTCAAGTAGTCAAGACTCTTCTTGAGACAGTTTTGGGTCTTCAAACAGCTCAGATATTTTTCGAGAAGATGTTTGACAGCATTCTGCATGCCCCTATGTCATTTTTCGATACCACTCCTTCAGGAAGGATTCTCAGTCGGGTAAATCTTATCTTTTGGTTTATCTTGTGATTGGCTGGAAGTCCCAAACTTCATTAGTACATATGGAGTAATTATAAATTCCTCAGGAAACCTAAATATCAAATTACCCTCCACCATGAATCAAAGTAGGTGGAAATTGAAATAAACCTCATTAACGTAGCATAAATAATATGATCATGTGTATTGTGTGTTTCTTATACTTTGGCATCTGCGGATTAAGTTTTTGTTTGAGACTTAAAAAGAGTGATACTACAATTATTTATCTCGACCTTTTCTTTCCAGGCATCGTCTGACCAAACGACCATTGATGTTGTGCTGGCATTTTTCATTGGTCTGACAATTTCGATGTACATTTCAGTATTGAGCACCATTATTGTCACTTGTCAGGTTGCCTGGCCATCAGTTGTAGCTGTAATTCCACTTCTATTATTGAACATTTGGTACAGGGTATGCTCCAATTGCCACAAAATCTATCTCATGCAATGCACATTGAATAAAATGCATAATGGAAGTTGCAATTTGATTATTCATTTCTGCAGAATCTCTATCTTGCAACCTCACGGGAGTTAACTCGACTTGAAGGAGTGACAAAGGCACCGGTTATTGATCACTTGTCTGAAACTGTTCTTGGTGTCACAACTATAAGATGTTTCAAAAAGGAGAAAGAATTTTTCCAGGAGAATTTAGACAAAATTAATTCAAGTTTGCGCATGTACTTCCACAACTATGCCGCAAATGAATGGCTTGGTTTCCGACTGGAGCTAATTGGAACACTTCTATTGTCAATAACTGCATTTCTCATGATCAGCCTGCCCAGTAATTTTATCAAGAAAGGTATAGGTCAATATATTTTAGATTATATTTTTTCTAGCATAAAGAACTAGACATACAATCTCATACGAGCAGCAGAGAAGGCATCGATTCCAGCTTCATATATTTAGTAAATTGTCCCCAACTGCTTCACTTCATTCATAGAAGTAAAACAACAAGAGTACTGTCTGTTTTTTAAATGGTTGATTTATGTCCTTTATATTTTTATGCTACCTGGTTGTCAGTATATGTTTGAATCTCTCTCTCTCTCTCTCTCTCTCTATATATATATATATATATATATATATATATATATATATATATATATATATATATATATATATATACATGATTATTTTGTGTCTGATTTTCAAACGAGTAATCAACTGATGATAATGCTCTTAATGGGAATTTGTCTATCAATCACAATGTCTTTTTTGTTGTCCAACAGAGAAGTTTTTTTTGTCCGAATCTTGGAGACAATCTGGTTTTCTAAGTGTCCTGTAGACAAATTGCCCTACCTTAATTGGTGTAGCTGGCAATTAGTCTCTGTAGGTTTATGTTTATGACCTTATCATAGACTGATGTCTGCTATGCTTTTGCAGAATTTGTTGGTATGTCTCTATCTTATGGTCTCTCCCTCAATTCTCTGGTGTACTTCGCAATATCCATTAGCTGCATGTTAGAAAATGATATGGTGGCTGTGGAGAGGGTAAATCAGTTCAGTATTCTTCCTTCCGAGGCAGCATGGAAAATAGAAGAGCATCTTCCTTCTTCAAATTGGCCCACTCATGGGGACATTGACATTAAGGATATAAAGGTTAGTGGCCCTTATTTACTTTTATTTTACTAGTTTTTTCTTGTTAGCCCTTTTTATGATTCAAAGTACTCAAATCATTTTAGTCCCCCTTTCTTTCCTTGCATTCAAAACCTTAGAATACACATAAATCTGTGGCAAATTTCTATATATCCTGCACTCAATCAAGTGGATGATGCATTGAAACATTCTGTTTGCAGTTAGGATTATTTATAAAAATTGAAGATGTCTACCTTTTTCATTTCAGGTTAGGTATCGACCAAACACACCTTTAATTCTGAAAGGCATTAATATAAGTATCAGTGGTGGAGAAAAGATAGGAGTTGTAGGAAGGACAGGCAGTGGCAAGTCAACTTTAATCCAAGCTTTGTTCAGGCTCGTAGAACCTGCAGAGGGAAAAATGATCATTGATGGAATAGACATATGCACACTCGGTCTGCATGATCTGAGATCTCGCTTTGGCATAATTCCACAGGAACCAGTTCTCTTTGAAGGAACAATTCGAAGCAACATTGATCCAATTGGGCAGTTTTCAGATGCAGAAATATGGCAGGTACAACATCACTAACATGTATTCCCTCCATTCCATATTTCAAGTCTTTACTTTTATCATAAGTCAATCTTTTCTGGTTTGACCAAGTTTATAGACGAAATACAAAAGTATCTACAACATCAAACGAGATTCATAGAAATACCATGACATATATTTTACTAGTGCAGTTATTTGATGCTGTAGGTGTTGGTTTATTTTTCTAAAAAAATATGGTCACAGCTACAAAAATTGGTTTGAAGATAAAACAACTTATGATTTGAAATATAGTAGTTTATTTTAGTCCCATTCCAACATGATGCCCTAGCTGCCTTAACTAACCATGGACATTGATCGACAACATTTCAGGCTCTTGAGCGCTGTCAGCTGAAAGATGTAGTAGTTTCCAAACCTGAAAAACTTGATGCTCCAGGTATTTATTTGTATGCTTATGCTTATTTGTATTATTTTATATCTGTTGGCATTCTATTCATTTCTTTTGCCTTGATTGCTCATAGTGGCTGATAGAGGAGAGAACTGGAGTGTAGGCCAAAGGCAGTTGCTCTGTCTTGGCCGTGTCATACTGAAGCAGACCCAGATCCTATTTATGGATGAGGCAACTGCTTCAGTTGATTCCCAAACTGATGCCACGATTCAGAAGATCACGAGACAGGAGTTTTCATCATGTACAATAATTAGCATCGCACACAGAATACCAACAGTCATGGACTGTGATAGAGTCTTGGTGTTGGATGCTGGTAGGTCTCTTCAGTCATGCTGCTTATATATCGAATATACATTCATTTTGGAAGCTGTTAGACTTTGGTTTCTGGTAAAATTAGTGTGTGTAGTTTCTTGTTCCAGAATTTTATTCTGTAAGTATTACCGTTTTGTTTTCAGGTCTGGTAAAAGAATTTGATTCACCTTCGAGGTTAATCGAACAACCGTCCCTCTTCGGTGCGATGGTTCAGGACTATGCCAATCGCTCGTCGAATCTGTAACCGTACCATGATACTGTGAGTATTTAAAAAATAAGTAGAAGTTGGTTGCTTGAATTTAGTGTACATATGGAGGTAGCTTAACTCCTGATGGTATTGTAGCTTTGCAGTATTTTGATAAGAAGCTCACACAAGAGAGGGAAAATGCATCTAAAGTTTAGAGATCACCTTTTGACCTTAGCAAACAATGAATTTATCTTGGAATGAACTTGTAACCAGTGCCTTTTCTCTGCTGAGTTGCTGACAGTCAGCCAGTATTCTAAAGTTCTCTTCCATCCATTTTCCAAAATAATAATAAATAAAAATGCACTTTATAGAATACCATGCAGAGGCTCACAACACACTTGTTAAATCCTGGAATATTTGCTCAAAACCTCAGGTTGGTTCCTGTAACCACTAGGCTAGAGGACTTTTCACTCTCTCTCAAATATTTGAAATATTTGTATAGGTGCGTGCAGTGTGCGCCCGCAAACAAATGAACAGGTCAGCGAATAAGAAAAACCAATTTGCATGGGCCATGATTTGTGGGATTTTCGTATTTTCATCATCACTACGTATAAAGGATATATAACAGGGGTACTCAAGACACATTAACAATGAAGACTCCGACCGGTGGGACCGATCAACTCGGATTCAGCCAAGAGACTTGGACTCGGGGGACTTAGCCCAGCCTATGGAAATAGATAAGGTAAGATGATGATCTGATTTATATAGTGATAGATCTAGATTGTCAGGAGAGCCGTTTTGGTCCAATCTCTATCTATCCTTATCTGGTACGACACCAGATATCTTCCCTGTAATCGCCCCCTCCTTGGACTATAAAAGTAGGACGAAACGTTTCAAGAGGGTAGATCTTTAGATCATAAGCAATACTCACCAACATACAAGACTTAGGGTATTACCTCACCTTGAAAGTCCAAATCTATCAAGCTTTTGTGTCCCTTATGTGTTTACTCTTGGTCCTCGATCTTGTGATCCATCCCATATAAGTTCACTGTCGAACATTTCTCGACAGTTGGCACGTCAAGTAGGGGAGATCACGTTGATCATAGTAGATCCGATGGCAGCTACAACCTTTGCACTAAGATATGAATCATCTTCCACCTCAAGTTCATCAACGACAAGTCAGGAAGTCTTAGGCACATCCCTGATGTCTCGACGATCATAAAAATCTTCTTCAACATGTTCACTTCACCAATGACACATTGGGGCACCTTAGGTTAACACTTGACGTCCCGACAACACCGGCATCAGAGTTTTTGGATCAATTAGATCTAATCTGCATGACGATGCAACAAACATTTCCACATCTAATCAGACTTGGATTACACGTCGACTTCGATGATTGTGGCTGTCTAGGATTTCTCGATAGTGAATTTATGAGTGGTGATGGCGCGTGATCTAGAACAAAAAGTAAGAATGCAAAGACATAGAGATTTGTACTTGTTCGGACTCTCTAGAGAGATAATACCCTATGTCCAGTGGCTGGTGGCTATTTCTTGACCAATATGCTTCTGCCCTTTAGGGCGCTCGATCCGTTTAAGGAAGGAGTCAATTACAAGAGTAGGATCGAGATCCTTATCCAGATCCATTCATATCTATTAATCCCTTATATGTCAGGTTTCTTGGTTACAACAGAAACATGCAGATAAGATAAGTCTTCTACCCTCCGATCCTTTTCTGGTGTGAGATCTTGAGAGCTTTGTCCGAGTCCAAATTTTTTATGGAGGCCAAGTCATTGGCCAAAACTGAGTTGGTCCCACAAACCAGTCTCCTGAGTATTAATGTGTCCACGATACTCTAGGTATATATTCTTCACAATAGCCCTCGAGTTTCATTTGCTGAGTTACCGAATCGGGCAGATGAAACTCTTCTAATGAAACCTTTTGAATGCCTTGAATTACTGACATCTGATTCGTCGAGGTCACAATTTTGTTATTCACTCTACCAAGTCCATCGTGACTAAGTTGTTTTCTTAGGTAGGTTGGACACTATTGATCCTTTTCGTGCTAAGCAGAGTTGTTCTCATAGAGATCTTAGAAGTCTCCATTTTGAAAAACATAATTATGCACCTTTTGTGCATCCTATGGATGTAGCCCCCGAGCTCGACATAGCTGAGTTATCTGGTAAGTTGAGCTTGTATACTAACGATAATGACTGTCGTGGACTTAACCCCCTTAGTTCAGAAACTCGGTTTCTTTCAGCTCATAACTCAATATGAGAGCCTTCGAGTTCACTTCTGAGAACTACATTTCTCAATACTCTAGAAGAGTTGTATGATGTGGCCTCTGCCCCTACAAAAAGGACTGAGTGACAATTTGTCTGTTACATAATAATGCTTCGAGACAAAAATGCATTAAAGAATTATAAATGAATCAATAGGTTTATCGGTGCACTACTTCGAATGAAGTTTTAATGCACTTAATTTGAATCCTAGGACTCGACAACTTTATTCCCCTGGGGAAAGAGAAGCGAATCTACAGAAAGACCCCCACTTTGGAGGCTAAATCTTAGGATTTAGCTATTTACGTACTCCCAGGGGAGTGCATATGTCAAAATTCGAGCCTTAAAAAGACTTTATAATTTTATACTTCGTTCAGAAGAAGTCCGGGTTGGCTGATGATGGGGGATTCCTCTTTTGCCTTTGGAAGGGACTTTCTGTAGCCCTATTAGTGAATCAAGCTAACAATGGCTTTTGTTATCCCATGGATGGGTCACAGACAACAAGCAGAGTCGTGTAGGTGGTACTTACTAGCTTCCCTGGAGGGAGCCCTACTCCATCCAAATTGGTGTCCAGGTATCGTGTTAGTGGGGGTGATCAAGTCCCCTCAATACCCTTAAAACAATCAAAATGTGATAAGAGTAGGGGGAGGTTAAGTCGAGGCTTGCACCAGATGGTAGCAGAGCCATGTAGGAGATGCTATTGCCCTTCCCCCGAGGGACCTCAACTCTGACATAGCTAAGTCATCCAGATACTTCTAATGGTGGGGCCAACGCTTAATACCCTTAAAGTGATGATCAGATTCGACAGAGTTAGAGGAATCGACTATATTTTGGCCCTTCAAGAAAATATTCAAGAAATGATTAGTAACTAGCAGAAATGGAAATTTTTGTAGGAATATATAATGACATGAAATAGCTGAGAGGAACTTCCCTAGTCGCAACACAAATGCCATGATGTTCTGTAATCTTACTCTAAAAAGAGGATTATACACAGAAACAATGTTAGTGCTCGATATTCTATGGATTAGTAATGAGAGTACCATCTTCTAGCTGGAGTCGATATGCACCTGACCTGAGTACTTCCAAGATGATAAAAGGGCCCTCCCAGAGGGGGTGAGAACTTGTGTTTCTCTTTCATATTTTGAATCTTTCACAACACCAGGTCCACTACAACAAAGCTTCAATCTCTAATGTTTTTGGAGTGATATTTTCACATGGCTTGTTGATATCATGCCGATTGTATAGCCACCAAGTATCTTGCTTTCTCAAGTTTGACAAGGTCAATAACTTGGCCCTCTCGGTACCGGTCTTCTATGAAGTTGAGACTCGGAAGGACTGGTGTTCTATCTCAGATGGGAGCCGTTGGGGGTGTGGCTTTGCCCAAGGTCCTCAAACTAACAATTCTCATCTATTTTCGAACTTGTTTTAGGAATAGCCAAGTAACCTTCGTCAAGAAATAAATGATAGCTTCGACAATAAGACTTAAACAAAGCACCATGGAGCAGTCGAAGAAAGTAACCATGAGAAGAAGGAACACTCAACTAGCGTGCCCAACATGTCTCAAGGATGAAAATACGGTAGGCTTTGTAGATTGTATGTATAGGACATGGAGAGATAAATGTAATTTCATACAAAGTTATATGTCACGCTGCTCCTATAAATAGGAATACAGTACCCATGCATAACTGATCTTTTTTATGGTTGACGTGCTCACACATTCCCATGTTGCTCTGCATTCAAAGCTCTAAGGTGCTAACATCTTTGGACATTCTTCATATATTTCAAAGGTACACATGTAATTATCTATTATCAAAGATAAAATGAAAAAGGACCAAACCTATGACATTTTTATGTTTGTATGCTTCAAATTGTTACATGTTTGCATTTACTTTGATCTTCTTCCTAATTAGATTAAACGGGAGGGGACCTCAGCTTCAGATTCATATACTAGAAAGAATGGGGTCTGACTTCTTGTGGAACTTAGTGATGTTCGAAGCCCTAGAATATTGTTGGTAACTCTTTGATCCACCTTCTTGCATACAGGTGCAAGCGATAAAAAAATCCTAGGCTTCAAACCCTTAAGAATGAGTCCATTAGCCCTCTCCACCTAACCATTGCTTTGCGGATGAGTGATAGAGATGAAAGTTATTATGATTCTCCTCTCAAATCATGAATGCTTTGTGGGAGATAGATATCCCATGGTTCCTTATGAGCATGAAAATGTTCCATGGGATGCCTAATGCCCCTCGACGTTTTGCCTAGCAAGGCATACCGTTGGGCCACAACCAAGCTGAACGAGTTCGATCAAGGATGGTGATCACTGAAACAGACGAGTTATACGTGGCTGATGCAGGAGGAGCACTGATGCCTCGCGCGCACAGTTCGTGTGTACCTAAAGAGTAGATACTCGGGAGATAACTTGGAGGAAAGGCGACCGAATTGCAGATAAGCAGGAGCACCTATCGCATCAAAGATAGACTTAGATAGAGTTAGGTAGACTTCGCGACTTGTAAAGGGATATCCCTCCGGTCACCTATATGAGGCTGAGGGGATACCCCTACAAAACGATCTCATCTCATTCCCATCCCATATCTCATCATTCCTCTCATAGCAACCACACCGTCATTAGATTGATAGGAGAATTCATCCATCACCACCCACAACTCATCTGTAACATGCGAACACTAGTAATACTCAATACACATTTTGGCGGCTTGAACCTGTATAAACCCTCTTGTGTTCCGACGTGCATCTGCTTGTACCATCAAGTCACGATCAACAACATCGTCCTGCCCAAAAGCATCACGTGGGATACCCCGTGGTGCGCAGTCGGGTCATAAACACTGACAACTAGCGCGCTAGGTAAGAGGTGCGACGTTGATTCACGATGACTCCATGGCCATCGTCTTCAACGCCTCAATCATCTTTAACGCCCAGGAGGTTTTCCACTTTGGCTCCCTCTCCTTCATCGCATACTAGAAAGGCGTCCTGCACCGCATTGCGGACCCGTCCAAGAAGGGATCTTCCCTGATGGCACCGATCGCGGATGCAGGCTCGCCCTACCTGACCTCAGCAAAGACTACTCCGACAACTACGAAGCACGAAGACCTCAACCTACCTCCACCTCGTGTAGGATTGCGCCCGTGTCAGGTGGGCCTTGGGCCATAACAACGCCTGTGGCTCGGCCAACTAAGGTAGCACCCTTGACGCGGCAGACTCCTTTGTCCACATCACCCACTCGGGTGTGGACCTAGATCACTCGGTGAAAAGGAGCGGAAAGCCCCAGCACTGGCGTAGCCATGGGAGCAAGATCAAAGATTATCCCGGCCGCCCCGCCCACATGGGAGACAGCCGGAACGCGGGAGGCAGCTTCGAGTCTTTCTTCCTGGATGTCCTCTTTATCCAAGGAAGAATAGAGGACGCTCCCATCTCCGACAACGAGCCCACCATACCAGGGGTCGCAACGCGAGGCACGCCAACGTTGGAACAGACGCGGTAACGTTCGGCTTCATCACGAGGCCGGAGAACGGGACCCAGCCCGTATCCTGGGACAAAGCATCCAAAGCAGGAGAAACTCCTGACGATAGGGCGCTTAGCGAGTGCCGCAACTCCCAAAACTATGATCGTTTCCACACCTAGGAATGTGAGTTGGAACGAGCGGAACATGATGCCAGACATCGGCATGACAATCCTCTCCTTCCCTAGAACCTGTTACCCGACTTCACTCGAGCCCTGCACATGCTGAGTGAAGTTGGCAGAGTTCTAGCTCAAATCGCCAACGGACTGCCTCGTACCCTGGACGTTGAAGGCTACCGATAGATCCTTGCCTAGGTAGCAAACCATCTTCTTCCCCTCGCTCATCCGGGTCCAGACATGCGCCACTTCATCAATAGTCGATGAGACGAGCGGAGCAACATCAATGCTTCGCGTGATCGCCGGCATGAGAGTGAGACAAGGCGGCAGGAAGAGTATGATCGAGATCACGACGCACCAGCACATAGCCGAGCGACAAGAACAGAGTCAGCAGCAGCCTCTACAAACAACCCAGCACCAGGCCGATCGGCTTGGGAGAGGCTGCGCAACCATCGGTGTCAGTCGCCTCCCAGGGACCGCCATCACGACCACATTCAAGAAGATTGTCGGAAGGCCTGGGGGATGTGCGGAGTCTCAACCCTTCCCCTGACTCCGAGCGATTCAATGGCCACCTAATTTCAAGGTCTCGAATATCGACAAGTACGAGCCTAAGCAAGGCCCGAGCGGCTGGTTGGCCATCTATACTTCCGTCGTCCGGTCCCCCGGGGCAATGGAGGACATCATTACCTGCCCATTGTTTTCAAGTAGGACGCGCTGCAGTGGCTCCGACACCTTCCCCGCCATTGCATCGACGACTGGGTCGATTTCTGCCACCGGTTTGTCATGAATTTACAATCCCTTTTCGACAAGCCGGCACAACCCTAGGACCTCAAATCTATCAAGCGCCAAAGTGACGAGTCCCTCCACTCATTTCTGAAGCGTTTTTAAACTATGAGGAATCATATCCCGATGTGACGGAGCCGCCGTGATCGAGGACTTTTACCGCGAATCTAATGACTTGGCTTTCGTTCGAGCCATCGTCTAGAAAGTTGTATCCACGTAGGAACAACTCTTTCGAAAAGCAGACATCTACATCACTGCTGACGAGTGGGCCTAGGACCTCATCGCCCACACAAAGCCTGCACCCCAGGCGTTGAAGAAGAAAGGGAACTAGCAGCCGGACAAGCGCTGGGACAAGAGGCCAAGAGATGAAGTGCATGCTGCAGGGCCCCCGGTGACCCGGTCCCACAGCATGCCATGAGGCAACACCCGGACACTGAACGAGATCCTCGATGCCTAGTGCCCATACCACAAGGAGATGCGTCACACCCTGCATAATTGTAGGGACTTCAAAAACTCAGTCGGCAACGGTCGACCGATTCAACCACTCTCGCCACCTCTGCCACGAAGAGAGCAAGTCGTACAAGAACAACCGCCACCATAGGAAGTGGGTGTGGCAGTGCCTTCCTGCGCATTGACATGGAGGTTAATGTCATCTTCGGGGGCCATGGGTCCTAGGAGAACAACAAGCAGCAGAAGCTAACCGATCGACAGGTCTTGGTGGTAACCCATAGTGCTCCAATGCCATATCGGTGGTCGGAGCACTCCATCACGTTTGGCCGAGTCGATCAATGGTTTAACTTCGATCACCTCGGCAAGTACCCTCTACTTGTCGACCCCATGATCTGAGAAAGCCGAGTCAAGAAAGTTTTGGTGGATGGGGGCAGCAGCATCAATGTCACTTTACTAGAACACTCCAGGCCCTTGGGATCCCATCTACTGACCTCATTAAGTCGGATACCCCTTTCCTTGACATCGTTCCGACCGAAGGAGAGTACTCACTGGGGCACCTCTACATGCCGGTGATCTTCGACGCTCCAGATAACCACCGATCCGAGTTCATGCGCTTCGAGGTAGCTCAGTTTGAGTGCGGATACAACACCATCATTGGGAGGCTGGGACTGGCCAAGTTCATGGCCATCCCACACTATCGCTATATGATAATCAAGATGCTTGGATGTGATATCCTGGCCCCTGGGATGGGATATCCTGGCCCAAGGCTTAAAAGAATTAACAGAGTACTCATATTAACAAGGTGCATCTCCTTTTTCGGAAGCCTATCTCGAAAGAACCTCCAAGTTAAGCGTGCTTGGCTTGGAGCAATTTGGGATGGGTGACCGACCGGAAAGTTTTCTCGGGTGTGCATGAGTGAGGACAAAGTGTGCACAAAAGACCCGTGTTGGACTATCCCCGTCCAATCCCTGGACCGACGGTACTTACTCCTGGCAGCTCTCTAGGATCATATATTGTCCCCATAGTCCAACACGGGTCTTTTATGCACACTTTGTCCTCACTCATGCGCATCCGAGAAAAATTCCCGGTCGGTCACCCATCACAAATTGCTCCAAGCCAAGCACACTTAATTTGGAGGTTCTTTCGAGATAAGCTTCCAAAAAAGAAGATGCACCTTGTTAATATGAGTACTCTATTAATTCTTTTAAGCCTTGGGCTATCACACCGGACCACAAGGCACCATCACCATTCAGGCTGACTTCCAAGGAGCGACATAATGCTATCTGGGGGCCATCCAGACGGTCCTCATCGCTGGACCCTTGGTAGCAGCATAGCAACCAACGACGAACGTTGACACATCGTTAGAGCATGATCTCATAATCCCAGTGAACGAAGCAAATTGATTGGGATTTCAACATTCGTTCTTTGTAAAACATCCAACTTCAATGTCTTAGCACATAAGTGCTGAAAGAAAATACCTAATTCAGCAAGTGCTTCATATATGTCCTTATTCATGATTCCTCTAATAGCAGCAGGTAAAATTCTTTGACGAAGGATATGACAATCATGAGTTTTCAATGCTTGGAGGTTGCATCCATCAGTACTAAAACATGTTGCTTAGTTAGAAACATAGCTATCGGGGAATTTGACACTTCTCAAAAAGTAACAAAAAGCAACGTTCTATGTTTTATTCATTGTGTATGGTGCATGAGGAAAATTGTATGAGTCCCCATTATGCTTTAAGTGTAAATGTCTCCTTATGCCCATTTCCTCCAAATCAAGCCTAGCATTAATGGCGTCCTTTGTCTTTCCAACAATGCCAAGAAATGTACTAAGAAAGTATTCACATATATTTTTTTCAATGTGCATTACATCAAGATTGTGGCGCAACTTCAAACTTGACCAATATGGCAAATCTCATAGACATGATCTTCGCTTCCAACATTGACCTTCTACTTCTCTCTTTCTCTTTTTTTGCTTTTAGTATGTTTTCCTGGTCTTACATCTTTTACCCTCTCCAATTGTTGCATCAACTCATCTTTGCTAAATTCCTCTGGCTTCTCACGTTGTTCACTATGACCATCAAAAAAGTTTTATTTCTCCTCGAAAGATGATCTTTTGGAAGGAAACGTCGATGATAAACTTAACATATCTTGTTCCTTATTCTTTTGGAGCAAGGATTTTTGTCACAATGCACGCAAGCGTAATAGCCTTTTGTGACCCGACCTAACAATGTGCTCAAAGCTGGATAACCGTGAATGCACCATAAAACTGCAGCATCTAGTTCAAAATTGTTTCCACATAGGGTTCTTTTATTAATCGTGAATGACCGTTCTGTGCGGGTAATTTTATTAAAATGACCCTAGGGTTTCTCGGACTGAACCCGTAGTCCACATAGACTGTGCGCTAGGTCTGGGATATTTTACCCCGAGGCCCTGCCTTTTTCAGTATTGTTGCGCCCAGACCAGAGAGTAGAAAAATCAGAGAAACTAAATTATAAATGGATTTTTAATATATAAATAATTGCTAGAACTTGCTAAATTCATAGAAAATTCATTTCTAGTCCAAATCACTCCATTCCCGTTTCTAAAATTTTGTAATATTATTCTCTATCACTTAAGTCTCTGTTTTAACATGAAAACAGTAAGAAAAATAATTTCTCACTTAATCATATTTTAAGCACATAAAACCTTTGGAAATTCATATGAAAAATCTATAACTCCAAAAATTATGATTCCTGTTTCTAGGATTTTATTTTAATGTGTAGATTATTATTATGTATTTTGTTTTCATGTTTGCTGTAATGTTAATTTTCTCTATATACTGTGCTTGTTTGTATTGTGCCGAGTAGAAGAGCCTATGGCTGAGGATCTGGGTGACCAGCAGATAGAAGTAGCTGAGCAGGAGCTCATTAAAGGCAAGTTGTGCCCTTGACCACTTTTTACCCAATAATGTTCTTTAATATCACTTATTCATGCATAGGTTTAATTCTGATGGGACCCAATAGGTCATACTAGTCTGTTTACCCCTTATACCTTGTTACCCCTGAATCACTTGGGTAGTTTTGCTATTGCTTTACATGGTTTTTGGGCTAATATTTCATTATATCCATGTTCCAATTATTTTGTTATTCTATTTATGTTCATGTCAAGATCATTAATGTTATTTGGAGCATGGAGCTTAACTTGAGAAACATGTGCCACCACAAGGGAGGAATGAGACCCCTTGGCTAACTAATTAGGAAAGCTAGTGGAAGACTACCTTATCCGAAAGGGACAAGGGCAGTAGGGGAGTTGCATGCAAGGAGGTTCTCGGGTTAATTTTGCTGCGATGGCAGTTAGACGGGGGATTCTTGCAAGTGCTCTTCCCATAAACTATAGCGGGTTTTCGGAAGCTAGTGGAACTTTGTAAAGGCCTCGCTTCCTTGGTAGAGGTGTATGGGGCCCATACAACCCCGTGGCAGATGGGTAACATGACTTGTGGGTAAAGAGTACAACCTCTATAGAGTAAAACTGGTATACAAGCCGAGCTCACGGTCAAGAGCAGCTCATGACTCTCGCATGATTAATTTATGTAACTTAAATTCAATTTTGTCATTTGCATTGCATGTGATTATTTATTAATTTTGTTCTATTGCTCATATTAAGGTTTGATATTTACTTGCACTTAGTAATTGCTAATAAAATTTTGACCAATTAGTTAAAAGCAATGCTCGGCTTTAACCCCTGTTGTTGATTAGCCTTACACATCACATGAACTCCCACCTTTGGTGAGTTCATGCCCACTGGTTTCCCCACAACTTGTTGAGCTATGATCATGTGTGAGCTCACCCTTGCTGTCTCACACCCCCACAGGAGAAGAACAGGTGGTTCAGGAGGAGCCACACAACGAGGAGTTTGATCTGATCTAGGTGTCGTTTCCCAGTTGACTTTGGCGCCAAGGATGATCCTTAGTTCATTTTATATTTATCTTTTATTTTGTAATAAGACTTCCATTATGTAATAAATACTCTAATGTTATTGTGACATTTATCTCTATACACTCTGTTATTATTTATATTGTTTTTTTGGCGCATGTATGAGATGCACCCGGCTTTGTTCCTTAAAGCTCGGGTGTGACAGAAGTGGTATCAGAGGAAATGTTGACTGTAGGACGAAACCTAGATAGAAATGGAAAGCACCCTTACCTACTTACCTTACTCTGATTCATTCTATACCCATCTTATCCTGATCCTGTCTCACCTTTTGCTGCTCTACTCTAATTACTCTTATCTTTTCTACTTCAAGACATGATGGATTTCACACCTTGGAATCCTACATCTGTGACATTCTTAAGAGATAGGGAACCTAAGACAAAATTAAAACTATTTTCTGTATTTAAATATGTTGGTTGATTGTTCTGATGATAAATGCCTGATTTGCTTCTTTGATTGATTGAGATATTATAAATGGACATCTTAGCATGTACCAACATAAGGTATTGAGTTAGCTTTAGTAGGTAAAACTTTAATCTGCTTAGCTAATAAATCCCCCAAAGTAACATGATTCGTAACTACCTGCCTTGTCTATTATTCTCTCTTACCATATGTTTCTAACTCAGATGGTCAATACTAGGAAATGTGGTAGAATTGATTTACCCCCAATCAACACACTCGGAGGATATTTAGACAACCCCAGCCACAACCAGCAGAGATGGATCCTCCACCACCTCCACCAGTCAGAGTTGATCCAATGGTTGCAGCTCAGATGAGGATGATGCAACAGATGACAGACACTATGGCAGATATGCATGCTCAGATGCAGCAGGAACGCTAGGAGATGCGCCAAGAACGAAAGGAGATACGTCGGGAGCTGCGCCAAGAGCGAGAAGAGATACGCTAGGAGAGAAGGACGCAACAGCAATAGCAGCAACAGCAACAAGTACCACTGCCCCCACCTCCATCACCAGTTCCATCCCGGGACAAGCACCGGGAGTTCATGAGCCATAAGCCACCGACATTTGCTAGTTCTCCTGATCCATTGGACGCTGATGATTGACTGAAATCTGTGGAGAAGATGTTGATAATTGCCTAATGCTCTGACCGAGAGAAGGTTCTATATGCTTCTGGTCGTCTGACAGGTCCTGCTGCTGATTGGTGGGATTCATACACTGCTGCCCACGATGCTGCTGATACAATTACATGGGCGGAGTTTGCTACGCAGTTCAGGAATTATCATATACCTGCTGGATTGATGAAGATTAAGAAGGGATTTCTATCGCTGAAGCAGGGAAATATGTCAGTCAACGAGTACCGTGACAAGTTCATCCAGCTATCTAGATATGCACCTGATGAAGTTGCTGAAGATGAGAGGAAACAAGAGCATTTTATTGAAGGACTCAATAGATCCCTGCAGTATGCTCTAGTGGCACATACGTTTCCATCATTCCAGAGGCTGCTTGACAAGGCCCTAGCTATTGAACACAAGCGTGTTCAGCTGGGAGATTTGAAGAGGAAGGCTATATCCCAAGGACAAGGAAGTAGCAGTGTTTGTCCTCGCTATAGTTCACCCTAGGGCACACCAGTTCGCACTAGCGGAGGCCAGTGCCCAGTTCAGCAATCACCTCAGAGGACTCCACTGACTCGTCAGGCTACCCCCACTAGCACCCCGACGAAGTTTTCAGGACAGAGTGCAGGAACTACTTGCTTCAAGTATGGGAAGACTGGACATTATGCAAATGTTTGCCCACAGAGGATTGCTACTACCCTAGTTCAGAATAAGTAGCAAATTCTAGGATCTGGCAAGGGATACTCTATTGCCAGGGTTAATCAGGTCCGCGCTGATGCTACTGCGGAAGGAGCTGACATCGCACTTGGTATGTTTTATACTAATGCAATTCCTGCAACCATATTATTTGATTCTGGTGCTACACATTTATTCATGTCTGCTCGATATGCCAACACAAACGAGATGCCATTGCTAAATATGAGAAAACCAATGATAGTAATTACACCTAAAGGGCCTGTTGAGGCAAATCATATGACACGTAGATTGACATTAACAATTATGGGAAGAGAATTTGGAGCTACTACTATAATATTAGAGGCAAGCAGTATAGATCTGATCCTTGGTATGTCATGGTTAAGAAAGGCAAAGGCCATTATAGCATGTGGTAGGGGTACTGTAGAACTCACCAGCCCTAAAGGAGAAAGATTTCAAGTTCAAATTGCAGTAACCACCTCTTCCAGACGTGCAATGTTCTTTATAGCTGAGGAGTTTGTTGGTGACAACATCCGTGTGGTTAGGGATTTTCCGAATGTCTTTCCAGAGGAGTTACCAGGGATGCCACCAGATAGGAAAGTTGAGTTTGTAATTGATCTTCTACCTGGAACTGCTCCTATATCTAAACGGCCATATAGGATGTCCATAGAAGAATTAAAGGAACTTAAGAAGCAGTTAACCGAGTTACAAGAGGCTGGGTACATTCGTTTGAGTTCCTCACCTACCGGTTCTGTTTGTACAGAAGAAGGATGGATCACAAAGGATGTGTGTGGACTATAGATCCCTTAATGATGTTACCGTGAAGACCAAGTATCTGTTACCCTGCATTGAGGATTTATTTGATCAGATGAGAGGTGCTAGGGTATTCTTGAAGATTGATCTCCGATCGGAATACCATCAAATGAAGATTAGGCCATCGTATATTCTCAAGACAGCTTTCTCGACTCGATATGGATTATATGAGTTCACCGTAATGTCATTTGGACTAACCAATGCACCAGCTTATTTTATGAATTTGATGAATAAGGTGTTTATGGAGTATTTGGATAGATTCGTCGTAGCATTCACCGACGATATTCTTATTTATTCCAAGAGTGATAGTGATCATGAGGAACATATGAGATTGGTGCTACAGAAGCTACGGGATAACCATCTCTATGCCAAGTATAGCAAATGCGAGTTCTGGCTTGATGAAGTGCCATTCCTTGGACATATCATTTCTAATGGAGATCAGTGGATCCTGCTAAAGTTAAAGAGATAATGGTGTGGAGCATACCTACTACAGTTACTGAGGTCCGGAGTTTCTTGGGACTAGCAGGATACTATCGGAGATTTATTGAGTGATTTTCTAAGATTGCTAAGCCTATGACCTCGCTTCTGGAGAAGGGAAGAGAGTTTAAGTGGGACGAGAAGTGCCAAGATAGCTTTGATCAATTAAAGAAGAGGTTGATGTCACCACCGGTGTTGGTTATGCTAGATCTACAGAAGGGATTTGACATTTATTATGATGCATGCGGCCAAGGCTTGGGATGTGTGCTTATGCAAGAAGGACATATGATCGCCTACGCGTCTCGTCAGTTGCGGAAACATGAATTGAACTACCCCACTCATGACTTAGAACTGGCAGCCGTTGTGCATGCGCTTAAGATTTGGAGACATTATATCATGGGAACTAAGTGTCAAGTGTACACGAATCATTAGAGTTTGAAGTATATATTCACACAGAAGGATCTCAACCTTAGGCAACGCTGTTGATTGGAGCTCATTAAGAATTATGATTTGGAGATTCACTATCACCCGGGCAAGGCGAATTTGGTTGTAGATGCCTTGAGTCAAAAGGAGCATGTTTATTCAGCTATTGTGGCCCAGCTACCTGATGAGATTGTTGAGGATTTCAGGAGACTTAACCTAGGGATAGTTGCTCACACTAAAGGAGTTACTATTGATGTGGAGCCCACCTTGGAGCAAGAAATCCGCAAAGGACAGATTGGTGATGCTAAAATACAAGAGATTAAGGATATGATTACTGAAGGTCGAGGTCCTGATACACCCAGCCCAGGTGGGGTTGGCCGAGGCCCAACAAATTAGGGTTGCCCGGAGCCCAACAGTTCATTATGCACACCCAACTCAGGGAAAGGCTCAATTGCCCCAAAAGACTAGTCCAATGGAGGAAGGATGGCTCTCCCTTTTAAAGTGGCTTCCTCCTCCCAAGTTAAGCGAGGTGGGATAATTCTGAGGCTCACACGGTCACCATCCGACTACAATTGGGCCAACTGGGCCAATTGCGTCTTTGCCAACGGGTAATAGTGGAGGATGTCCTCATCATTCCCACCTTCTTAAAATGGGCCCTAGCTCTGATACCATATGATACACCCAGCCCAGGTGGGGTTGGTTGTGGCCCAACAAATTAGGGTTGCCCAGAGCCCAATAGTTCATTATGCACACCCAACTCAGGGAAAGGCCCAATCGCCCCAAAAGACTGGTCCAATGGTGGAAGGGTGGCTCTCCCTTTTAAAGTGACTTCCTCCTCCCAAGTTAAGCAAGGTGGGATAATTTTGAGGCTCACACGGTCACCGTCCGACTACAATTGGGCCAACTGGGCCAATTGCGTCTTTGCCAACGGGTAATAGTGGAGGATGTCCTCATCAGGTCCAGAATTCACGGAAGATGAGCAAGGCACTGTGTGGTTCAAGGGCAGGATATGTGTTCCTGATATTGAAAGCTTTTGTGAGACTATTTTAAAGGAGGCCCATGACTCGGATTATTCTATTCATCCTAGTAGTACCAAGATGTATCAGGATTTGAAGCAGAAATACTGGTGGTATGGATTGAAGAGAGACGTAGCTGCACATGTGGCTATGTGTGATGTGTGTCAAAGAGTTAAGGCTGAACACCAGAGGCCAGCTAGACTACTGCATCCACTGAAGATACCCGAATGGAAGTGGGAAGAGATTGGTATGGATTTCATTACTGGATTGCCTCGCACCCAGAAAGGATATGACTCTATATGGGTGATTGTGGATATATTGACTAAAATAGCTCACTTCATTCCTGTCAAGACTACTTATAAAGGTTCTCGCTGGCAGAGGTATATATGGCTCGGATTGTGTGTTTACATGGAGTACCAAAGAAGATCATGTCCGATCGAGGTTCACAGTTTACCTCCAGATTCTGGAGAAGCTTCCATGAGAATATGAATACAAAGTTGAACTTTAGTACGACCTATCACCCTCAGACTGATGGACAGACTGAAAGGACTAATCAAGTATTGGAAGATATGTTGAGAGCTTGTGCCCTTGAGCATGGAGGAAATTAGGACAAGAGTTTACCCTATGCTGAGTTCTCATATAACAATAGTTATCAGGCCAGTCTGAAGATGTCACCATTTGAGGCTTTGTATGACAGGAAGTGCATGACTCCTTTATATTGGGATCAGACTAGAGAAAGACAATTCTTTGGACCTGAACTTATTCAAGAGGCAGAAGAACAAGTCCGTATAATTCGGGAGAATTTGAGGGTAGCTCAGACCAGACAAAAGAGCTATGCTGATAATAGAAGACCACTAGAATTTGAGGAAGGTGATCATGTATACCTCAAGGTGTCACCACTTCGTGGAATGAGGAAATTTAAGGTCAAAGGCAAATTGTCCCCTCGCTTTATTGGACCATTCAGAATCTTTAGGCGAGTTGGGGAGATGGCATACCAACTCGAGCTACCTGATAATCTATCTGATGTGCACAATGTGTTCCACGTGTCTCAGCTTAAGAAGTATCTCCATGTCTCTGAGGAACAGTTACCAATGGAAGAGCTTAGTGTTTAGGGTGATTTGACTTACATGGAGTATCCTGTCAAGATTCTTGATATATTTACTCGAGTTACAAGAAATAAGGTTATAAAGATGTGCAAATTGCAATGGAGTCACCATGGAGAAGATGAAACTATATGGGAAAGAGAAGAAGAGCTTCGCATAGATTTTCCCCATCTTTTCCCTAGTCCTTCCTAAATCTCGAGGACGAGATTTTTGTTAAGTGGGGTAGGATTTGTAATACCCAAATTTATAAATCATGTGATAAGAGAATATTTCCTTTATCTATATGTGTGAGTTATATCCAGTTACTATCACATGTGAATGAATACCCTCGAAAAGGAGTAAATAACCAAAGACACCAAAATAAATCTTGCATCATGCTGATTTTTACTTGATTGTGCATTTGTGGTTAATAAAATAAATGTGTCGTTAATAGCATATCAATGGATCCATAGAATTTAAACCCTAACTTGAAAATAAAACCATGAAAATAGAGAAAAGAGAGGGAAATAATATAGAATTTATAGAATATATATATAAATAGGTATCTTCAAAGTCAGTACTTTAATGGCACAATATAAAAACTGAGGATAAATTTACCACAAGAATGGAAATTAAATTTGAAATGAGATTGAATTTGAAAAGGAGAAAAAGGGAAACAAAAAAAAAAAGAAAAGAAAAAGGAAACCTGTATGGGCCCAAACCACACCACTGGCCCGTTTGAGAACTCACCTGCGCGGCCCAACCTGGCCATATTAGCGCCGATGACCATGGCCCACTTGACAGTCCCCAGTCGAATTCCGCGCGCCTGCCACCACTGTACCACTGGCCCCACACGCCAGCTGCGACGGTCCCGCGCCGTTTCACTGTCACCTGGGTCCCACCTGTCATCCCGAACCTCCGCTAAAATCGCACCGCGCAACAGAGCTCCGCTTCTGCCGCGCACGTCCTGGGATCTCCTCCGCGGGCGACTATCCGCCCATAAAGGCTCTCGCGTCGCGCCTCCCAAGACCCGTTCCTCCCCTTTATCCTCCCTCAAATCCGAGTGTCTCTCTCTGGCCACTCACAGCCGCCGCCATTGCACCTATATCGCCGCTGGGAATCTTCGCCTGTGCTGGCAAAGCATCTCCGACATGTTGGTCCTGCGCTTGCCGTGGTTCATGGGAAGTTAGGGTGGTGGTACTGGGCTCGGAGCGTCACCGGTGTTGGCTCAATTGCTTCCTAAAGTCTCTATGCGTCGCGATCCCGCCTAACTTCGTGGACGGCATCGCCCGAGCACCAATTTGGGGTAAGAAGCATGTAATTGAATTTGCCGCGCCTTGTTTTACCTATACGCCTCGGGTTTCATCGGTTGGCAGCATTTGGGCGCGTGTTCGCCTTGGTCCGCCATCCTCCGTCGCGGGGTTAGGGCGGCGCCGTCGTCTCGTTCAGTCGGTGGAAGAGGATGATCGATGAGTCGTAGATCCGTTAGTGGATAGTGGTGATTAGACGATCGCGTATCCTTTTGTGCGATTGGATCTGAACCGTTGTGTTAGGATCGGTCGTGTGTGAGTGGGTCGTGGCTGTTTTAAATCTGGGCCACAGACTCCAGATCGGTCGGTCTCGGTGTGATACAGTTCAGTCTTGGATGGATTTAATTGGAACCATTGATTGCAGATCGGGCGACCGAGATAGGTCCATACTGTTTCGTACGGGTAATTTTATTAAAATGACCCTAGGGTTTCTCGGACTGAACTCGCGGTCCACATAGACTGTGCGCTGGGTCTGGGATATTTTACCCTGAGGCCCTACCTTTTTCAGTATTGTTGCGCCCAGACCAGAGAGTAGAAAAATCAGAGAAACTAAATTATAAATGGATTTTAATACATAAATAATCGCTAGAACTTGCTAAATTCATAGAAAATTCATTTCTAGTTGAAATCACTCCATTCTAGTTTCTAAAATTTTGTAATATTATTCTCTATCACTTAGAGTCTATGTTTTAACATGAAAACTGTGGTAGAACCTCCCAAGTTATTGGGCCACATGCACCTGTCCTTGTCTCAAAGACCTCAGACGGCTATGCATGTGCACCAAATTACTTAACAGGATCCGTCTGATTGCCCCAAGGACATCGAATAAACCACTTACAACCAGAATCGCGGGATTAAGTAACACAAATCACACACATTAACATTTTTGCAGCGGAAATCTTATTACCAAATTTTACAAGTTACAAAAATTTTACATTATTTTGTCGGAGTGATTACAAAAGTATAAGTTTGAAATATATGCTAGCTCAAGTGACCATCCTTAATAAGAAGTATAGAAGAGCTACTTAGACTTATTAGAAGGCCGAGCCCACCGGCACTTAACACCATCAACAGCAGCATAAAGTTAAAACCTGAAAAACAACAGGGAATAAAACCCTGAGTACGGAATTACTCAGCAAGACTTACCCGACTAAAGAAAAGACTCTCAAGGATATGCTGGATTTGGGAATCAAGGAGAGGCTTTAGCAAGAATCAACTTGGATACTTTTACAGAAATAGCTTACTAAAGTGAGTCCTTACTTTCAATATTTTAACGCCAGATTAAATATTAATAGACTCTGTTTGCATCTAGTCTAATTTCACCATCTCATCAATACAACATCATTTTTATTCATAATGTTCACATCCTGACTTAGGTTGCAGGTCAGTGACCAAGTCTTCATGTCCGCGAAGTTACGGCGATCCGAATCGATTATACTCAGCTGAGGATCTCCGATCACACGACATATGTAGCACTTAACCCTTGCATATGTCAACTCGCCACTGGGGTTCTTAAGACCAGATCAGGTTCACGCCAACCGAGAGCACAGATACACCACCGTCCAGCCTCTTGCCACGGAGGGTACATGCTACTCTCACCATCTCTCCACTCCCATTGCGTGGTATCTTATTCTGGTATTAGTCTGCCCGAGGCAAAGCTTACCCATGATGAGGTATGTGACCAGTTAAAGGGTCCTCGGTCAGCAGGCCAACATACACATCCAATCCTTAATCAACCTGGGTAGAAAATCACCTGTTCCTAGCCCAAGTCCCGTTTTAAGTACTTCCATCCTTTGGATTGTTTGTATTCCTTAGGATGAAAAGAGCATTATAGGGAACTTTGCAGTAAGATCCCACCATTGCTCCCAATGAAAATAATCTTGCAGGTAGAAGCCAACTTTCCTCAGGATAACCCCTGAGCAAGGCCTTATTGCGAAAGACAACTTCTATCCACAAGATCTAAGCAGAGCTAAGCATTTTTGTAAATCATATTTTGATACTTCATCAGAAGTATCTATAAAGGTATGGATAGCAAGGAAGGCAATGCATCAAAGGGTTTCCAAGGAACTCCTATAAACCTAATGCACATTCACTAGACTTAAAGTGTGTAAAAATAGTTTAAAAACACAAGGAAGGGGTTGCATGCACCGGGGCTTGCCTGGAATAAACACTAGGTTAGTGTTTGTTAGATGGCGATCTCTTGACGACCATCCTTTTGTCTTGGCATCTGTTCAGGCAGGTTCGTCCATTAGCATCACCATGCGGAGTAGCCCACGCTTGTGGTCGACTTGGCTTGTCTTCTGCATTGCGCGATTAATTAAGGTACCTGAATGAAATGCACTATGCACATGAATGCATATAGACAGAAATATTTTAAACCTAAAAAGTATTACGCGATGGCGAATTAAATGCCTATCGGCGTGGCGTTGTATAATTTTATACAAAAATACTAGTTATTGACGTATGACTAAGCGCAATAATTACGTTTCTCGAACCTAACGCAAACATCACGAACAACAAACTATACACATGAAATACAATTAGCCTAATCACAACTTATCAGTTAATTAATTAAATTCTGAACTAATCCCTTGCTTTATAAATTACACTACATCTTTATAAGTGATTAAAATATTTTATCAACAGACATGTCTACTAAAATTCTACTCGATACACTAATTCAGCTAATTGACCGGAATAACGAAATAACTCGCCATAACTGAATCTGGCTCGATAATCGCAAGAACTGCGAAGTCGACGAGAGTTTCGTGACTCACGCTATTTATCGAGCACCTAATGAGCATCGCACTAGCACATTAATTTATTTAACATTCGAACTATTCTAAACAATTCATCAGCTTACCGTTTCAACAGCTAACACGAATCCGCGAGATCGGTAGCGATTTTCCGATCCAGGCAATTTGTCGAGCGCTTGGCAGGTGCCACACGAATTTCACGCCGCTAGCTTTGTCTTCGCCCGACGCTTGGGATTTCTTGCTGACGCACGGATTGACGACTAGATGGAGACTTTGCGGGGTCGAGTATGACAAGGAATTCCGAGGGTCGACATAAGCAACACGAAATTGGACATCAAATCATCGAAGTCGACGAGCACGTCGTGGGCACAACATGGGTCGACGACTAGATCGTGTTTCGAGCAAGCTGGTGAGGTGGGGGTCGAGCAGGGGATGACGTGTTTGACGACTCGACGGCAAACGACGCGACGACGAGCTGGGCAGGATCCGAGCTAATAGGTACAGTATAGGATAGCGACCAGCACGATAGACGAAATAAGTCGCGACGAGGTCGACCGACGAGGGAAAATAAGGAACACGACAGTCATTCGGCGAACTGAAGATTGGGAGCGACAGCCGATGAAGAGCTCATATCCAGAGAGCCACGCGAGGGAAGCTGAAAATTAATCCGACAGTGGTTCAGCGGCAACTGATGGCCGGTAGAGGAACGCGGCTGCGCGCGGAGAAGCCGACTGAGCGTGACTGGAGGAGCAGAGCGCGAGCAAGCACCAGGGCGCGCGGCACGGAGGGGCCGAGCAGATCGCGGTGAGCTGAGGAACCGCGACGCAGGGAGAAACGCCAGGGAGCAGCGCGAGCTTGGGCGTGAGCAACAAGGAGCGCGTGACGATTGGAGAAGGAAACTTGTAGCGCGCACAAGGAAGCTGGACGCGAGCTACAGCAAGGACGGAGTGACAGAGTGGAGCGAGGGCGCGCCATGGGGATAAGACTGCTGGAGAAGATGACGTCCAGGAGGTTGAAGACACGATGCGCGCAGGAAAAAAGATCCTGTAACAGGATAAGGAAGAAGCGGTGGGGATTGAGGAGATATTTCCTTTTTTGTTTATTTATTTTTTTCCTTTCTTGTTTTTATATAGAAAATTATAGATATTTTAGATCCTGATTTTTTAGCGATGTATACCGAGTAGACAATAATTGTGACACGGTTTTATCTAGTTGAACCTAAACGAATTTCGCCTGCTATCCGAATATTCAATCAGAGAATAATTCGACAATGAGCTGGCGCATCGTTTTTCTCGGGAACCAGATGAATTCGTACTGTTAATTCACCTTTTTAGATCGAGGCGAGAAGCAACGGACCGAATCAAACTGATTTCGGCTGTGATCATTTACTCTGCGTAATTCGACTAAAATTAGCCGAAACCATATCTGCTAATGTATACACGATTTTGCCGTCAAAACAGCGTGCTGAAGGATAAATTGGGTCATAATCTCGCGCACGATTTCACTCAGACAATGCGCGATTCAGATTATTTTGCCCTGAACATTTTAGTCGTCGAGTCCCAATTAATTTGTTAAGGACAAAATCATCCGAGTGAGTCGGGCTTCCGAATTCGTATTCGCGCGAACGATGAATTTTAAATAATCACCGGACGCACCGATTTTTGGAACAACTAGGTTCCGAACATCACGAAAATTTAGGATGAGCCCGGATAGATGAAAATAAAAACAATGTCGAACTCGCGACAGACGGAACAGATGCGATATTAAAATCGCGATAGACAAAGATGTTTAAAATTTATCATCTATTTTACCCACTAATATTACGTGCTTAAATTCATACTCGTTGTCGAGCAGCGGTAAACACCAGGGGTGTTACAAAAACAGTAAGAAAAATAATTTCTCACTTAATCATATTTTAAGCACATAAAACCTTTGGAAATTTATATGAAAAATCTATAACTCTAAAAATTATGATTCCTGTTCCTAAGATTTTATTTTAATGTGTAGATTATTATTATGTATTTTGTTTTCATGTTTGCTATGATGTTAATTTTCTCTATATACTGTGCTTGTTTGTTTTGTGGCGAGTAGAAGAGCCTATGACTGAGGATCCGGATGACCAGCAGATAGAAGTAGCTGAGCAGGAGCTCATTGAAGGCAAGTTGTGCCCTTGACCACTTTTTACCCAATAATGTTCTTTAATATCACTTATTCATGTATAGGTTTAATTCTGATGGGACCCAATAGGTCACCCTAGTCTGTTTATCCCTTTTACCTTGTTACCCCTGAATCACTTGGATAGTTTTACTATTGTTTTACATGGTTTTTGGGCTAATATTTCATTATATCCATGTTCCAATTATTTTGTTATTCTATTTATGTTCATGTCAAGATCATTAATGTTAATTGGAACATGGAGCTTAACTTGAGAAACACGTGCCACCACGAGAGATGAATGGGACCCCTTGGCTAACTAATTAGGAAAGCTAGTGGAAGACTACCTTACCCGAAAGGGGCAAGGGCAGTAGGGGAGTTGCATGAAAGGAGGTTATCGGGTTGATTTTGCTACGATGGCGGTTAGACGGGGGATTCTTGCAAGTGCTTTTCCCATAAACTGTAGTGTGTTTTCAGAAGCTAGTGGAACCGTATAAAGGCCTCGTAGTGTTGCCCTGCCACGCTTCCTTGGTAGAGGTGTATGGGGCCCGTACAACCCCGTGGCAGATGGGTAACATGACTTGTGGGTAAAGGGTACAACATCTGCAGAGTGTAAAACTGGTATACTAGCCGAGCTCACGGTCAAGAGCAGCTTAGGACTCTCGCATGATTAATTTATGTAACTTAAATTCAATTTTGTCATTTGCATCGCATGGGATTATTTATTAATTTTGTTCTATTACTCTTATTAAGGTTTGGTATTTACTTACACTTAGTAATTGCTAATAAAATTTTACCAACTAATTAAAAGCAATGCTCAGCTTTAACCCCTGTTGTTGATTAGCCTTACACATCACATGAACTCTCACCTTTGGTGAGTTCAAGCCCACTGGTTTCCCCACAACTTGTTGAGCTATGATCATGTGTGAGCTCACCCCTGCAGTCTCACAGCCCCCACAGGAGAAGAACATGTGGTTCAGGAGGAGCCACACAACGAGGAGTTTGATCTGATCTAGGTGTCGTTTCCTAGTTGACTTTGGCGCCAAGGATGATCCTTAGTTCGTTTTATATTTATCTTTTATTTTGTAATAAGACTTCCGCTGTGTAATAAATACTCTGATGTTATTGTGACATTTATCTCTATACACTCTGTTATTATATATGTTGTCTTCTTTGGTGCATGTAGGAGATGCACCCGGCTTTGTTCCTTAAAGCCTGGGTGTGACACAATAGTTACCAGGCAAGTCTAAAAATGGCACCGTTTGAAGCACTTTATGGACGAAAGTGTAGAACACCACTTTATTGGAATCAGACCGGAGAAAGTCAAGTATTTGGTCCAGAAATTCTCCAAGAAGCACAAAAGCAAGTACAAATTGTCAGAGAGAATTTGAAAACAGCACAGTCAAGACAGAAAAGCTATGCTAACAATAGAAGAAGAGAGTTGATCTTTAAAGTAGGAGACTTCGTATACCTTAAAGTTTCACCAATGAGAGGAATGAAAAGATTTAAGGTTAAGGGTAAACTATCTCCTCGCTACATAGGCCCGTTCAAAATTTTGGAAAGAAAAGGTGAAGTAGCGTACCAGTTAGAGCTACCCGATAGTTTATCAGACGTGCATGATTTATTTCATGTGTCACAACTTAAGAAATGCTTAAGAGTACCTAAAGAACAATTACCTATGGAAGAACTCAATGTTAATGAGGATTTGACTTATTCAGAGTACCCTACACGGAGTAAAGTTATCAACATGTGTAAAGTTTAGTGGAGTCATCATTCGGAAGATGAGGCCGCTTGGGAAAGAGAAGATGAACTCAGAGCAGAATTCTCCCAGTTATTCTTAGAAGTTCCTTAATCTCGAGGATGAGATTCTTTTAAGGGGGTAGGTTTGAACACCACAAAACCATCAACTAAAAATAATGCAGAAATATTAGTGGTAAATATAGTAATGAATTTTTCTTTCGAGTGTTTGATTTTTAATTGCATTTAGAATAATTTTTGTTTACTTAAATTGGATTGATGATTGTTTTTGTGGAATTTCTTTTATATTGAAAATCTAACTAATTAATATAGAAATATTGGTCCAAAATAAACATTTTAGTTATAAATAAGTTTGGTATAATTATTATAATTTTTAGGAATATTTAAAAATATATTTATTTATATTTTTAATAGAAAAGAAAAAGAAAAAGAAAAAAATTGGAAACCCTAACCCTAGTCGGCCCAGCCGACCGGCCCAACTACTAGCCGCCGCCTCCCCACTTCCCCTGATCCCTCTCTCTCACTCGCGTGTGGGCCCCACTCGCAGGGGGCCTTCTTCCTCCCTGGACGCACCGTCGCCATAGCCTGGCCGCGCCCAATTGGCCGGCTCGACCGTGCCCCCTCTCCTCAGCCGCTCGGTCGAGCAGCTCATGCCGTTTCGGCATCCACACCCGGCTCTCCCCTCCTCCCTCATTTCCTCTCCCACTAACTCTCCCATTAAACCGCGCCATTGATGGCCGTTAATGGCCATGGCTTGCCGTTTTTCTCCTCCCCGGCGTCCCTCCCTCTCCCTCTTCTCCCTATAAAAGGGGCAACCAAGCTCTTCCCTCTCTCCCTCCCATGTCCAAGCTTTTCCTGATATCTTCCTGGCCCGCATCGAACCGCCTCAACGAAGCAGTCGTCCACGCCAAGCCCTGCTCGCTGGAGCCGTCCGTGGCTGAGCCTCGCTGAGCCATACCACCCCATCCCGGTCGCGCCTCGCCACCCGCCCTGCCTTGCGCGTGTCACACCCAGGCTTTAAGGAACAAAGCCTGGTGCATCTTATATATGCGCAAGAGAAGACAACACATACAACTACAGAGTGCATAGAGATAAATGTCATAAATATCATAAATGTACTTATTACATAGCGGAAGTCTTACAAAAATAAATAATAAAATAAAGCGAACTAAATATTATTCCTTGGCACCACAAAGCTGACTGGGAGACGCCACCTAGATCAAGTCGAAAGCCTCAGTGTTAGGCGGCTCCTCTTCGACCACCTGTTCTTCTCCTGTGTAGGGGTGTGAGACAGCAAGAATGAGCTCACGCGCGATCATAGCTCAACAAGTTGTGGGGAATGATGTACGTGAACTCACCAAAGGTGGGAGTTCAAGTGAAGTGTAAGGCTGAAAACAAAAATTAAGGCTGAAGCTGAGCATTGCTTTTATAAGTTGGTCAAAATTTTATTAGCAGTTACTAAGTGCAAGTAAATACCAAACCATAGTAATAATAAGTAAAAGTAATAATAAAATAATCCCAAATGCAATGACATGACAAATTAAATTTAATTCCATAAATTAATCATGTGAGTGTCCGAGCCGCTCATGACCGTGAGCACGCTAGTATACCAGTTTTACACTCTGCAGAGGTTGCACATCTTTACCCATAAGTCATGTTACCCATTTGCCACGGAGTTGATCAGACCCCATACACCTCTACCAAGGAAGCGAGGTAGGGTATCACTACGAGGCCTTTACAAAGTTCCACTAGCTTCAGAAAACCCGCTGCAGTTTATAGGAAGCTCCAGTGCAGGAATCCCTCGCCTGGCCACCATCGCAGCAAAATCAACCCAAGGACCTCCCTAACTAACCAGTCCCTACTGCCCTTGCCCCTTTTGGGTAAGGTAGTCATCCACTAGCTTTCCTAGTTAATCAGCCAAGGGCGTCCCATTAAACCCTTGTGGTAGCACTATTTTTCCGTGTGGTTCTCCATGTTCCCATTAACATAATGATCTTATCATGAATAGTAAATAATAAACAGATAATAAAAAGTATAAAAATGAGTGATGAATATCTCTATACCCAAAGCCACATAAAGCAATAACATGTACTACCCAAAAATTTAGTAGTAAAACCAATGGTGAAACATGGTATCAAGATAGTCAAAATATAGGGTAACCTATTGGGTCCCATCAAAATTAACCTATATAGATCATTATGATTAATAAGAACATGAATGGGTAAAAGAAGTGATCAAGGGCACAACTTGCCTTCAACGAGCTCCTGCTCAGCAACTTCTACCTGCTGGGCACCAGGATCCTCAGTGACTTGCTCGTCTACTCGCATCAACACAACACATACATAGTATAGCAAAAATTAACATCACACCAAACATGTAAATAAAATACACAATAATAATCTAGACATTAAAATAAGATCATAGAAACTGGAATCCTTAAATTTGGAGTTATAGATTTTAAGTTATGAATTTTTCAATGTTTCATGTGCTTGATATATGATTAAGTGAGACATTAATTTTACTACTGTTTTCATGTCACAAAAGAGACCCTAGGTGATAAACCTTAATATTTGTAATACTCAAAGTTGTATTCAAAGAATATAAAGTAGACCCCCTCATTTCATGTGCCATACTTGCATCATAAAAAGAGCACACATGTAATTAAGAGGGATTAATTGAAACAAATGAATCCAAAAATAAAATAAAGTGCATCTTATTGGAATTTTTGTTTGTGCACTTAATAACATGGATAAAAATATCTATATAGAAAAAAATGAGTTGGAGATTGGACTAAAACATAAATTGAGTTTTGAGTATAAAATGGTAAAGGAGGGAGAATATAAATACAAAGGAAATTTATATGTTTCCAAAAATTAATACTTTTAAAGTCACAATATAAATTGAGAATAAACTTGACACAAGTTTGAATTCTAATTCGAAATTCAAATTGAACTTGAAAATAAGAGAAAAAAGGAAATCAGGAAAAGAAAAAAAAAGAATAAAGGAACTCCCTGGGCCGACTGCCTTCATTTCGGCCCACTTCCTCTTTCCCTTGGATGCGCGCGCGTGGCCCAGTTGAATTCTAGCGCGTACTGTCTCTGGCCGGTGGGGCCCGCGTCGCATCCTCTCCACTACCTTCTTCCCCCCACGTTCATCAGCTTCGCCCGCCATGCCAAAGAACGCGGCCAGCGCGATTCCTCCGCCGCGAATCCGCGGGCGCAGATTGACTCGGCCTCCCGCCCGGACTGAGTATAAGTAGCTTACGCACACACTCTTTTTTTCCTCTCCCTTCTCTATCCCCAATTTCTTGTCACCACCAGAAGCCGTCGCGACGCGTAAGTCACCGCCGCCGTGGACCCGCACCTTCACCGACGCTCAGGTGCTCGCAAGGGGCCGGAGCTACTCGTTGGGGTTCGTGGGTCGCGTAGGAGGAAGGAATTGGGGCAAACGTGCCTTGGGGCTCTAGTGAACTCCTCGCCGTCGAAGCACTTCCGCCGTGCGCCGCGGGCAGGGCGGAACTCCGTTCAATCTCTGGTAATAACCTCGCCAGTGCTCCCGCATCTTTGCTCTCTGCGTTAAGTAGCGTTTTGTGCAAGCATAGTGAGCTAGAGGCGTAGATCGAGGGTGCCGGCGATGGCGCCGCCGTGTTTTGAAGCTGCGCCATCGCGGAGTTCTTTTCCACCGCTGGTGTCCGATCGGGTTAGGGCAGATCGCCGCTAACCGTTGGATCCCAAGTGTGCGGCCTGGATTAGATAGGAAATAATACTTCGCGCGATTGAATGCGGGCCATTGATCGGCGTGTCGACGGCTGCGATTAGGTCACAGCGTAACCCTTCGCGCTATCTGATCTGAGCCGTAAACTTTAGATCTGGCGGCCAGAAACCAGGAATACCCCTTCGCGGGTACTTTTTGTTAAAGAGCCCCCAAGGAAATCACTAATCAACCCGCCATCCAGAGAACACTATTCTCTGTGTCTCGAAGATCTTACGCCAGAGCCCCCTGAGTTTTCTAGGAATTGACGCCCAGTCCGGAGCCCGTTTAAAATGTATAAATGAATTAGTAAATGTATTTTTAATACAAAAATAATTCCTAGAACTTAGTCAATTCATAGAAAATTCATATGAACTCCAAATTACTGCATTCCAGTTCCTAAAATTTTGTAGTTTTATTCTCCATCACCTAGAGTCTCTGTTTGGACATGAAAACAGTAAGAAAATTAATCTCTCACTTAATCCTATTTCAAGCACATTAAACCTTAGGAGATTCATATCTTAAAATCTAGAATACCAAAAATTATGATTTCTGTTCCTAGGATTTTATTTTAATATGCAGATTATTATTGTGTATTTTATTTACATGTTTGGTGTAATGTTAATTTTTGCTATACTATGTATGTATTGTGTTGATGCGAGTAGACGAGCAAGCTACAGAGGATTCCGGGGTTCAGCTTGTAGAGACTGCTGAGCAGGAGCTCATTGAAGGCAAGTTTTGCCCTTGATCACTTACTTTTTCCCAGCCATGTTCTTATTAATTACAATGATCTGCATAGGTTAATTTTGATGGGACCCAATAGGTTACCCTAGATTTTGACTATCTTTATACCTTGTTTCGCCACTGGTTTTACTACTAAATTTTTGGGTAGTACATGCTATTGCTTTATGTGGATTTGGGTATAGAGATACACTATTCATGATTACTCTTTTATTATCTTTTTATTATTACTGTTCATGTTAAGATCATTAAGTTAATGGGAACATGGAGCGACCACCCGGGAAAACAGTGCTACCACATGAGTTTAATGGGACGCCCTTAGCTGATTAACTAGGAAAGCTAGTGGAGGTCTTACTTACCCGAAAGGGGCAAGGGCATTAGGAGAGTGGTCAGTGTAGGGAGGTCCTTGGGTTGATTTTGCTGCGATGGCGGTCAGGCGAGGGATTCCTGCACTGGAGCTTACTATAAACTGTAGCGGGATTTCTGAAGCTAGTGGAACATTGTATAGGACTCGTAGTGTTACCCTGCCTCGCCTCCTCGGTAGAGGTGTATAGGATTGGCCGTCTCTTGGCAGATGGGTAACATGACTTGTGGGTAAAGATGTGCAACCTCTGCAGAGTGTAAAACTGGTATACTAGCCGTGCTCACGGTCATGAGCGGCTCGGACCCTCAAATGATTAATTTATGGAACTTAAATTTAATTTGACATTTGCATCGCATTTGGGATTATTTTACTATTACTTTTCTTTATTATTATTAAGGTTTGGTATTTACTTACACTTAGTAATTGCTAATAAAATTTTGACCAACTTATAAAAGCAATGCTCAGCTTCAGCCTCTATCTCATTGATCAGCATTACACTTCATGAACTCCCACCTTTGGTGAGTTCATGCCATATTATTCCCCCCCGACTTGTTGAGCTATGAACGTATGTGAGCTCACTCTTGCTGTCTCACACCCCCCACAGGAGAAGAACAAGTGGTCGAAGAGGAGCTGCCTAACACTGAGGCATTCGACTTGATCTAGGTGGCATCTCCCAGTCAGCTTTGTGGCGCCAGGGAATAATACTTAGTTCGCTTTACTTTATCATTTATTTTTGTAAGTCTTTCGCTATGTAATAAGTACATTTATGGTATTTATGACATTTATCTCTATGCACTCTGTTATTATATGTGTGTTGTTCTTCCTTGGCGCACATATGAGATGCACCCGGATTTGTCTCTTAAATCCGGGGGTGACAGAAGTGGTATCAGAGGAAATGTTGACTGTAGGACGAAACCTAGATAGAAATGGACAACCCTTTCCTACTTACCTTATTCTAAATCCTTCTATACTTACCTTACTCTGATTCTTTCTATACTTATCTTGATCCTGTCTCACCTTCTACTGTTCTACTCTGATCATTCTTACCTTTTCTACTCTGAGACAAGATGGATTTCACCTCTTGGAATCCCTACCCCTATGACATTTTTAAGAGTTAGGGAACCTAAGACAAAATCAAAACTATTTTCTATATTTAAAAATGTTGTTTCATTGTTCTGATGATAAATTTCTGATTTGCTTCTTTGATTGATTGAAGTATTATATATGGACATCTTAGCATGTACCACCATAAGGTAATAAATTAGCGATGGTAGGTAAAACATTAATCTGCTTAGCTAATAAATCCCCCAAAGTAACATGATTCGTAATTACTGCCTTGTCTACTACTCTCTCTTACCATATGTATCTAACTCAGATGGTCAATACCAGGAGGGGTGGTGGAATTGATTTGCCTCCTAATCGACACACTCGGTGGATATATAGACAACCCCAGCCACAGCCAGCAGAGATGAATCCTCCTAATCCTCCACCAGGCGGAGTTGACCCACTGATTGCAGCTCAGATGAGGATGATGCAGCAAATGGCGGACACTATGGCAGATATGCGGGCACAGATGCAGCAGGAACGCCAGGAGATGCGTCAGGAAAGAGAAGAGATACGCCAGGAGTTGTGCCAGGAACGAGAAGAGATACGCTAGGAGAGAAGGGCGCAACAGCAGCAGCAACAGCAGCAAGTGCCATTGCCTCCTCCACCACCACCAGTTCCACCTCGTGATAAGCACCGAGAATTTATGAGTCATAAGCCACCGACCTTTGCTAGTTCGCTAGATCCACTTGATGCAGATGATTGGTTGAAGTCAATTGAGAAGAAGCTCAACATCGCCCAATGCTCAGACCGGGAGAAAGTTCTTTATGCCTTAGGTCGTCTGACAGGTCCTGCTGCTGACTGGTGGGATTCTTATACTGCTGCCCATGATGCTGCTGATACTATTACTTGGGCAGAATTCAGTACACAGTTCAGAAACTATCACATTCCTGCTGGATTGATGAAGATCAAGAAGAAGGAGTTTTTGTCATTGAAGCAAGGCAACATGTCAGTCAGCGAGTACAGAGATAAATTTATTCAGCTGTCGAGATATGCTCTGGATGAGGTTGCTGAGGATGAAAGAAAGCAGGAGCACTTTATTGAAGGACTTAATGGACCCCTACAGTATGCACTGGTTGCACACACATTTCCGTCATTTCAGAGGCTACTGGATAAGGCTCTTGCTATTGAACACAAGCGTGTACAATTGGGAGACTTGAAGAGGAAGGCTATCTCACAGGGACAGGGTAGCAGTAGTGTTCATCCCCGCTACGTTTCGCCACAGGGTACATCGACTCGACCAGGAGGACCACGCTCAGTTGAGTATGCTCCACAGGGGTCTCCACGGACACCTCCTACTCGTCAGGCTACTCCCACTGGCACCCCGACGAGGCCTGCAGGACAGAAGACCGGACCTACATGCTTCAAGTGCAGTCAGATTGGGCACTGTGCTAATGCTTGTCCGATGGGAAATTCTGGTACACCAGCTAAGAACAAGCAACAGACTCCTGGCAAGAAATATTCTATAGCCAGGGTGAATCAAGTCAGCGTTGATGCTACCCCTGATGGTGCCGACATCGTACTTGGTATGTTTTACATTAATGCAATTCCTGCAACAATACTATTTGATTCTGGTGCTACACATTCATTCATGTCTGCTCGATATGCCAACACCAATGAGATACCCCTGCTAAATATGAGAAAACCAATGATAGTAATCACACCTAAAGGGCCTATTGAGGCAAATCAAATGACACGTAGATTGACATTAACTATTATGGGAAGAGAATTTGGAGCTACTACTATAATACTAGAGGCCAGCAGTATAGATCTGATCCTTGGTATGTCATGGTTAAGGAAGGCAAAGGCCATTATAGCATGTGGTAGGGGTACTATAGAGCTCACTAGCCCTAAAGGAGAAACATTTCAAGTTCAAATTGCAGTAACCACCGCTTCCAAATAGGCGATATACTTTATAGCGGAGGAGTTTGTTGGTGACAACATCCGGGTGGTTAGAGATTTTCCGGATGTCTTCCCAGAGGAGTTACCAGGGATGCCACCAGATAGGGAAGTTGAGTTTGTTATTGATCTTTTGCCTAGAACTGCTCCTATTGCTAAGCGACCATACAGGATGGCTATAGAAGAATTAAAGGAACTTAAGAAGCAGCTAACCAAGTTACAAGAGGCAGGGTACATTTGTCCGAGTTCCTCACCTTGGGGGGCACCGGTACTGTTCATACAGAAGAAGGATGGATCACAGAGGATGTGTGTGGACTATAGATCACTTAATGATGTTACTGTGAAGAAAAAGTATCCATTACCCCGTATTGAGGATTTATTTGATTAGATGAGAGGTGCTAGGGTATTCTCGAAGATTGATCTCCGATCGGGATACCATCAAATGAAGATCCGACCATCAGATATTCCTAAGACGGCTTTCTCAACCCGATATGGATTATATGAGTTCACAGTTATGTATTTTGGATTAACCAATGCACCAGCTTATTTTATGAATTTGATGAATAAAGTGTTTATGAAGTATTTGGACAGATTCGTCATGGTGTTCATCGACGATATTCTTATCTATTCTAAGAGTGAAAGTGATCATGAAGAACATCTGAGGTTGGTGCTACAGAAGCTACGAGATAATCAACTCTATGCCAAGTTTAGCAAGTGCGAGTTTTGGATTGACAAGGTGCCATTCCTTGGACATATTATTTCTAATGGAGGAATAGCAGTGGATTTTGCTAAAGTGAAGGAGATAATGGAGTGGAGAGTGCCCACTACAGTTACTGAGATTCGGAGTTTCTTGGGGCTTGCAGGATATTATCGGAGATTCATTGAAGGGTTCTCTAAGATTGCCAAGCCTATGACCTCGCTTCTGGAGAAAGGAAGAGAATTCAAGTGACATGAGAAATGCCAAGACAGCTTTGATTAATTGAAGAAGAGATTGATGTCACCACCAGTGTTGATTATGCCAGATCTATAGAAGGGATTTGACATTTATTGTGATGCATGTGGCCAAGGATTGGGATGTGTGCTCATGCAAGAAGGACATGTGATCGTCTATGCATCTCGTCAGTTGTGGAAACATGAATTGAACTACCCCACTCATGACTTGGAACTGGCAGCCGTTGTGCATGCACTTAAGATATGGAGACACTACATTATGGGAACTAAGTGCCAAGTATACACGGATCATAAGAGTTTGAAGTACATATTCACTCAGAAGGATCTCAACCTTAGGCAACGCCGTTGGTTGGAGCTTATTAAAGATTATGATTTGGAGATTCACTATCACCCAGGCAAGGCGAATTTGGTTGCAGATGCCTTGAGTCAGAAGGAGCACGTTCATTCCACTATTGTTGTTCAGCTACCCGATGAATTAGCAAAAGATTTTGAGAGGCTCAACCTGGGAATTGTTACACATACGGAAGGAGTTACCATTGAATTGGAACCTACCTTGGAGCAAGAAATTCGTAAAGGTCAGGTTGGTGATGCTAAAATTCAAGAGATCAAGGATTTGATAACAAAGGGTAGAGGCCCGGATTTCACAGAGGATGAGCAAGGCACGGTATGGTTCAAGAATCGGATCTGTGTTCCCAATATTGATAGTCTTCGAGAAACCATATTGAAGGAGGCACATGACTCAGTTTATTCTATCCACCCGGGGAGCACTAAGATGTATCAGGATTTGAAGCAAAAATATTGGTGGTATGGATTGAAGACAGATGTGGCTGCACATGTGGCTATGTGTGATGTGTGTTAAAGAGTTAAGGCTGAACACCAGAGGCCAGCCAGACTACTGCATCCACTGAAGATACCTGAGTGGAAATGGGAAGAGATTGGCATGGACTTTATTGTTGGATTACCCCACACGTCTGCTGGATATGATTCTATATGGGTGATTGTGGACAGGCTAACTAAAGTAGCCCACTTTATTCTAGTGAAGACCACGTATTCAGGAGCCAAGTTGGCCGAGTTGTAATGGCATGGATTCTCTGCTTACATGGTGTGCCAAAGAAGATTGTGTCAGACCGGGGATCACAATTTACCTCTCGGTATTGGAAGAAGTTGCACGAGTCCTTGGATACAAGATTGAATTTAGTTCGGCTTACCATCCCCTGACTGATGGGCAGACAGAGAGGACTAACCAAGTGCTAGAAGATATGTTAAGAGCTTGTGCTCTTAAGCATGGTGGTAGTTGGGATAAGAGTTTGCCCTATGCAGAGTTCTCTTACAATAATAGCTACCAGGCCAGTTTGAAGATGTCACCGTTTGAGGCTTTATATGGCAGAAAGTGCAGGACTCCACTGTATTGGGATCAAACTGCTGAAAGGCAATTGTTTGGGCCTGAGATTATACAAGAAGCCGAGGAGCAAGTCCAGCAAATAAGGGAGAATTTGAGAACTGCATAGTCAAGGCAGAAAAGCTATGCTAATACCCGGAGAAGACAGCTAGAGTTTAAAGAGGGTGATTATGTCTATTTGAAGGTGTCATCACTCCGGGGTATGAGAAGATTTAAAGTCAAAGGAAAGTTGTCCCCTCGCTTCATTGGACCCTTCTTAATCTTAAAGCGAGTGGGAGAGATGGCATATCAATTGGAGTTACCAGATCATCTTGCGGATGTTCATGATGTTTTTTATGTATCTCAGCTGAAGAAATGTCTCAGGGTACCTGAAGAGCAATTACCAATGGAGGACCTTAGTGTTCAAGATGATCTGACTTATGCTGAGTACCCCATCAAAATCCTGGATACACTGACTCATGTCACGAGAAATAAGGTGATAAAGATGTGTAAAGTGCAATGGAGTCACCACGGAGAAGATGAAGCTACTTGAGAAAGAGAAGAAGAGCTTCGCACAGATTTTCCCCACCTTTTCCCCTAGATCTTCCTAAATCTCGAGGACGAGATTATTTTTTAAGGGGGGTAGGATTTGTAATACTCAAAGTTGTATTCAAGGAACATATAGTAGATCTCCTCATTTCATGTGCCATACTTGCATCATAAAAAGAGCACACATGTAATTAAGAGGGATTAATTGAAACAAATGAATCCAAAATAAAATAAAGTGCATCGTATTGGAATTTTTGTTTGTGCACTTAATAACATGGATAAAAATATCTATATAGAAAAAAAATGAGTTGGAGATTGGACTAAAGCATAAATTGAGTTTTGAGTATAAAATGGTAAAGGAGGGAGAATATAAATACAAAGGAAATTTATATGTTTCCAAAAATTAATACTTTTAAAGTCACAATATAAATTGAGAATAAACTTGACACAAGTTTGAATTCTAATTCGAAATTCAAATTGAACTTGAAAATAAGAGAAAAAAGGAAATCAGGAAAAGAAAAAAAAGAATAAAGGAACTGTTGGAACTTGCTCTCAGTTGCAAGGGGATCCAACAAGGGAGAATAGTGACGTCAACAGGGTTCTCGCGCTAGATGGCAACAGCTCTGTTAATCTGTCCGCTCACGGGCACTGTGCGGGGGTATTTATAGGTGTCTGAGCGCCCAGCGCCCTATGTTAAGGACGCATGTGCCCTCGGATGCCTAGATTATCCCCAGAATATTCCCATAAAGCAGGGTTACATACTGTAATTACAGGAATGCCTTTACAAATTAGGCCCGTAACACGCAGCGGCCACGCGGGGCCCGTTACAATGGGCCGGATCACACGCGGGCTTCTGAGCTGGACGAGGCCGCTTGGCGGAGTGACGACGTCGCAGGTCTTCGTCTGGCGCCGTATCAAGCAAAGGCCTGCTTTGCCTCCGTCGGACCGGCGACTGCAGCGAAGGCCTGCTTTGTCTCCGTCGGACCAGCGACTGCAGCGAAGGGTGGCGTCTTTGCCTTCGCCCCAACATTTGCCCTCCGAGGGACCAGTTCGACAAAGTCACCTGGTGCCGAAGACGTCGCTAGATGGCGCAGACGCTGCCCTCGCTCGAAGTGGTACCGCGGGGGTTTTTGACATGACCGTTGATTGACAGCGTACTGTTGGATTACGGGTTTCCCGAAGCGCCGCGCCCTGTCGGATTGCGGGTTTCCCGAAGAGCCGCGCCCTGTCTATAAAAGGGGGCGGGGGTCGGCGCCTTTTGAACTTCACTTTCCGCGCTCGGTGCAAACCCTAGCCGCTTTTTTCCACGGTCCTACTGCTCGTCTGCCCGCCTTGCTTTTGTTCGCCGGAGATCTGGCTCGAGTGAAGCAGACCGCCCGCCGCCGCCGACGGTACGTAGCGATGCCGACCTCCTCTTCCTCTGCTGCCGCTACACCGCCGGCCGACGCCTCGCCGCCGACCGTCGCTTCGCCACCGGTCTACGCCTCGTCTGAGGAGACGCAGAGTAGTTTGTTGGCGGAGGAGTTGCGCGCCGGCGATTCTGTGAATTTTGGCGTGTCGCGGATGTCGTCGGTCCGCGTGCAAGATATGCAGCGGCTGGGTTACTTTGGCGGCGGAGTCGCTCGTGTCCCGGGGACGGAGGAAGTCCCCGCGCCGGAGGGCGAGTTGGTTGTGTTCGAGGCGTTCTTCACCGCCGGTCTCCGTCTGCCTGCACACCGATTTGTTGGCGAAGTCCTGTGGAGGTTCAACGTTCAGATACATCAGTTGACTCCGAATGCCGTAGTGGCTCTGTCGAAGTATGTCTGGGCGACGACTTCGTACGACGGACAGCCATCAGTCGAAGTCTTTGCGAAGTATTACTGCCTGCACTGGCAGAAGAGGATGATTGGGGATGAAGTTGCTCAGTTTGGGTCCTGCACGTTTACGCCGAAGACCGGCAAGACCACGATGCTGGTAGTCGAGCTGGTTCCTTGCGCCCGCAACAAATGGGGCAACTGGAATGAGTTTTGGTTTTACGTCGCTGAGGGTACCGTCGAAGACCATGAGGGGCTCCCCGTGTCCGAGATGTGTTCACATTTTTACTCAGCGTACCCGTCCTTTGAGGTGGCGGAGGGGGATGCGGACGAAGGGGCCCTTCGGTGCGCCGCTGGCCTGAGCAGTGGACGTGATTTGGTTGAAGAATTTGTGGCGTACGGGGTGTGGCCCTTGGCGCATGGCTTGGCGTTGGGCGAAGTGTGCCCTCGCCAGATGCCTTCCCATGGTGGGAAGATGGTGCGAAGTCCTGTCTTCACACTGGATCTGCAAAACCGTGATCCGGCCGCCTTTGTGCGTGAGGCGGAGGATGGGGCAGTGCGGCTCGTTGGTCGGTACGTGCCGAGGACAGAGGGCCAGTGTAGCTGGGATATCCGCGGGTCGAACGACCGTTTGAACAGGGTGTTTGAATTGAATCAACTGCCGTATGGCGGCTACCCCGGCCAAGACGATGTGGACCGCCGTGGAAAGAAGCCGGTGGTGGAGGCCGGAAACGACCCTGCGCCGGCGGCCGCCCCATCCTCTAAAAAGATGAAATTAGGTACTGCTATGGGAGGACTTGGGGTTTCCGATGGTTTTGCTAGAGAGCTGATGAGGACTTGCGCGGCCCCGGAGGGAAGGATGTCTTCGCCCGAGCTCCGGGAGTCTTCGGCGCGGATGCTGAGGGTTACCGGGGGTTGGTGGCCTAGGAATGTTCCTATCCCCCGCGCGGCCGGCGAAGACTTTTTTACATCTCGCATGGTTCGTGAATGGAAAGTGTTTCCTTACGGGCGGAATGTTGCTGCTATTGTGTCGGCAGTGATGGACAAGGATCGCCAGGGAGCTGCACAAAAGCGCCAGGCGGTTGTCAGGCTTCATGAAGCCCGGCCGAAGAGGCAGCGGGGGGCTGCGAAGGCTGCTGCCCCTGGCAGAGGCAAGCCGCCGCTGACGGGGAAGCCGGGCGGCCCTGTATCTAGCAAGGCGCCGGAGATGGCGGCAGGCGCCGGTGGTTCCAAAGCGACGAAGGCTGTGCCGCCGCCCGGCAGGGTGTCGGAGGTCGCGAAGGCGCCCCGAGAGTTGCCGTCGTCGAGCAAGCGCGTCGCCGACTTCGCCACCGATATCAGTGTGGAGGACTATCTTGGTGGTAAGCCCTTGGCTCGTTTCTTTTTATTTTTTTTATTATTATTTTTTTTAATCATTCGTTGAAACGTTGCAGGGTCGGACGAGGGCTAGCTTGCTATTGTTGCGCCTGCCGCGGCGACCGTGGCGGCTGCCGTAGTGCCGAAGGCGAAGGGCGATGCTCTTAGTGCCGGAGGCGAGGTGTCGGCATTGGCGGCCGTCAGGGATGAGGCGGGCGCTGCGTCCCGCCGGCTGAGGGAGGTGATGGAGGCACTAAGTTAGGTCCGCTGAGTTGGACTCCGTTTTTTTTTTCGCGGTCTTACGTGTGTTCTGCAGGTGGCTGACTTCGCCAACCGCACGGCGTCGGGGGCCCTCACGGCAGTTGTGTGTGCCGAAGTCGAGAGACTTCGGACGCAACATGCGGACGCTGTCCGTGAAAAATCGGCCGCCGACAGCAAGTGCCGCAAGCTGGCGGACAAGGTGGCCGTGCTGGAGGGGGAGAAGGCTGACCTCCGGCGCCAATTGGCGGGAGAGAGGAGGGAGACCAACGAGGCCCTCGCACCGGCGCAGGCTGCGCAGGTGGAGGCCAATCTGGCGCGGGCGGAGGGCAATCTTGCCAGGGAGCGCGCCGAGCAGCTGCAGGAGCGGCTCATCGCCCTGGAGAGCCGCGTGGAGAGGGCCGAGGCCGCGACGCGCGCGGAGGCCGAACGGACGCGCAAGCAGCTTATGGACTCGTACCATAAGCTGGGCGCGCAGACTGGTGACTTCGAAGTGCCGGACCGAGAGTCCGGACTTCGCTGCCTGGAGTGGGTACAGGAGGAGTTGCAGGCGCTCCCCACTATCGTGGAGGGGTTCATGTCGTATGCCTCCCTGGTCACCTGCGAGGGGGCGATGAACGCGCTCTCCCGCGAAGGGTGCCGGCACTTCGAGGTCTTCGACCAGGCCGATGAAGACTTTGAGCGAGATATCTACAAGGTCGAAGACCGCATGGTGAAGGAATCCGTCGGTGCCCTCTATGACCGGATGTGGGGTCCGCATGGTTGCGAGGTGGTCAGGGAGCGGGCCGAGACGGCGAGGGCTTAGGTAACATTTAGCATTTGTTTGGCGTTTGCTGGATGTGGGCTAAGTGTGGGTTCGCTGAATTTGTGTGCTGTGTCTTAGGCGGCGCGTGGCGAGAGAGTGGATGACTTCGGGGCGTTGAACAGCGAGCCGATCCCGGCGGAAGCCGTGTCCGGGGCCGCCCTGGAGGCACTCTCGGAGCCTGCGGAAGGCGCTCCGGATGCCCCCGCATCTGCTTCGGCCGGCGGGGACCTGCCCCCAGAGACCGCCGAACGCGCGCCTGATGCCCCCGCAGCCGCTGCGCCGAGGGCTGAAGATCCTGCGACGGCGGCGGCGGAGGCGGCAGCGGAGGCAACGGTGGAGGCTCCCGCGGCGGCTGGGTCCTGGCAGGTGGCGTAATGGGTGTAGATAGTTAGGCAATTTTGTATATGTTGCTGAATTTTGGTTGCTGCGCAGGTTCAAGATTTTGGGCCTGCGCACGCAACCGCCACTACTAATTTTTGGGCGGCTTCGACCGTGGATGGTGGTAATGAATGTGTTGGGTCTGCAATTGAGTTTTCTGATTTTGCTGACTCTGGGAGCTCGGTTGAGTGGACTGAGGAGTCGACGGAGGAGGACTTGGACTATTTTGCGGCCTTGGATGTGGCAGCGGCGGAGGCTTCGCCGCGTGCTGCTGACACGGGTGGTGTGCCTGGTCCGGGCGCCGGCGGCGAAGGGCGGTTGCGAAACGTAGAGTGAGTGGGGCGGAGGGAGACCGGCTTCGTGTGAGTAGGGCTGGCCGGCAAGAACTGTTGTCTTTGCCGGCCACCGTGAGTATGGGTGAGGGGGAATTGCGAAGTCTCTTTGCGGGTGAGGAGCTTAGGATAATGTTATTTAATTATAGGGAGATGGGAATTATTCCTAAAGTTGAGCCGATGTAGAGTGTAGTGCCCTCGCTTGTACATGTGTAAAGGCTTGTGTGATGAGGTTGTGTGCCCCCGCACACTTGGCTATGCTTGCGAAGGCGTTATGTACTTGGTCTGGTGTGTTTTGTTGTGCCGGTCCGGCTGCACCCTTGGGCGACTTCTGCACGGATAGTCTTCACGGTAGACTTTGGTTTTTTCGCACTTGTTGTGCTAGTCCGGCTGCACCCTTAGGCGACTTCTGCACGGATAGTCTTCGCGATAGACTTAAGTTTTTTCGCACTTGTTGTGCTAGTCCAGCTGCACCCTTAGGCGACTTCTGCACGGATAGTCTTCGCGGTAGACTTAAGTTTTTTCGCACTTGTTGTGCTAGTCCGGCAGCACCCTTAGGCGACTTCTGCACGGATAGTCTTCGCGGTAGACTTAAGTTTTTTGCACTTGTTGTGCTAGTCCGGCTGCACCCTTAGGCGACTTCTGCACGGATAGTCTTCGCGGTAGACTTAAGTTTTTTCGCACTTGTTGTGCTAGTCCGGCTGCACCCTTAGGCGACTTCTGCACGGATAGTCTTCGCGGTAGACTTAAGTTTTTTCGCACTTGTTGTGCTAGTCCGGCTGCACCCTTAGGCGACTTCTGCGCGGATTTGTCGCACGCGAGGGTGGCTAGCGCTGAGCCTCACGGTGACCTCGTATTGGTCGAATGTCGAAGGCCGTCGTCGCGGTCTTTTTTCGACGCATGTTTTTGCGGGGGATTTTTCAGTCATATATTACATGGCTCCGCCTCGTTAAAAACCTCACCCCCCCGAGAGGAAAAGAGTGCGGACCAGAATAAGATTGTTTTTGCGAATTACAAGGGCGAATTAGCCCTGAAGAGTCAAACAAAAAATTTGCGGAGGTTGTCGATGTTCCAGGAGTGCTCCAGGTCTTCGCCGTTTGGCGTTGTGAGCCTGTAAGCGCTGGGGGAAGCCTTCGTCTTGACTATAAAGGGGCCCTCCCACTTGGGCTCCAGCTTGCCCCTGGACTCGGTCCGAGTTGTTCGGACGAGTACGAGGTCCCCTTCGCTAAATTCCCTCGGGATGACTGCGTGGTCGCGCCATGCTTTTGTCTGGGCTTGGTATCTGTTTAGGGCTTGTAGAGCGAAGACTCAGTCTCCGTCAATGAGATCCTTTGAAGTTGGCTCGTCCACGTCGGGGACGGCTGACGGAACTGTCCGCGGGGACCCATGTTTTATTTCTTGTGGGGTCATGGCCTCCGATCTATATAGAAGGCGGAAAGGAGTAAACCCAGTCGCCCTGCACTCAGTCGTGTTTAGTGCCCATACTGCCTCAGGTAACAAATCGGTCCATCTGCCCTTTTTTCATCGAGGAGCATCTTTTTGACAGCTGTGAAGATTTTTCCATTGGCGCGTTCCACAACTCCGTTGGACTGCGGATGATAGACTGAGGCGAAGGCAAGCTTGGTGCCAATGGAGAAACAAAAATTCTTGAAGTCTTGGTTGTCAAACTGCTTGCCATTGTCAACTGTTAGTTCGGACGGTACTCCGAAGCGGCAAACAATGTTTTGCCAAAAGAACTTTTGGGCAGTTTTTGATGTTATTGTGGAAACAGCCCTTGCCTCGATCCATTTGGTGAAGTACTCGACAGCAACGAAGGCGAACTTAAGGTTCCCCTGAGCGGTGGGCAGGGGCCCGACGATGTCCAGGCCCCAGCGTTGGAGAGGCCACGTGTGGGCGATCAGCTTTGTATACTGCGAGGGGCTGCCTGACCGAGGAGAAAATTTCTGGCAGGCTTCGCAGGACCTTGTGACCCGATTTGCGGCGCAGATTATTGCGGGCCAGTAAAAGCCTTGGCGGATCACCTTAGCAGCCAGGGCCCTTGGCCCTGCGTGTGAGCCGCACGTGCCGCTGTGGACTTCGCGTAGGATCTGGATGCCTTCGGCTTCGGTGACGCACTTAAGCATTGGCTGACTGACCCCTTTTTTGTAGAGTTGGCCTTCAATCAGTGCGAAGTCTCGGCTTCGATGTCTGAGGCGCTTGGCCTCACTGATGTCGGCTGGTTGATAGTACCCCTGTAGGAACAGGGTTATTGGTGCCCGCCAGTCTTCGGTCATGATAAGGTTGACTATGCGGTGGCCCTCGCTGTCGTTGGTTATTTGGAGCCCTTCGGGGCTCCGAACGGGTGGCGTGCCGATGACATGAAAGAACACGTCGGAGGGCAGAGATTCGCCCCTGGCGGCAGCCTTGGCCAATGCGTCGGCCTCTTCATTCTTGGCCCGATCCACATGCTACAAGGTGAACCCCTTGAATTGCCTCTCGAGACTCCGGATGGCCGCGAGGTACTGCATGAGCGCGGGGTCCTTTGCTGCATAGTCTTTCTCGACTTGGCCGGCAACTACCTTGGAGTCTGTTTTGATGATACAGGTGGTGACTCCGAGGGCCATTAGCTTGCGGAGGACGAGGATGACTGCTTCGTATTCTACTATATTATTTGTGCATCTGTCGGATTCCAGATTGAAGTTGAGGCGTGCTGCATATCTGTGCTTGACCCCGACTGGTGAGCTGATGACCGCAGCGATGCCTGCCCCCGCATGGCACCATGCGCCGTCGCAATGGATCGTCCAAATCTTCTCTGCGGACGGGTCTGGCTGTGTTGTTGGCCCGGTCCAGTCGACGACGAAGTCTGCCAGGACTTGAGACTTGATGGTTGTTCTGGGCTCGAAGCAGATGTGGTAGCCGGAGAGTTCGGCCGCCCACTTGGCAATCCTCACCGATGCCTCCGGGTTTCTGAATAATTCGCCGAGTCCCCTGTTTGAGGTGACCCGGACCTTGAATGCTTCGAAGTAATGGCGCAGTTTGCGTGAAGACATGACGACTGCGTAGGCAATCTTCTCCAGCTCTGTCATGTTGCACTTGGACGGTGTCAGCACTTCGGAGACATAGTACACGGGGCACTGCCGGACCACGCCCTCGACAGTCTGCTCCTGCACTAGTGCCGCGCTGACCGCATGAGGCGAAGCCGCGACGTAGAGCAGCAGGGGGAGTGAGGGGTCGGGGCTGGTAAGGACGGCCAACTCTGTCAGGTACTGTTTTAATGAGGCGAAGGACGCCGCCTGCTCTGGTCCCCAGGCGAAGTCTTTTGCACCGCGGAGTGTCTTGAGGAAGGGGAGACTTCGCTCGGCGGACCTAGAGATGAATCTGTTGAGAGCGGCCAATCTGCCTGTCAGGCGCTGGACGTCCCTGACAGACTGCGGAGGCGTCATATCTATGATGGCCTAAATCTTGGTTGGGTTGGCCTCGATGCCGCGGTGTGATACCAGGTAGCCCAATATTTTGCCTTGGCGAACGCCGAAGACGCACTTTTCCGGGTTTAGGCGGAGTTGTGCGTCTCGCATGTTCGCAAATGTTTCGGCGAGGTGGTCCTCCTTGCTCTTGCTGGCGACAACAATGTCGTCGACATATGTGAATATGTTTCTGCCAACCTGCCCTTCGAGCACTGTTTTGGTAAGCCTGGAGAAGGTGGACCCGGCGTTCTTGAGTCCCTCCGGCATTCTGATGAAGCAATATGTGCCGAAGGGTGTTATAAAGCTGGTGCTGGCCTTGTCTTCTTCCTTCATGTATATCTGGTGGTAACCGGAGAAGCAGTCGAGGAGGGACATGACTTCGCATCTGGCCGCGCTATCGACTATTTTGTCGATCCGCGGCAACGGGAAATTGTCCTTTGGGCAGGCTTTATTGAGACTGGTGAAGTCGATGCACATTCGCCACTTCCCGCTCTTTTTCTGCACCATCACGACATTGGAGAGCCATGTGGGGTAAGCCACCGGCTCGATGAATTTGGCTTCCAGGAGGCGGTGCACTTCTGCCTTGGCGGCCTCCGCCTTCTCGTCGGACATCTTGCGAAGCCGCTGCTTTTTCGGCCTTACCGAAGGGTCGATTCCCAGACTGTGTTCAATTATTGAACGGCTAACCCCGACCAGATCGAGGGCCGACCAGGCGAAGACATCTTTGTTCTTGGACAGGCAGCAGAGGAGCTTCTCTTCTTCATGCGAAGTAAGGTCTTCGCTGATAATAACTGTCTGCCTGGGCGTGGCCTGGTCGAGGGGGACAGTCTTGGTCCCGTCGTTGCTCTGCAGCTGTGCCTTGTCGCGCTGCTTATTGGTTGGGCTGGCGGGCGCGGGGACCTCGCGCTGGGCCGTGAGGCAGTGCACGTTTCTTTGACCGGGCACGAAGTCCCGCTCTATGTTACGCGCAGTCTGTTGATTGCCGAAGACTGTGATGACGCCTAACGGACCTGGTATCTTCATACATAGGTACAGTCCGTGAATGGCTGCTTCGAACTTATTGATGGAGCCCCGGCCCATGATGGCATTGTAAGGATATACCATGTCCACGATATCAAAGGTTATTTGCTCACTTCGGGCATTGGGTGCTACACCGAAGGAGAGAGGCAGCTCTATTTTGCCGACGGGGAAGGTGCCCTTGCCGCCGAAGCCGTACAACGGGTTGTCCGAAGGCTTAAGCAGGCTGTGGCTTATGCCCATGCGATCAAAGGCGTGGAGGAAGATGATGTCCGCCTGACTACCGTTGTCAACTAGGACTTTGTGCAGGTCCCAGCCTGCCACGCTGCAATTGATAACCATGGCGTCGCAGTGGGGAGCGCTGCGCAGGTCGACGTCTCGTGCGTCGAAGGTTAGCGGTATGTGGGACCACTTTGTCTGCACGACAGGTCCGGTGACGGCGACTTGGTTGATGCTGCGGTAATGGTCCCGCTTCTGCCGCTTTGTGTCAAAGTCGGTGCTGGACCCCCCAGTTATCATGTGAATGACTCCACGATATGGTTGATCGGCGAAGTCTTCCTGCTTTGGAGCGTGGGGGATGTTTTGATGCTGCTGGTGTGGTGGTGGGGGTGGGGGAGGTACGATTTGTACTTCCTGATGGTGTTGGTAAGCGTGGTGCGGTGGATGCGGGGCGGGGGCGTGGATATATGGTGGAGGGGGTTGCTGGTAAGTGTGTGCGACAACCCGGGGGTTGTCGACTGGTTGCGCCCGTGCCATCCTTTCTCTGGTGGCCTTCGTCTCTGGGCAGTCTTTGGTTTGGTGGGCGCAGTCTTCGCCGTGGAAGAGGCAGTAGAATCGGCGCGGCGGCTGCGCACGCCCCCGACCCCTACCGCGAGTTCCGTTTCCGTGGCCCTGGGGGGATACTCCTGGCGACGAGGGGCGTCAGCAGCGGGGACCTAGTTGGTGATGTTGTGCACTTGCTGTTGACTGCGACCGTCGCGACCGGAATCCAGCTGCGGGGACCTTGTTCATGTGCGGCTGGACTGTGGAGCATCTTTTGGCTTCCTTTGGGACTCAATCTTGCGCTGGTGGAGCTCTTCGGATTTGGCGTACTTTTCAAACAGCTGATATAACTCCTGGAGGTTCTTTGGCGGATCTCTGATGCAGTGGCTGTAAAGGACGCCGGCGAAGGCCACTGATAGCGTAGTGGATGGTGATCTGGTCATCGACTGAGGGCAGCTGTGACTTGAGTGTTAAAAATTTGCGGTAATACTCCCTCAGAGTCTCCTTTTCCAGCTGCTTGCAGAGCGAGAGATCGGCCAGGGCGTCGGTGTCTGGGCGGTACCCTTGGAAGTTGAGCAGGAACTTATCCCGGAGACTTCTCCAGGAATCAATGGACAGCGGAGGCAACCTGGTGAACCAGGTGAGTGCTGGACCCTCGAGGGCGATGATGAAAGACTTCGCCATTGTGGCGTCATCCCCTCCGGAAGATGCGACGGCGACCTGATAACTCATTATGTATTGTGCCGGGTCGGTGCTGCCGTTGTACTTGGGGTAGGTCCCTGCCCGGAAGTTAGCTGGCCAAGGCGTCACTTGCAGGTGTGGCGCCAGGGGACTTCGCTCGTCGAGATAGTTGACCCCTTGGAATGGCGCGGCGTGCGGGAAGGTGTGGTCGCGCTGGGGGAAACGCGGGTCTTCCGGTTGCGCGCGATGTTGCAGGGGTGGCCCATGATGCAGGCCGGGGTGGCCTTCGCGCATGTCTTCGAGTTGAGCGCGCTGCTGGAGGGGTGGCTCGTGCTGTAGGCCAAGGTGGCCCTCGCGCTGCATCAGCGCAATCTCCCGCTCGAGTTCCTGGGCCTTCTGCTCTTCGTCGCGTATCATTTGCCGCACTTTGGCTAGTGCGGACACGCGCTGGCGCTTGGCCTCCAGTATCTCCTTCTGCCTCTGGAGATTGCGGTTCTTAAGGCGCAGGGCGCGCAGCTGTAGCTGGTCTTCTGCTGAGACGCCGAGGACTTCACCGTCCTCGGTGAGGTCCGCGCCCTCCAGTGGTGCGAAGCCTGAGGGCGGCTGCGGTTGTCCTTCAGGGCCGCAGGTGCGGAGAGTGTCGTCTTCGCAGGTGCGGGGAACATCGTCTTCGGTGGCCTCTTGGTGGGTGGATTGGGTGAGGGCGAGGGCCTTGCCCTTTCTTGCGGCGAGCAGTGCTGCCTTCGCAGCCTCGTCAGCCTTCGGGTTAGCTCTCTTGGGTGCCATCGCGGGTGGTTTTCTCATAGCACGAACGGTGGGCGCCAAATGTTGTGGTCGTGGGTTCAAGCCCCACGGTGGGCGCCAAATGTTGGAACTTGCTCTCAGTTGCAAGGGGATCCAACAAGGGAGAATAGTGACGTCAACAGGGTTCTCGCGCTAGATGGCAACAGCTCTGTTAATCTGTCCGCTCACGGGCACTGTGCGGGGGTATTTATAGGTGTCTGAGCGCCCAGCGCCCTATGTTAAGGACGCATGTGCCCTCGGATGCCTAGATTATCCCCAGAATATTCCCATAAAGCAGGGTTACATGCTGTAATTACAAAAATGCCTTTACAAATTAGGTCCGTAACACGCAGCGGCCACGCGGGGCCCGTTACAATGGGCCGGATCACACGCGGGCTTCTGAGCTGGACGAGGCCGCTTGGCGGAGTGACGACGTCGCAGGTCTTCGTTTGGCGCCGTATCGAGCGAAGGCCTGCTTTGCCTCCGTCGGACCGGCGACTGCAGCGAAGGCCTGCTTTGTCTCCGTCGGACCAGCGACTGTAGCGAAGGGTGGCGTCTTTGCCTTCACCCCAACAGGAACTCCCTGGGCCGACTGCCTTCATTTCGGCCCACTTCCTCTTTCCCTCGGATGCGCGCGCGTGGCCCAGTTGAATTCCAGTGCGTACTGTCTCTGGTCGGCGGGGCCCGTGTCGCAGCCTCTCCACTACCTTCTTCCCCCCACGTTCATTAGCTTCACCTGCCATGCCGAAGAACGCGGCCAGCGCGATTCCTCCGTCGCGAATCCGCGGTCGCGGATTGACTCGACCTCCCGCCCGGACTGAGTATAAGTAGCTTGCGCACGCGCTCTTTTTTTCCTCTCCCTTCTCTATCCCCAATTTCTTGTCACCACCAGACGCCGCCGCGACGCGTAGGTCACCGCCGCCGTGGACCCGCACCTTCACTGACGCTCTGGTGCTCGCAAGGGGCCGGAGCTACTCGTTGGGGTTCGTGGGTCGCGTAGGAGGAAGGAATTGGGGCAAACATGCCCTGGGGCTCTAGTGAACTCCTCGCTGTCGAAGCACTTCCAACGTGCGCCGCGGGCAGGGCGGAACTCCATTCAATCTCTGGTAATAACCTCGCCAGCGCTCCCGCATCTTTGCTCTCTGCGTTAAGTAGCGTTTTGTGCAAGCATAGTGAGCTAGAGGCGTAGATCGAGGGCGCCGGCGATGGCGCCGCCGTGTTTTGAAGCCGCGCCGTCGCGGAGTTCTTTTCCGCTGCTGGTGTCCGGTCGGGTTAGGGCAGATCGCCGCTAACCGTTGGATCCCAAGTGTGCGGCCTGGATTAGATAGGAAATAATACTTCGCGTGATTGAATGTGGGCCGTTGATCGGCATGTCGACGGCTGCGATTAGGTCACAGCATAACCCTTCGCGCTATCTGATCTGAGCCATAAACTTTAGATCTGGCGGCCAGAAACCAGGAATACCCCTTCGCGGGTACTTTTTGTTAAAGAGCCCCCGAGGAAATCACTAATCAACCCGCCATCCAGAGAACACTATTCTCTGTGTCTCGGAGATCTTATGCCAGAGCCCCCTGAGTTTTCCAGGAATTGACGCCCAGTCCAGAGCCCGTTTAAAATGTATAAATGAATTAGTAAATGTATTTTAATACAAAAATAATTCCTAGAACTTAGTTAATTCATAGAAAATTCATATGAACTCCAAATTACTCCATTCTAGTTCCTAAAATTTTGTAATTTTATTCTCCATCACCTAGAGTCTCTGTGACATGAAAACAGTAAGAAAATTAATCTCTCACTTAATCCTATTTGAAGCACATTAAACCTTAGGAAATTCATATCTTAAAATCTAGAATACCAAAAATTATGATTTCTGTTCCTAGGATTTTATTTTAATATGTAGATTATTATTGTGTATTTTATTTACATGTTTGGTGTAATGTTAATTTTTGCTATACTATGTATGTATTGTGTTGATGCGAGTAGACGAGCAAGCTACAGAGGATTCCGAGGTTCAGCTGGTAGAGACTGCTGAGCAGGAGCTCATTAAAGGCAAGTTGTGCCCTTGATCACTTACTTTTTCCCAGCCATGTTCTTATTAATTATAATGATCTGCATAGGTTAATTTTGATGGGACCCAATAGGTTACCCTAGATTTTGACTATCTTTATACCTTGTTTCACCACTGGTTTTACTACTAATTTTTGGGTAGTACATGCTATTGCTTTATGTGGATTTGGGTATAGAGATACACTATTCATGATTACTCTTTTATTATCTTTTTATTATTACTGTTCATGTTAAGATCATTAAGTTAATGGGAACATGGAGCGACCACCCGGAAAACAGTGCTACCACAAGGGTTTAATGGGACGCCCTTGGCTGATTAACTAGGAAAGCTAGTGGAGGTCTTCCTTACCCGAAAGGGGCAAGGGCAGTAGGGGAGTGGTCAGTGTAGGGAGGTCCTTGGGTTGATTTTGCTGCGATGGCGGTCAGGCGAGGGATTCCTGCACTGGAGCTTACTATAAACTGTAGCGGGATTTCTGAAGCTTGTGGAACTTTGTATAGGCCTCGTAGTGTTACCCTGCCTCGCCTCCTCGGTAGAGGTGTATGGGATTGGCAGTCTCTTGGCAGATGGGTAACATGACTTGTGGGTAAAGATGCGCAACCTCTGCAGAGTGTAAAATTGGTATACTAGCCGTGCTCACGGTCATGAGCGGCTCGGACCCTCACATGATTAATTTATGGAACTTAAATTTAATTTGACATTTGCATCGCATTTGGGATTATTTTACTATTACTTTTCTTTATTATTATTAAGGTTTGGTATTTACTTACACTTAGTAATTGCTAATAAAATTTTGACCAACTTATGAAAGCAATGCTCAGCTTCAGCCTCTATCTCATTGATCAGCCTTACACTTCATGAACTCCCACCTTTGGTGATTTCATGCCACATTATTCCCCCCGACTTGTTGAGCTATGAACGTATGTGAGCTCACTCTTGCTGTCTCACACCCCCCACAGGAGAAGAACAGGTGGTCGAAGAGGAGCCACCTAACACTGAGGCATTCGACTTGATCTAGGTGGCGTCTCCCAGTCAGCTTTATGGCGCCAGGGAATAATACTTAGTTCGCTTTACTTTATCATTTATTTTTGTAAGTCTTCCGCTATGTAATAAGTACATTTATGATATTTATGACATTTATCTCTAAGCACTCTGTTATTATGTGTGTTGTTCTTCCTTGGCGCACATATGAGATGCACCCGGATTTGTCCCTTAAATCCGGGTGTGACAAAATTTTAGAAATTGGAATGGAGCAATTTGGAGTTCATATGAATTTTTTACAAATTAAACATGTTTCTGCAATTAAATATGTACTAAAAACATTTTTCTAAATAATTTTCCTGGTTTTATCAATTATCTAGACTGGGCCTCAAATACAGAGAAGTGCAGGGACTATTCTACAAGAATTCACAAGACTCAGGCTAAACCAGGGAAGGATTGCAGGTTGTTTTTCCTTTTTCCTGGGGCTTATTTGCAGTTTTACAGAGCCGAAGGGGTATCTAGGGTTTCTGACCGTTGGATCTGAGTTCAGCGCTTAGGATTAGATCTGGCCTTTAATGAATCGGTACGCGATCTGGTTCGTCGGATCTGTGATCAAGGGCTGCGATCAAATATGCGCACGACCCGATCTCGCCCACACATTGACCATCCAATGGCCGAGATCTTATTTTACGAAACGATACCCTTCAGTCTAATCTACGCCGTTCGCCTCCGATCAGATGGTATAAGGCCCTTCTTCTCCACGCTCCGCTCTCCTCTCCCCGACGGCGCACCCCGCTACCAGAGAACTACTCCGGCGACGGCAACCGAGCTCGATACTACACCATAATGCAATTACGTGGTTTTACACGTGCACGATGCGAAGACGATTCGGTTGGAAGCTCATTTACCAGGGATTAGGCGACGATTGTGGCTTCCCACGCTACACGCGACCTCCCGGCTGGAAGCGAATGACGACGATGAATTTCCACCGAGCTGATGATCTTCGGCACCACCGGTTGCTACCATGGCGTGCGCAAACCCACGGCGAACACCTAGAGCGTGACACTGACGCCAAAGCCTGCCCGAACCTAGGATGGCGGAGAGGCACTCCTTCCTCTGACGCAAGTGCTGGTGGCGACAAAATTGATTTAGCGGCTAGGGTTCGGTCGAGTGGGAACTTGTACGAGTGGACGAGGCCAGTGCACGACGCTGACTCCCCGAAAACCCCGGCGAGATTAGCACGGCGCATGCGGGCACCGACGACTCGCACCGGCTCCGGAGATGGCGGCGGGTTCAGTTGGAGTCACGCTGACAGCCCTGGCCCACAATCCAGCCAGCAAGGAAGCTGTGAAGCGCGCGCGGGTGCATGGTTGTTAGCGGCTGCCAGTGGGGCCCACGTGACAGACGATCGCTGGAGCTGGCGCGCGTAGTCGGGCGAAATCTAGTTGGGCCTGCGCGCTGGAAGAAATAGTGGGCCGAGAAGTGGGGTCGGTCAGCCCATGTTGTATTTTACTCTTTTCTTTTTATCTCTTTTCCTTTTCTCTATTTCCCAATTCAATTTTGAATTCAACTTTGAATTCAAACCTTGTGGCTCACCATTTGCACATCATATTTGTGAAATTAGGAATACTAAGTCTAAAGATTTTATTTATATATATTACTTATATTTTCATATCCCTTCTCTTTTTCTTATTTTCAAACCCTAATTTCAATTTAGGGTTTAATCCATCTTAGTCATTATTATATTTTTATTATTATCCTTATTATTTTTATTTAATACACAAACATATAAACTCCAACATGATGCACATTATTTTAATTTGGTATCATTTCTTTTAATTAATCACTCTCAATTATATGTATGCTCTTGTTGTGAGAAATATATGGCACACAAAATAGGGAGACCTATATATATTCGTTGTATACAATTTTGAGTATTACAGCACGCCCGTATGTAACACCCTAATTTTGGGTATAAAATTTCTTTTGAAATAACAATGTAAATTTAGGTGTTACCCTCATTTTTCTTTCCCCCCTATTTTTTAAAAAAATCATAGAGAGTTATTTTATATAAATATGTGTGTTCCATTTCATATCGAAGCTCGGTATTTGTTTGCTAAAAATGATTTTGGCGATGTTTACATCCGGAAGAAGAAAAAAACTAGCGCTTTTGCTTTTGAGTTATTTGGGTGTGGTCAAATATAAATAAATATACATCTATATTAAAGCCATATATATATATATATCTACACCTAAAAAGATAAAAGAAGAGAAAAGAAATAAAGAAAGGGAGAAAACAAAAGAAAACCCTTTTCCCACTCGTCCTAGCCGTCGACCCATTTATCGGGCACGGGGGGCGTTCTGCTACACGGGCCCCGCCCGTTAGTCAGCCACAAACTCTCTCTATCTTCTCCCCTCGGCAACTGCTTCTCTCGCCGCGGCATCTACAACAACAACCTTCCCCACGATCTCGCGAGAAGCTCGTATAAACTGCAGCCCAGCCATCCATTCTCTTACCCCTCCACTCTCTGCACAGCAGCCATACAATGCTCGTTGCCGCGCCATCGTCTCTGCATGGAGGTTGCCATGTCGTCGTCGCTGCATGGAGGTTGCCGTGCCGTCGTCGCTGCATGGAGGAGACAACGACACGCGTGCCGCCGTTTGCCGTTGGACTCCCACGCCCGGCGCCCACCCAGTTCCACCTCGTCGTCGTCCGTGCCGAGGTGAGCTCCGTCTAGTCCCTCTCACTGTTTACCTCTCTCCTCCCTCTTCTTCCTCGGTGTGCTGCACCCTCTCTCCCCTTGGCCATGGCCAACTCTTTAGCCTGCGCACCGAGTCTCCCCCTCATGCCCCATGTGCAGCACACCCGACCCCGAGCCAACCACCGCCCCACCCTAGGTGGTGCCGTCCCATGGCCTGCGGCCAGCGGCCGTGGCGGCGCCCAGCCAGTGCCGTCCCTTCCGTCGTCCATGCGGTCAAAGAAATCTCCGTGCATGAGGGAAGGGAAAAAAACTGCCATGCACAGTGGAGAAACTGCCACCAATGGGACCCACATGCATGGCAATTTCCCCTTTTTCCCTTGATGTGCGTTTGAGGAAAACCACTTGGTCCCCACCGCATGCAGGCATGCAAATCACAGGCCACACATACTGCGTTAATGCTTTTCCTCTATGCGACCAGTCAATTGGAAACTGTCCCTACTCCCCACACACCTCATGGATCTCTTGCAGATGCACACCTTATGGCTCTTCGTGTGGTCGGTTTTTTTAGCCAATAGGTTTGTACCATGTCACTTAAATTCGGGAATCATTAAATAAGTGGTATTTTTGCGTTATATTCGTATTAAAATTATCTTAGTTTAAAAATATTTATTCCCACTGTTGCACATTTTATTTAATCTATACTACCTATTAAGGCTGTAAGGGGTAGGCTGCCTCCCCTGGTTCTGCCTTCAGCCAATCTGCACCGTCCATCTATATGCGTCAAATCATCACGGTCCGTCTCGTCGCCTCCGCTTCAAGCCTCTTCCATCCCTCGATCGCAACTGCTCCTCTCTCCGCTCCCCTCTTCGTCGACAGCAGCCACACCGCCGTCCACCTCCCCCACACCGCCGCCGCTCGCATTGTGGCGGTTTGGTTGGCCGTAGAGCCCCCGCTCTAGGTGCCTCTAGCTCCTCCTCGGTTTCGTTCTCGCCCCCGTCTCCTTCCTTTTCTTCTTCCCCAAGTTCTTCGCCCCCATCTCGTCGCTTCCATGGCCAGACCTCAACGCCTGGCGCCTCCCAGCGACCTCCGCACGTGGGGCCCAAACAGTCCTTGCGCCTCTGATGTTGATGAGCCAGCGGCTGACGACGACGTGGCATCGTCGCTACTGGAGATGGGGGCGCTCATGCTATCCACCGCCGACCCTCTCACCAAGGCACGACGCACCCACGCCGCCTTCTCCCGGTGGGCCGTCGGGCTCCCTGTCGGCCAGGCGACGGCCCCCTACCACCCCAAGCGCAAGGACCGCCTCGTCGAGCGCGTGCCCTACGCCCGCCCGTCATCCCCCGCAGAGGAGCCGGAGAAGAAGACGGTCAAGCCGGCCTCGGCCTTGGCCTCCTGGCTCGAGCTCGGCAGCACGGAAGCCGACCGCCTCACCATCGCTACCTGGTCTGCCCTGCCGTCTTCCCCCAGATCGTGTGAGACCTGGGTCTACCCAGTCGCCGCTCGCCCGCTCACCCCCTCAACCTCCAAGCCCAGGTAACCTCCGCCTCACGCTCTCCAGCTCCGCCTCATCCACTGCTAGGAAGTACACACCAGAGCGCCGCCAGAAGTTCATCGGAGGGCAACGAAGCAACCACGAGAAGATCCACACGGCCACAATGAAGGTCGACACGGTTTCCTGCCCTTCCTCCTCCATCCCAATGCCCTGCACGCCAGGTGTTTGTGCGAATGTCTAATCCACGTTTGTGTCCGCAGATCCTGATGTACCAGCTTTGCAACAGTGTGGCCTTCGTCCACGGCCCTGCCAGCTCTGCCGCGGGTAACCCCGGTGAGTGATCATTCAACGCTGTTGTGGCATCTCGTGTCTTGCATGTGGTTTGCTACAGATTTCATGGAGCTCACCAAAATTATGCCTGCTCGATTGATCTATTGCAGATGAGACCAAGCTCTTCCCCAACCTGTTGGGCCAGCCCTCGGTGTCAATGGTGTCGTAGACCGAGCCCGTGGTGACCAGGCCGCTAAAGGTCAGTGTTGTGCTCTCTGGTGGATAGACGTCGGGCGACCACATGTCATCTGCGACATCTTTGGTGAGTATGTGTTTGCTTGCTGAGCTTTTAATAAGATAGGCACCAACTGTAGATTTACATGTCATAAATGTTCAGTGAGCGACACATTCTTTTCTCTAAAATAGTGTAACTGAAATACTAAGTGTGCTGCTGCTAGGCTGAGCCGGAAACTCAGGGAAAAGCAATTTGGGATTGAGATGAGCCGGCTACAAGGTCTACCAGGTGGGAAGAGAATCAAGGTATGTGCAATCTCATGTCGTTCTAGATACAGTACTAATGATAGTGCAACATTCAAAGCATGCTACCAATTAAAAGCTACGTAGAAGTTCAAAAAAACTCTTGGCATGACACAAATGTATGATGGTTGAAGCTTTAAAATGTATTCCAACTCCAAGAGATACTGAAGTTCAAGACATATATATATTTAACGAGAAAATTTCACTTATAAACTAATCAAAGCCAAGCCCTGCAACTGTTTTTTAAAGAGTGCTACTTCATTTTTTTAAAACGATTTTTTCCTCTCAAGTTTTTTCTTCAATTTAGTTGTGCCCATAACAACTGTGAAAGTCACCAAAAAATGATTGAGAGAGATCCTACATGGCAGTTGTTCAGACACCATAGAATTTAGCTTTTTCAATGTAGAACTATTCAAAGTAAACAACCATCTGTATCCAAGTTCCGACCTTAAGTAAAAATCACTGCTCCGCCTTGGAAATTATCACTGCCTGGGTTGTGTGCTACATCCCGACAACTATGTCCCTGCTGAACATCCTTCCAGTCCCTAAATTATTTCCATTTATCGTGCCTTGTCTCCTGTTTGAGAATACCATGTCAGTAACCAAGTTCAATGCCATGATCTATGGCTTGTTCCAGCTAGGGAGTAACCAACCTTTTGTTTTGTGATCTATTATGACTTGTTTTCTATATGTTCTTTATGTCTTCTACTTGCATTGTAATCCTTGTTTTTTCTTTAACAGAGCTACAGCCGTGATTTGTTTATGTTTCTGTACATTCTTCTCATCATAGCCAGTGGCGAATCTAGGATTTAAAGTTAGGGTGGTCCAATCTTATAAAAATCAAAACAAATAAATGAGTTTGCATTTTAAGTCCTACAACATATGAGAATCAAAAGAAAATAAATCAAAATCATCTATATACTGTAGCAGATTAAAATTAGAGGGTGGCCCACCCTGTCCACCCTCTAGATACGTCACTGATCATAGCATCAGTGCTTACATCACTTAAGAAGCATCATGAAAAATCAGCATTTTCATGAAAGTCCATACTCTATCTTAACCACCACCAAACCGAGGAATGGAAAGGGTGGATGCTGGTTAGTGAGCGCCTACTCCATCGAGACCACCTGCCACGCGCCCAGGCTGCAGGATGCCTACGGCGAGGTCTACTGCCGTAAGTAGGCTAATTGAGGTGATTCGCCACCTGATTTTTAACTATGTTCTGCCATTCCTTAAGTGCAAAGAGGAACTCGAGTGTGGTGGCCTATCAAGTATTGCTTTTTATTTTTGTCCAATACATGAACATAATCATTAATCTTCTGTGTAGATTGTGTGCTCTGTTCACAGCCCATTGGTTCTAGGCTATTAGAACACATTACTCATTTGTTCGCTTTTCAGCTAATAGTTTAGCTCATTAAACTACTTGTGGTCCTGGTGATCATAATAGCTCCATATGTTAGCAAAATGTTAGCAATGTCTGCTGGTGGGTGTCTGTGATTTATTATTCATATGCGGAGGAGTTTGTTGGTGACAACATCCGGGTGGTTAGAGATTTTCCGGATGTCTTTCCAGAGGAGTTACCAGGGATGCACCAGATAGGGAAGTTGAGTTTGTTATTGATCTTTTGCCTAGAACTGCTCCTATTGCTAAGCGACCATACAGGATGGCTATAGAAGAATTAAAGGAACTTAAGAAGCAGCTAACCAAGTTACAAGAGGCAGGGTACATTTGTCCGAGTTCCTCACCTTGGGGAGCACCGGTACTGTTCATACAGAAGAAGGATGGATCACAGAGGATGTGTGTGGACTATAGATCACTTAATGATGTTACTGTGAAGAAAAAGTATCCATTACCCTGTATTGAGGATTTATTTGATTAGATGAGAGGTGCTAGGGTATTCTCGAAGATTGATCTCCGATCGGGATACCATCAAATGAAGATCCGACCATCAGATATTCCTAAGACGGCTTTCTCAACCCGATATGGATTATATGAGTTCACAGTTATGTATTTTGGATTAACCAATGCACCAGCTTATTTTATGAATTTGATGAATAAAGTGTTTATGAAGTATTTGGATAGATTCGTCATGGTGTTCATCGATGATATTCTTATCTATTCTAAGAGTGAAAGTGATCATGAAGAACATCTGAGGTTGGTGCTACAGAAGCTACGAGATAATCAACTCTATGCCAAGTTTAGCAAGTGCGAGTTTTGGATTGACAAGGTGCCATTCCTTGGACATATTATTTCTAATGGAGGAATAGCAGTGGATTTTGCTAAAGTGAAGGAGATAATGGAGTGGAGAGTGCCCACTACAGTTACTGAGATTCGGAGTTTCTTGGGGCTTGCAGGATATTATCGGAGATTCATTGAAGGGTTCTCTAAGATTGCCAAGCCTATGACCTCGCTTCTGGAGAAAGGAAGAGAATTCAAGTGACATGAGAAATGCCAAGACAGCTTTGATTAATTGAAGAAGAGATTGATGTCACCACCAGTGTTGATTATGCCAGATCTATAGAAGGGATTTGACATTTATTGTGATGCATGTGGCCAAGGATTGGGATGTGTGCTCATGCAAGAAGGACATGTGATCGTCTATGCATCTCGTCAGTTGTGGAAACATGAATTGAACTACCCCACTCATGACTTGGAACTGGCAGCCGTTGTGCATGCACTTAAGATATGGAGACACTACATTATGGGAACTAAGTGCCAAGTATACACGGATCATAAGAGTTTGAAGTACATATTCACTCAGAAGGATCTCAACCTTAGGCAACGCCGTTGGTTGGAGCTTATTAAAGATTATGATTTGGAGATTCACTATCACCCAGGCAAGGCAAATTTGGTTGCAGATGCCTTGAGTCAGAAGGAGCACGTTCATTCCACTATTGTTGTTCAGCTACCCGATGAATTAGCAAAAGATTTTGAGAGGCTCAACCTGGGAATTGTTACACATACGGAAGGAGTTACCATTGAATTGGAACCTACCTTGGAGCAAGAAATTCGTAAAGGTCAGGTTGGTGATGCTAAAATTCAAGAGATCAAGGATTTGATAACAGAGGGTAGAGGCCCGGATTTCATAGAGGATGAGCAAGGCACGGTATGGTTCAAGAATCGGATCTGTGTTCCCAATATTGATAGTCTTCGAGAAACCATATTGAAGGAGGCACATGACTCAGTTTATTCTATCCACCCAGGGAGCACTAAGATGTATCAGGATTTGAAGCAAAAATATTGGTGGTATGGATTGAAGACAGATGTGGCTGCACATGTGGCTATGTGTGATGTGTGTTAAAGAGTTAAGGCTGAACACCAGAGGCCAGCCAGACTACTGCATCCACTGAAGATACCTGAGTGGAAATGGGAAGAGATTGGCATCGACTTTATTGTTGGATTACCCCACACGTCTGCTGGATATGATTCTATATGGGTGATTGTGGACAGGCTAACTAAAGTAGCCCACTTTATTCTAGTGAAGACCACGTATTCAGGAGCCAAGTTGGCCGAGTTGTAATGGCATGGATTCTCTGCTTACATGGTGTGCCAAAGAAGATTTTGTCAGACCGGGGATCACAATTTACCTCTCGGTATTGGAAGAAGTTGCACGAGTCCTTGGATACAAGATTGAATTTAGTTCGGCTTACCATCCCCTGACTGATGGGCAGACAGAGAGGACTAACCAAGTGCTAGAAGATATGTTAAGAGCTTGTGCTCTTAAGCATGGTGGTAGTTGGGATAAGAGTTTGCCCTATGCAGAGTTCTCTTACAATAATAGCTACCAGGCCAGTTTGAAGATGTCACCGTTTGAGGCTTTGTATGGCAGAAAGTGCAGGACTCCACTGTATTGGGATCAAACTGCTGAAAGGCAATTGTTTGGGCCTGAGATTATACAAGAAGCCGAGGAGCAAGTCCAGCAAATAAGGGAGAATTTGAGAACTGCATAGTCAAGGCAGAAAAGCTATGCTAATACCCGGAGAAGACAGCTAGAGTTTAAAGAGGGTGATTATGTCTATTTGAAGGTGTCATCACTCCGGGGTATGAGAAGATTTAAAGTCAAAGGAAAGTTGTCCCCTCGCTTCATTGGACCCTTCTTAATCTTAAAGCGAGTGGGAGAGATGGCATATCAATTGGAGTTACCAGATCATCTTGCGGATGTTCATGATGTTTTTTATGTATCTCAGCTGAAGAAATGTCTCAGGGTACCTGAAGAGCAATTACCAATGGAGGACCTTAGTGTTCAAGATGATCTGACTTATGCTGAGTACCCCATCAAGATCCTGGATACACTGACTCATGTCACGAGAAATAAGGTGATAAAGATGTGTAAAGTGCAATGGAGTCACCACGGAGAAGATGAAGCTACTTGAGAAAGAGAAGAAGAGCTTCGCACAGATTTTCCCCACCTTTTCCCCTAGATCTTCCTAAATCTCGAGGACGAGATTATTTTTTAAGGGGGGTAGGATTTGTAATACTCAAAGTTGTATTCAAGGAACATATAGTAGATCTCCTCATTTCATGTGCCATACTTGCATCATAAAAAGAGCACACATGTAATTAAGAGGGATTAATTGAAACAAATGAATCCAAAATAAAATAAAGTGCATCGTATTGGAATTTTTGTTTGTGCACTTAATAACATGGATAAAAATATCTATATAGAAAAAAAATGAGTTGGAGATTGGACTAAAGCATAAATTGAGTTTTGAGTATAAAATGGTAAAGGAGGGAGAATATAAATACAAAGGAAATTTATATGTTTCCAAAAATTAATACTTTTAAAGTCACAATATAAATTGAGAATAAACTTGACACAAGTTTGAATTCTAATTCGAAATTCAAATTGAACTTGAAAATAAGAGAAAAAAGGAAATCAGGAAAAGAAAAAAAAGAATAAAGGAACTGTTGGAACTTGCTCTCAGTTGCAAGGGGATCCAACAAGGGAGAATAGTGACGTCAACAGGGTTCTCGCGCTAGATGGCAACAGCTCTGTTAATCTGTCCGCTCACGGGCACTGTGCGGGGGTATTTATAGGTGTCTGAGCGCCCAGCGCCCTATGTTAAGGACGCATGTGCCCTCGGATGCCTAGATTATCCCCAGAATATTCCCATAAAGCAGAGTTACATACTGTAATTACAGGAATGCCTTTACAAATTAGGCCCGTAACACGCAGCGGCCACGCGGGGCCCGTTACAATGGGCCGGATCACACGCGGGCTTCTGAGCTGGACGAGGCCGCTTGGCGGAGTGACGACGTCGCAGGTCTTCGTCTGGCGCCGTATCAAGCAAAGGCCTGCTTTGCCTCCGTCGGACCGGCGACTGCAGCGAAGGCCTGCTTTGTCTCCGTCGGACCAGCGACTGCAGCGAAGGGTGGCGTCTTTGCCTTCGCCCCAACATTTGCCCTCCGAGTGACCAGTTCGACAAAGTCACCTGGTGCCGAAGACGTCGCTAGATGGCGCAGACGCTGCCCTCGCTCGAAGTGGTACCGCGGGGGTTTTTGACATGACCGTTGATTGACAGCGTACTGTTGGATTACGGGTTTCCCGAAGCGCCGCGCCCTGTCGGATTGCGGGTTTCCCGAAGAGCCGCGCCCTGTCTATAAAAGGGGGCGGGGGTCGGCGCCTTTTGAACTTCACTTTCCGCGCTCGGTGCAAACCCTAGCCGCTTTTTTCCACCGTCCTACTGCTCGTCTGCCCGCCTTGCTTTTGTTCGCCGGAGATCTGGCTCGAGTGAAGCAGACCGCCCGCCGCCGCCGACGGTACGTAGCGATGCCGACCTCCTCTTCCTCTGCTGCCGCTACACCGCCGGCCGACGCCTCGCCGCCGACCGTCGCTTCGCCACCGGTCTACGCCTCGTCTGAGGAGACGCAGAGTAGTTTGTTGGCGGAGGAGTTGCGCGCCGGCGATTCTGTGAATTTTGGCGTGTCGCGGATGTCGTCGGTCCGCGTGCAAGATATGCAGCGGCTGGGTTACTTTGGCGGCGGAGTCGCTCGTGTCCCGGGGACGGAGGAAGTCCCCGCGCCGGAGGGCGAGTTGGTTGTGTTCGAGGCGTTCTTCACCGCCGGTCTCCGTCTGCCTGCACACCGATTTGTTGGCGAAGTCCTGTGGAGGTTCAACGTTCAGATACATCAGTTGACTCCGAATGCCGTAGTGGCTCTGTCGAAGTATGTCTGGGCGACGACTTCGTACGGCGGACAGCCATCAGTCGAAGTCTTTGCAAAGTATTACTGCCTGCACTGGCAGAAGAGGATGATTGGGGATGAAGTTGCTCAGTTTGGGTCCTGCACGTTTACGCCGAAGACCGGCAAGACCACGATGCAGGTAGTCGAGCTGGTTCCTTGCGCCCGCAACAAATGGGGCAACTGGAATGAGTTTTGGTTTTACGTCGCTGAGGGTACCGTCGAAGACCATGAGGGGCTCCCCGTGTCCGAGATGTGTTCACATTTTTACTCAGCGTACCCGTCCTTTGAGGTGGCGGAGGGGGATGCGGACGAAGGGGCCCTTCGGTGCGCCGCCGGCCTGAGCAGTGGACGTGATTTTGTTGAAGAATTTGTGGCGTACGGGGTGTGGCCCTTGGCGCATGGCTTGGCGTTGGGCGAAGTGTGCCCTCGCCAGATGCCTTCCCATGGTGGGAAGATGGTGCGAAGTCCTGTCTTTGCACTGGATCTGCAAAACCGTGATCCGGCCGCCTTTGTGCGTGAGGCGGAGGATGGGGCAGTGCGGCTCGTTGGTCGGTACGTGCCGAGGACAGAGGGCCAGTGTAGCTGGGATATCCGCGGGTCGAACGACCGTTTGAACAGGGTGTTTGAATTGAATCAACTGCCGTATGGCGGCTACCCCGGCCAAGACGATGTGGACCGCCGTGGAAAGAAGCCGGTGGTGGAGGCCGGAAACGACCCTGCGCCGGCGGCCGCCCCATCCTCTAAAAAGATGAAATTAGGTACTGCTATGGGAGGACTTGGGGTTTCCGATGGTTTTGCTAGAGAGCTGATGAGGACTTGCGCGGCCCCGGAGGGAAGGATGTCTTCGCCCGAGCTCCGGGAGTCTTCGGCGCGGATGCTGAGGGTTACCGGGGGTTGGTGGCCTAGGAATGTTCCTATCCCCCGCGCGGCCGGCGAAGACTTTTTTACATCTCGCATGGTTCGTGAATGGAAAGTGTTTCCTTACGGGCGGAATGTTGCTGCTATTGTGTCGGCAGTGATGGACAAGGATCGCCAGGGAGCTGCACAAAAGCGCCAGGCGGTTGTCAGGCTTCATGAAGCCCGGCCGAAGAGGCAGCGGGGGGCTGCGAAGGCTGCTGCCCCTGGCGGAGGCAAGCCGCCGCTGACGGGGAAGCCGGGCGGCCCTGTATCTAGCAAGGCGCCGGAGATGGCGGCAGGCGCCGGTGGTTCCAAAGCGACGAAGGCTGTGCCGCCGCCCGGCAGGGTGTCGGAGGTCGCGAAGGCGGCCCGAGAGTTGCCGTCGTCGGGCAAGCGCGTCGCCGACTTCGCCACCGATATCAGTGTGGAGGACTATCTTGGTGGTAAGCCCTTGGCTCGTTTCTTTTTATTTTTTTATTATTATTATTTTTTTTAATCATTCGTTGAAACGTTGCAGGGTCGGACGAGGGCTAGCTTGCTATTGTTGCGCCTGCCGCGGCGACCGTGGCGGCTGCCGTAGTGCCGAAGGCGAAGGGCGGTGCTCTTAGTGCCGGAGGCGAGGTGTCGGCATTGGCGGCCGTCAGGGATGAGGCGGGCGCTGCGTCCCGCCGGCTGAGGGAGGTGACGGAGGCACTAAGTCAGGTCCGCTGAGTTGGACTCCGTTTTTGTTTCGCGGTCTTACGTGTGTTCTGCAGGTGGCTGACTTCGCCAACCGCACGGCGTCGGGGGCCCTCACGGCAGTTGTGTCTGCCGAAGTCGAGAGACTTCGGACGCAACATGCGGACGCTGTCCGTGAAAAATCGGCCGCCGACAGCAAGTGCCGCAAGCTGGCGGACAAGGTGGCCGTGCTGGAGGGGGAGAAGGCTGACCTCCGGCGCCAATTGGCGGGAGAGAGGAGGGAGACCAACGAGGCCCTCGCACCGGCGCAGGCTGCGCAGGTGGAGGACAATCTGGCGCGGGCGGAGGGCAATCTTGCCAGGGAGCGCGCCGAGCAGCTGCAGGAGCGGCTCATCGCCCTGGAGAGCCGCGTGGAGAGGGCCGAGGCCGCGACGCGCGCGGAGGCCGAACGGACGCGCAAGCAGCTTATGGACTCGTACCATAAGCTGGGCGCGCAGACTGGTGACTTCGAAGTGCCGGACCGAGAGTCCGGACTTCGCTGCCTGGAGTGGGTACAGGAGGAGTTGCAGGCGCTCCCCACTATCGTGGAGGGGTTCATGTCGTATGCCTCCCTGGTCACCTGCGAGGGGGCGATGAACGCGCTCTCCCGCGAAGGGTGCCGGCACTTCGAGGTCTTCGACCAGGCCGATGAAGACTTTGAGCGAGATATCTACAAGGTCGAAGACCGCGTGGTGAAGGAATCCGTCGGTGCCCTCTATGACCGGATGTGGGGTCCGCATGGTTGCGAGGTGGTCAGGGAGCGGGCCGAGACGGCGAGGGCTTAGGTAACATTTAGCGTTTGTTTGGCGTTTGCTGGATGTGGGCTAAGTGTGGGTTCGCTGAATTTGTGTGCTGTGTCTTAGGCGGCGCGTGGCGAGAGAGTGGATGACTTCGGGGCGTTGAACAGCGAGCCGATCCCGGCGGAAGCCGTGTCCGGGGCCGCCCTGGAGGCACTCCCGGAGCCTGCGGAAGGCGCTCCGGATGCCCCCGCATCTGCTGCGGCCGGCGGGGACCTGCCCCCAGAGACCGCCGAAGGCGCGCCTGATGCCCCCGCAGCCGCTGCGCCGAGGGCTGAAGATCCTGCGACGGCGGCGGCGGAGGCGGCAGCGGAGGCAACGGTGGAGGCTCCCGCGGCGGCTGGGTCCTGGCAGGTGGCGTAATGGGTGTAGATAGTTAGGCAATTTTGTATATGTTGCTGAATTTTGGTTGCTGCGCAGGTTCAAGATTTTGGGCCTGCGCACGCAACCGCCACTACTAATTTTTGGGTGGCTTCGACCGTGGATGGTGGTAATGAATGTGTTGGGTCTGCAACTGAGTTTTCTGATTTTGCTGACTCTGGGAGCTCGGTTGAGTGGACTGAGGAGTCGACGGAGGAGGACTTGGACTATTTTGCGGCCTTGGATGTGGCAGCGGCGGAGGCTTCGCCGCGTGCTGCTAACACGGGTGGTGTGCCTGGTCCGGGCGCCGGCGGCGAAGGGCGGTTGCGAAACGTAGAGTGAGTGGGGCGGAGGGAGACCGGCTTCGTGTGAGTAGGGCTGGCCGGCAAGAACTGTTGTCTTTGCCGGCCATCGTGAGTATGGGTGAGGGGGAATTGCGAAGTCTCTTTGCGGGTGAGGAGCTTAGGATAATGTTATTTAATTATAGGGAGATGGGAATTATTCCTAAAGTTGAGCTGATGTAGAGTGTAGTGCCCTCGCTTGTACATGTGTAAAGGCTTGTGTGATGAGGTTGTGTGCCCCCGCACACTTGGCTATGCTTGCGAAGGCGTTATGTACTTGGTCTGGTGTGTTTTGTTGTGCCGGTCCGGCTGCACCCTTGGGCGACTTCTGCACGGATAGTCTTCATGGTAGACTTCGGTTTTTTCGCACTTGTTGTGCTAGTCCGGCTGCACCCTTAGGCGACTTCTGCACGGATAGTCTTCGCGATAGACTTAAGTTTTTTCGCACTTGTTGTGCTAGTCCGGCTGCACCCTTAGGCGACTTCTGCACGGATAGTCTTCGCGGTAGACTTAAGTTTTTTTTGCACTTGTTGTGCTAGTCCGGCTGCACCCTTAGGCGACTTCTGCACGGATAGTCTTCGCGGTAGACTTAAGTTTTTTTGCACTTGTTGTGCTAGTCTGGCTGCACCCTTAGGCGACTTCTGCACGGATAGTCTTCGCGGTAGACTTAAGTTTTTTCGCACTTGTTGTGCTAGTCCGGCTGCACCCTTAGGCGACTTCTGCGCGGATTTGTCGCACGCGAGGGTGGCTAGCGCTGAGCCTCGCGGTGACCTCGTATTGGTCGAATGTCGAAGGCCGTCGTCGCGGTCTTTTTTCGACGCATGTTTTTGCGGGGGATTTTTCAGTCATATATTACATGGCTCCGCCTCGTTAAAATCTCACCCCCCGGGAGGAAAAGAGTGCGGACCAGAATAAGATTGTTTTTGCGAATTACAAGGGCGAATTAGCCCTGAAGAGTCAAACAAAAAATTTGCGGAGGTTGTCGATGTTCCAGGAGTGCTCCAGGTCTTCGCCGTTTGGCGTTGTGAGCCTGTAAGCGCTGGGGGAAGCCTTCGTCTTGACTATAAAGGGGCCCTCCCACTTGGGCTCCAGCTTGCCCCTGGACTCGGTCCGAGTTGTTCGGACGAGTACGAGGTCCCCTTCGCTAAATTCCCTCGGGATGACTGCGTGGTCGCGCCATGCTTTTGTCTGGGCTTGGTATCTGTTTAGGGCTTGTAGAGCGAAGACTCGGTCTCCGTCAATGAGATCCTTTGAAGTTGGCTCGTCCACGTCGGGGACGGCTGACGGAACTGTCCGCGGGGACCCATGTTTTATTTCTTGTGGGGTCATGGCCTCCGATCTATATAGAAGGCGGAAAGGAGTAAACCCAGTCGCCCTGCACTCAGTCGTGTTTAGTGCCCATACTGCCTCAGGTAACAAATCGGTCCATCTGCCCTTTTTTCATCGAGGAGCATCTTTTTGACAGCTGTGAAGATTTTTCCATTGGCGTGTTCCACAACTCCGTTGGACTGCGGATGATAGACTGAGGCGAAGGCAAGCTTGGTGCCAATGGAGAAACAAAAATTCTTGAAGTCTTGGTTGTCAAACTGCTTGCCATTGTCAACTGTTAGTTCGGACGGTACTCCGAAGCGGCAAACAATGTTTTGCCAAAAGAACTTTTGGGCAGTTTTTGATGTTATTGTGGAAACAGCCCTTGCCTCGATCCATTTGGTGAAGTACTCGACAGCAACGAAGGCGAACTTAAGGTTCCCCTGAGCGGTGGGCAGGGGCCCGACGATGTCCAGGCCCCAGCGTTGGAGAGGCCACGTGTGGGCGATCAGCTTTGTATACTGCGAGGGGCTGCCTGACCGAGGAGAAAATTTCTGGCAGGCTTCGCAGGACCTTGTGACCCGATTTGCGGCGCAGATTATTGCGGGCCAGTAAAAGCCTTGGTGGATCACCTTAGCAGCCAGGGCCCTTGGCCCTGCGTGTGAGCCGCACGTGCCGCTGTGGACTTCGCGTAGGATCTGGATGCCTTCGGCTTCGGTGACACACTTAAGCATTGGCTGACTGACCCCTTTTTTGTAGAGTTGGCCTTCAATCAGTGCGAAGTCTCGGCTTCGATGTCTGAGGCGCTTGGCCTCACTGATGTCGGCTGGTTGATAGTACCCCTGTAGGAACAGGGTTATTGGTGCCCGCCAGTCTTCGGTCATGATAAGGTTGACTATGCGGTGGCCCTCGCTGTCGTTGGTTATTTGGAGCCCTTCGGGGCTCCGGACGGCTGGCGTGCCGATGACATGAAAGAACACGTCGGAGGGCAGAGATTCGCCCCTGGCGGCAGCCTTGGCCAATGCGTCGGCCTCTTCATTCTTGGCCCGATCCACATGCTACAAGGTGAACCCCTTGAATTGCCTCTCGAGACTCCGGATGGCCGCGAGGTACTGCATGAGCGCGGGGTCCTTTGCTGCATAGTCTTTCTCGACTTGGCCGGCAACTACCTTGGAGTCTGTTTTGATGATACAGGTGGTGACTCCGAGGGCCCTTAGCTTGCGGAGGACGAGGATGACTGCTTCGTATTCTACTATATTATTTGTGCATCTGTCGGATTCCAGATTGAAGTTGAGGCGTGCTGCATATCTGTGCTTGACCCCGACTGGTGAGCTGATGACCGCAGCGACGCCTGCCCCCGCATGGCACCATGCGCCGTCGCAATGGATCGTCCAAATCTTCTCTGCGGACGGGTCTGGCTGTGTTGTTGGCCCGGTCCAGTCGACAACGAAGTCTGCCAGGACTTGAGACTTGATGGCTGTTCTGGGCTCGAAGCAGATGTGGTAGCCGGAGAGTTCGGCCGCCCACTTGGCAATCCTCACCGATGCCTCCGGGTTTCTGAATAATTCGCCGAGTCCCCTATTTGAGGTGACCCGGACCTTGAATGCTTCGAAGTAATGGCGCAGTTTGCGCAAAGACATGACGACTGCGTAGGCAATCTTCTCTAGCTCTGTCATGTTGCACTTGGACGGTGTCAGCACTTCGGAGACATAGTACACGGGGCACTGCCGGACCACGCCCTCGACAGTCTGCTCCTGCACTAGTGCCGCGCTGACCGCATGTGGCGAAGCCGCGACGTAGAGCAGCAGGGGGAGTGAGGGGTCGGGGCTGGTAAGGACGGCCAACTCTGTCAGGTACTGTTTTAATGAGGCGAAGGACGCCGCCTGCTCTGGTCCCCAGGCGAAGTCTTTTGCACCGCGGAGTGTCTTGAGGAAGGGGAGACTTCGCTCGGCGGACCTAGAGATGAATCTGTTGAGAGCGGCCAATCTGCCTGTCAGGCGCTGGACGTCCCTGACAGACTGAGGAGGCGTCATATCTATGATGGCCTAAATCTTGGTTGGGTTGGCCTCGATGCCGCGGTGTGATACCAGGTAGCCCAATATTTTGCCTTGGCGAACGCCGAAGACGCACTTTTCCGGGTTTAGGCGGAGTTGTGCGTCTCGCATGTTCGCAAATGTTTCGGCGAGGTGGTCCTCCTTGCTCTTGCTGGCGACAACAATGTCGTCGACATATGTGAATATGTTTCTGCCAACCTGCCCTTCGAGCACTGTTTTGGTAAGCCTGGAGAAGGTGGACCCGGCGTTCTTGAGTCCCTCCGGCATTCTGATGAAGCAATATGTGCCGAAGGGTGTTATAAAGCTGGTGCTAGCCTTGTCTTCTTCCTTCATGTATATCTGGTGGTAACCGGAGAAGCAGTCGAGGAGGGACATGACTTCGCATCCGGCCGCGCTATCGACTATTTTGTCGATCCGCGGCAACGGGAAATTGTCCTTTGGGCAGGCTTTATTGAGACTGGTGAAGTCGATGCACATTCGCCACTTCCCGCTCTTTTTCTGCACCATCACGACATTGGAGAGCCATGTGGGGTAAGCCACCGGCTCGATGAATTTGGCTTCCAGGAGGCGGTGCACTTCTGCCTTGGCGGCCTCCGCCTTCTCGTCGGACATCTTGCGAAGCCGCTGCTTTTTCGGCCTTACCGAAGGGTCGATTCCCAGACTGTGTTCAATTATTGAACGGCTAACCCCGACCAGATCGAGGGCCGACCAGGCGAAGACATCTTTGTTCTTGGACAGGCAGCAGAGGAGCTTCTCTTCTTCATGCGAAGTAAGGTCTTCGCTGATAATAACTGTCTGCCTGGGCGTGGCCTGGTCGAGGGGGACAGTCTTGGTCCCGTCGTTGCTCTGCAGCTGTGCCTTGTCGCGCTGCTTATTGGTTGGGCTGGCGGGCGCAGGGACCTCGCGTTGGGCTGTGAGGCAGTGCATGTTTCTTTGACCGGGCACGAAGTCCCGCTCTATGTTACGCGCAGTCTGTTGATTGCCGAAGACTGCGATGACGCCTAACGGACCTGGTATCTTCATACATAGGTACAGTCCGTAAATGGCTGCTTCGAACTTATTGATGGAGCCCCGGCCCATGATGGCATTGTAAGGATATACCATGTCCACGATATCAAAGGTTATTTGCTCACTTCGGGCATTGGGTGCTACACCGAAGGAGAGAGGCAGCTCTATTTTGCCGACGGGGAAGGTGCCCTTGCCGCCGAAGCCGTACAACGGGTTGTCCGAAGGCTTAAGCAGGCTATGGCTTATGCCCATGCGATCAAAGGCGTGGAGGAAGATGATGTCCGCCTGACTGCCGTTGTCAACTAGGACTTTGTGCAGGTCCCAGCCTGCCACGCTGCAATTGATAACCATGGCGTCGCAGTGGGGGGCGCTGCGCAGGTCGACGTCTCGTGCGTCGAAGGTTAGCGGTATGTGGGACCACTTTGTCTGCACGATAGGTCCGGTGACGGCGACTTGGTTGATGCTGCGGTAATGGTCCCGCTTCTGCCGCTTTGTGTCAAAGTCGGTGCTGGACCCCCCAGTTATCATGTGAATGACTCCACGATATGGTTGATCGGCGAAGTCTTCCTGCTTTGGAGCGTGGGGGATGTTTTGATGCTGCTGGTGTGGTGGTGGGGGTGGGGGAGGTACGATTTGTACTTCCTGATGGTGTTGGTAAGCGTGGTGCGGTGGATGCGGGGCGGGGGCGTGGATATATGGTGGAGGGGGTTGCTGGTAAGTGTGTGCGACAACCCGGGGGTTGTCGACTGGTTGCGCCCGTGCCATCCTTTCTCTGGTGGCCTTCGTCTCTGGGCAGTCTTTGGTTTGGTGGGCGCAGTCTTCGCCGTGGAAGAGGCAGTAGAATCGGCGCGGCGGCTGCGCACGCCCCCGACCCCTACCGCGAGTTCCGTTTCCGTGGCCCTGGGGGGGATACTCCTGGCGACGAGGGGCGTCAGCAGCGGGGACCTGGTTGGTGATGTTGTGCACTTGCTGTTGACTGCGACCGTCGCGACCGGAATCCGGCTGCGGGGACCTTGTCCATGTGCGGCTGGACTGTGGAGCATCTTTTGGCTTCCTTTGGGACTCAATCTTGCGCTGGTGGAGCTCTTCGGATTTGGCATACTTTTCAAACAGCTGATATAACTCCTGGAGGTTCTTTGGCGGATCTCTGATGCAGTGGCTGTAAAGGACGCCGGCGAAGGCCACTGATAGCGTAGTGGATGGCGATCTGGTCATCGACTGAGGGCAGCTGTGACTTGAGTGTTAAAAATTTGCGGTAATACTCCCTCAGAGTCTCCTTTTCCAGCTGCTTGCAGAGCGAGAGATCGGCCAGGGCGTCGGTGTCTGGGCGGTACCCTTGGAAGTTGAGCAGGAACTTGTCCCGGAGACTTCTCCAGGAATCAATGGACAGCGGAGGCAACCTGGTGAACCAGGTGAGTGCTGGACCCTCGAGGGCGATGATGAAAGACTTCGCCATTGTGGCGTCATCCCCTCCGGAAGATGCGACGGCGACCTGATAACTCATTATGTATTGTGTCGGGTCGGTGCTGCCATTGTACTTGGGGTAGGTCCCTGCCCGGAAGTTAGCTGGCCAAGGCGTCACTTGCAGGTGTGGCGCCAGGGGACTTCGCTCGTCGAGATAGTTGACCCCTTGGAATGGCGCGGCGTGCGGGAAGGTGTGGTCGCGCTGGGGGAAACGCGGGTCTTCCGGTTGCGCGCGGTGTTGCAGGGGTGGCCCATGATGCAGGCCGGGGTGGCCTTCGCGCATGTCTTCGAGTTGAGCGCGCTGCTGGAGGGGTGGCTCATGCTGTAGGCCAAGGTGGCCCTCGCGCTGCATCAGCGCAATCTCCCGCTCGAGTTCCTGGGCCTTCTGCTCTTCGTCGCGTATCATTTGCCGCACTTTGGCTAGTGCGGACACGCGCTGGCGCTTGGCCTCCAGTATCTCCTTCTGCCTCTGGAGATTGCGGTTCTTAAGGCGCAGGGCGCGCAGCTGTAGCTGGTCTTCTGCTGAGACGCCGAGGACTTCACCGTCCTCGGTGAGGTCCGCGCCCTCCAGTGGTGCGAAGCCTGAGGGCGGCTGCGGTTGTCCTTCAGGGCCACAGGTGCGGAGAGTGTCGTCTTCGCAGGTGCGGGGAACATCGTCTTCGGTGGCCTCTTGGTGGGTGGATTGGGTGAGGGCGAGGGCCTTGCCCTTTCTTGCGGCGAGCAGTGCTGCCTTCGCAGCCTCGTCAGCCTTCGGGTTAGCTCTCTTGGGTGCCATCGCGGGTGGTTTTCTCATAGCACGAACGGTGGGCGCCAAATGTTGTGGTCGTGGGTTCGAGCCCCACGGTGGGCGCCAAATGTTGGAACTTGCTCTCAGTTGCAAGGGGATCCAACAAGGGAGAATAGTGACGTCAACAGGGTTCTCGCGCTAGATGGCAACAGCTCTGTTAATCTGTCCGCTCACGGGCACTGTGCGGGGGTATTTATAGGTGTCTGAGCGCCCAGCGCCCTATGTTAAGGACGCATGTGCCCTCGGATGCCTAGATTATCCCCAGAATATTCCCATAAAGCAGGGTTACATGCTGTAATTACAGAAATGCCTTTACAAATTAGGCCCGTAACACGCAGCGGCCACGCGGGGCCCGTTACAATGGGCCGGATCACACGCGGGCTTCTGAGCTGGACGAGGCCGCTTGGCGGAGTGACGACGTCGCAGGTCTTCGTTTGGCGCCGTATCGAGCGAAGGCCTGCTTTGCCTCCGTCGGACCGGCGACTGCAGCGAAGGCCTGCTTTGTCTCCGTCGGACCAGCGACTGCAGCGAAGGGTGGCGTCTTTGCCTTCACCCCAACAGGAACTCCCTGGGCCGACTGCCTTCATTTCGGCCCACTTCCTCTTTCCCTCAGATGCGCGCGCGTGGCCCAGTTGAATTCCAGTGCGTACTGTCTCTGGTCGGCGGGGCCCGTGTCGCAGCCTCTCCACTACCTTCTTCCCCCCACGTTCATTAGCTTCACCTGCCATGCCGAAGAACGCGGCCAGCGCGATTCCTCCGTCGCGATTCCTCCGTCGCGAATCCGCGGTCGCGGATTGACTCGGCCTCCCGCCCGGACTGAGTATAAGTAGCTTGCGCACACGCTCTTTTTTTCCTCTCCCTTCTCTATCCCCAATTTCTTGTCACCACCAGACGCCGCCGCGACGCGTAGGTCACCGCCGCCGTGGACCCGCACCTTCACTGACGCTCTGGTGCTCGCAAGGGGCCGGAGCTACTCGTTGGGGTTCGTGGGTCGCGTAGGAGGAAGGAATTGGGGCAAACATGCCCTGGGGCTCTAGTGAACTCCTCGCTGTCGAAGCACTTCCAACGTGCGTCGCGGGCAAGGCGGAACTCCATTCAATCTCTGGTAATAACCTCGCCAGCGCTCCCGCATCTTTGCTCTCTGCGTTAAGTAGCGTTTTGTGCAAGCATAGTGAGCTAGAGGCGTAGATCGAGGGCGCCGGCGATGGCGCCGCCGTGTTTTGAAGCCGCGCCGTCGCGGAGTTCTTTTCCGCTGCTGGTGTCCGGTCGGGTTAGGGCAGATCGCCGCTAACCGTTGGATCCCAAGTGTGCGGCCTGGATTAGATAGGAAATAATACTTCGCGTGATTGAATGCGGGCCGTTGATCGGCATGTCGACGACTGCGATTAGGTCACAGCATAACCCTTCGCGCTATCTGATCTGAGCCGTAAACTTTAGATCTGGCGGCCAGAAACCAGGAATACCCCTTCGCGGGTACTTTTTGTTAAAGAGCCCCCGAGGAAATCACTAATCAACCCGCCATCCAGAGAACACTATTCTCTGTGTCTCGGAGATCTTATGCCAGAGCCCCCCTGAGTTTTCCAGGAATTGACGCCCAGTCCAGAGCCCGTTTAAAATGTATAAATGAATTAGTAAATGTATTTTAATACAAAAATAATTCCTAGAACTTAGTTAATTCATAGAAAATTCATATGAACTCCAAATTACTCCATTCTAGTTCCTAAAATTTTGTAATTTTATTCTCCATCACCTAGAGTCTCTGTGACATGAAAACAGTAAGAAAATTAATCTCTCACTTAATCCTATTTGAAGCACATTAAACCTTAGGAAATTCATATCTTAAAATCTAGAATACCAAAAATTATGATTTCTGTTCCTAGGATTTTATTTTAATATGTAGATTATTATTGTGTATTTTATTTACATGTTTGGTGTAATGTTAATTTTTGCTATACTATGTATGTATTGTGTTGATGCGAGTAGACGAGCAAGCTACAGAGGATTCCGAGGTTCAGCTGGTAGAGACTGCTGAGCAGGAGCTCATTAAAGGCAAGTTGTGCCCTTGATCACTTACTTTTTCCCAGCCATGTTCTTATTAATTATAATGATCTGCATAGGTTAATTTTGATGGGACCCAATAGGTTACCCTAGATTTTGACTATCTTTATACCTTGTTTCACCACTGGTTTTACTACTAATTTTTGGGTAGTACATGCTATTGCTTTATGTGGATTTGGGTATAGAGATACACTATTCATGATTACTCTTTTATTATCTTTTTATTATTACTGTTCATGTTAAGATCATTAAGTTAATGGGAACATGGAGCGACCACCCGGAAAACAGTGCTACCACAAGGGTTTAATGGGACGCCCTTGGCTGATTAACTAGGAAAGCTAGTGGAGGTCTTCCTTACCCGAAAGGGGCAAGGGCAGTAGGGGAGTGGTCAGTGTAGGGAGGTCCTTGGGTTGATTTTGCTGCGATGGCGGTCAGGCGAGGGATTCCTGCACTGGAGCTTACTATAAACTGTAGCGGGATTTCTGAAGCTTGTGGAACTTTGTATAGGCCTCGTAGTGTTACCCTGCCTCGCCTCCTCGGTAGAGGTGTATGGGATTGGCAGTCTCTTGGCAGATGGGTAACATGACTTGTGGGTAAAGATGCGCAACCTCTGCAGAGTGTAAAATTGGTATACTAGCCGTGCTCACGGTCATGAGCGGCTCGGACCCTCACATGATTAATTTATGGAACTTAAATTTAATTTGACATTTGCATCGCATTTGGGATTATTTTACTATTACTTTTCTTTATTATTATTAAGGTTTGGTATTTACTTACACTTAGTAATTGCTAATAAAATTTTGACCAACTTATGAAAGCAATGCTCAGCTTCAGCCTCTATCTCATTGATCAGCCTTACACTTCATGAACTCCCACCTTTGGTGATTTCATGCCACATTATTCCCCCCGACTTGTTGAGCTATGAACGTATGTGAGCTCACTCTTGCTGTCTCACACCCCCCCCCCACAGGAGAAGAACAGGTGGTCGAAGAGGAGCCACCTAACACTGAGGCATTCGACTTGATCTAGGTGGCGTCTCCCAGTCAGCTTTATGGCGCCAGGGAATAATACTTAGTTCGCTTTACTTTATCATTTATTTTTGTAAGTCTTCCGCTATGTAATAAGTACATTTATGATATTTATGACATTTATCTCTAAGCACTCTGTTATTATGTGTGTTGTTCTTCCTTGGCGCACATATGAGATGCACCCGGATTTGTCCCTTAAATCCGGGTGTGACAAAATTTTAGAAATTGGAATGGAGCAATTTGGAGTTCATATGAATTTTTTACAAATTAAACATGTTTCTGCAATTAAATATGTACTAAAAACATTTTTCTAAATAATTTTCCTGGTTTTATCAATTATCTAGACTGGGCCTCAAATACAGAGAAGTGCAGGGACTATTCTACAAGAATTCACAAGACTCAGGCTAAACCAGGGAAGGATTGCAGGTTGTTTTTCCTTTTTCCTGGGGCTTATTTGCAGTTTTACAGAGCCGAAGGGGTATCTAGGGTTTCTGACCGTTGGATCTGAGTTCAGCGCTTAGGATTAGATCTGGCCTTTAATGAATCGGTACGCGATCTAGTTCGTCGGATCTGTGATCAAGGGCTGCGATCAAATATGCGCACGACCCGATCTCGCCCACACATTGACCATCCAATGGCCGAGATCTTATTTTACGAAACGATACCCTTCAGTCTAATCTACGCCGTTCGCCTCCGATCAGATGGTATAAGGCCCTTCTTCTCCACGCTCCGCTCTCCTCTCCCCGACGGCGCACCCCGCTACCAGAGAACTACTCTGGCGACGGCAACCGAGCTCGATACTACACCATAATGCAATTACGTGGTTTTACACGTGCACGATGCGAAGACGATTCGGTTGGAAGCTCATTTACCAGGGATTAGGCGACGATTGTGGCTTCCCACGCTACACGCGACCTCCCGGCTGGAAGCGAATGACGACGATGAATTTCCACCGAGCTGATGATCTTCGGCACCACCGGTTGCTACCATGGCGTGCGCAAACCCACGGCGAACACCTAGAGCGTGACACTGACGCCAAAGCCTGCCCGAACCTAGGATGGCGGAGAGGCACTCCTTCCTCTGACGCAAGTGCTGGTGGCGACAAAATTGATTTAGCGGCTAGGGTTCGGTCGAGTGGGAACTTGTACGAGTGGACGAGGCCAGTGCACGACGCTGACTCCCCGAAAACCCCGGCGAGATTAGCACGGCGCATGCGGGCACCGACGACTCGCACCGGCTCCGGAGATGGCGGCGGGTTCAGTTGGAGTCACGCTGACAGCCCTGGCCCACAATCCAGCCAGCAAGGAAGCTGTGAAGCGCGCGCGGGTGCATGGTTGTTAGCGGCTGCCAGTGGGGCCCACGTGACAGACGATCGCTGGAGCTGGCGCGCGTAGTCGGGCGAAATCTAGTTGGGCCTGCGCGCTGGAAGAAATAGTGGGCCAAGAAGTGGGGTCGGTCAGCCCATGTTGTATTTTACTCTTTTCTTTTATCTCTTTTCCTTTTCTCTATTTCCCAATTCAATTTTGAATTCAACTTTGAATTCAAACCTTGTGGCTCACCATTTGCACATCATATTTGTGAAATTAGGAATACTAAGTCTAAAGATTTTATTTATATATATTACTTATATTTTCATATCCCTTCTCTTTTTCTTATTTTCAAACCCTAATTTCAATTTAGGGTTTAATCCATCTTAGTCATTATTATATTTTTATTATTATCCTTATTATTTTTATTTAATACACAAACATATAAACTCCAACATGATGCACATTATTTTAATTTGGTATCATTTCTTTTAATTAATCACTCTCAATTATATGTATGCTCTTGTTGTGAGAAATATATGGCACACAAAATAGGGAGACCTATATATATTCGTTGTATACAATTTTGAGTATTACAGCACGCCCGTATGTAACACCCTAATTTTGGGTATAAAATTTCTTTTGAAATAACAATGTAAATTTAGGTGTTACCCTCATTTTTCTTTCCCCCCCTATTTTTTAAAAAAATCATAGAGAGTTATTTTATATAAATATGTGTGTTCCATTTCATATCGAAGCTCGGTATTTGTTTGCTAAAAATGATTTTGGCGATGTTTACATCCGGAAGAAGAAAAAACTAGCGCTTTTGCTTTTGAGTTATTTGGGTGTGGTCAAATATAAATAAATATACATCTATATTAAAGCCATGTGTATATATATATCTACACCTAAAAAGATAAAAGAAGAGAAAAGAAATAAAGAAAGGGAGAAAACAAAAGAAAACCCTTTTCCCACTCGTCCTAGCCGTCGACCCATTTATCGGGCACGGGGGGCGTTCTGCTACACGGGCCCCGCCCGTTAGTCAGCCACAAACTCTCTCTATCTTCTCCCCTCGGCAACTGCTTCTCTCGCCGCGGCATCTACAACAACAACCTTCCCCACGATCTCGCGAGAAGCTCGTATAAACTGCAGCCCAGCCATCCATTCTCTTACCCCTCCACTCTCTGCACAGCAGCCATACAATGCTCGTTGTCGCGCCATCGTCTCTGCGTGGAGGTTGCCATGTCGTCGTCGCTGCATGGAGGTTGCCGTGCCGTCGTCGCTGCATGGAGGAGACAACGACACGCGTGCCGCCGTTTGCCGTTGGACTCCCATGCCCGGCGCCCACCCAGTTCCACCTCGTCGTCGTCCGTGCCGAGGTGAGCTCCGTCTAGTCCCTCTCACTGTTTACCTCTCTCCTCCCTCTTCTTCCTCGGTGTGCTGCACCCTCTCTCCCCTTGGCCATGGCCAACTCTTTAGCCTGCGCACCGAGTCTCCCCCTCATGCCCCATGTGCAGCACACCCGACCCTGAGCCAACCACCGCCCCACCCTAGGTGGTGCCGTCCCATGGCCTGCGGCCAGCGGCCGTGGCGGCGCCCAGCCAGTGCCGTCCCTTCCGTTGTCCATGCGGTCAAAGAAATCTCCGTGCATGAGGGAAGGGAAAAAAAACTGCCATGCACAGTGGAGAAACTGCCACCAATGGGACCCACATGCATGGCAATTTCCCCTTTTTCCCTTGATGTGCGTTTGAGGAAAACCACTTGGTCCCCACCGCATGCAGGCATGCAAATCACAGGCCACACATACTGCGTTAATGCTTTTCCTCTATGCGACCAGTCAATTGGAAACTGTCCCTACTCCCCACACACCTCATGGATCTCTTGCAGATGCACACCTTATGGCTCTTCGTGTGGTCGGTTTTTTTAGCCAATAGGTTTGTACCATGTCACTTAAATTCGGGAATCATTAAATAAGTGGTATTTTTGCGTTATATTCGTATTAAAATTATCTTAGTTTAAAAATATTTATTCCCACTGTTGCACATTTTATTTAATCTATACTACCTATTAAGGCTGTAAGGGGTAGGCTGCCTCCCCTGGTTCTGCCTTCAGCCAATCTGCACCGTCCATCTATATGCGTCAAATCATCACGGTCCGTCTCGTCGCCTCCGCTTCAAGCCTCTTCCATCCCTCGATCGCAACTGCTCCTCTCTCCGCTCCCCTCTTCGTCGACAGCAGCCACATTGCCGTCCACCTCCCCCACACCGCCGCCGCTCGCATTGTGGCAGTTTGGTTGGCCGCAGAGCCCCCGCTCTAGGTGCCTCTAGCTCCTCCTCGGTTTCGTTCTCGCCCCCGTCTCCTTCCTTTTCTTCTTCCCCAAGTTCTTCGCCCCCATCTCGTCGCTTCCATGGCCAGACCTCAACGCCTGGCGCCTCCTAGCGACCTCCGCACGTGGGGCCCAAACAGTCCTTGCGCCTCTGATGTTGATGAGCCAGCGGCTGACGACGACGTGGCCTCGTCGCTACTGGAGATGGGGGCGCTCATGCTATCCACCGCCGACCCTCTCACCAAGGCACGACGCACCCATGCCGCCTTCTCCCGGTGGGCCGTCGGGCTCCCTGTCGGCCAGGCGACGGCCCCCTACCACCCCAAGCGCAAGGACCGCCTCGTCGAGCGCGTGCCCTACGCCCGTCCGTCGTCCCCCGCAGAGGAGCCGGAGAAGAAGACGGTCAAGCCGGCCTCGGCCTTGGCCTCCTGGCTCGGGCTCGGCAGCACGGAAGCCGACCGCCTCACCATCGCTACCTGGTCTGCCATACCGTCTTCCCCCAGATCGTGCGAGACCTGGGTCTACCCAGTCGCCGCTCGCCCCCTCAACCTCCAAGCCCAGGTAACCTCCGCCTCACGCTCTCCAGCTCCGCCTCATCCACTGCTAGGAAGTACACACCAGAGCGCCGCCAGAAGTTCATCGGAGGGCAACGAAGCAACCACGAGAAGATCCACACGGCCACAATGAAGGTCGACGCGGTTTCCTGCCCTTCCTCCTCCATCCCAATGCCCTGCACGCCAGGTGTTTGTGCGAATGTCTAATCCACGTTTGTGTCCGCAGATCCTGGTGTACCAGCTTTGCAACAGTGTGGCCTTCGTCCACGGCCCTGCCAGCTCCGCCGCGGGTAACCCCGGTGAGTGATCATTCAACGCTGTTGTGGCATCTCGTGTCTTGCATGTGGTTTGCTACAGATTTCATGGAGCTCACCAAAATTATGCCTGCTCGATTGATCTATTGCAGATGAGACCAAGCTCTTCCCCAACCTGTTGGGCCAGCCCTCGGTGTCAATGGTGTCGTAGACCGAGCCCGTGGTGACCAGGCCGCTAAAGGTCAGTGTTGTGCTCTCTGGTGGATAGACGTCGGGCGACCACATGTCATCTGCGACATCTTTGGTGAGTATGTGTTTGCTTGCTGAGCTTTTAATAAGATAGGCACCAACTGTAGATTTACATGTCATAAATGTTCAGTGAGCGACACATTCTTTTCTCTAAAATAGTGTAACTGAAATACTAAGTGTGCTGCTGCTAGGCTGAGCCGGATACTCAGGGAAAAGCAATTTGGGATTGAGATGAGCCGGCTACAAGGTCTACCAGGTGGGAAGAGAATCAAGGTATGTGCAATCTCATGTCGTTCTAGATACAGTACTAATGATAGTGCAACATTCAAAGCATGCTACCAATTAAAAGCTACGTAGAAGTTCAAAAAAACTCTTGGCATGACACAAATGTATGATGGTTGAAGCTTTAAAATGTATTCCAACTCCAAGAGATACTGAAGTTCAAGACATATATATATTTAACGAGAAAATTTCACTTATAAACTAATCAAAGCCAAGCCCTGCAACTGTTTTTTAAAGAGTGCTACTTCATTTTTTTAAAACGATTTTTTCTTCTCAAGTTTTTTCTTCAATTTAGTTGTGCCCATAACAACTGTGAAAGTCACCAAAAAATGATTGAGAGAGATCCTACATGGCAGTTGTTCAGACACCATAGAATTTAGCTTTTTCAATGTAGAACTATTCAAAGTAAACAACCATCTGTATCCAAGTTCCGACCTTAAGTAAAAATCACTGCTCCGCCTTGGAAATTATCACTGCCTGGGTTGTGTGCTACATCCCGACAACTATGTCCCTGCTGAACATCCTTCCAGTCCCTAAATTATTTCCATTTATCGTGCCTTGTCTCCTGTTTGAGAATACCATGTCAGTAACCAAGTTCAATGCCATGATCTATGGCTTGTTCCAGCTAGGGAGTAACCAACCTTTTGTTTTGTGATCTATTATGACTTGTTTTCTATATGTTCTTTATGTCTTCTACTTGCATTGTAATCCTTGTTTTTTCTTTAACAGAGCTACAGCCGTGATTTGTTTATGTTTCTGTACATTCTTCTCATCATAGCCAGTGGCGAATCTAGGATTTAAAGTTAGGGTGGTCCAATCTTATAAAAATCAAAACAAATAAATGAGTTTGCATTTTAAGTCCTACAACATATGAGAATCAAAAGAAAATAAATCAAAATCATCTATATACTGTAGCAGATTAAAATTAGAGGGTGGCCCACCCTGTCCACCCTCTAGATACGTCACTGATCATAGCATCAGTGCTTACATCACTTAAGAAGCATCATGAAAAATCAGCATTTTCATGAAAGTCCATACTCTATCTTAACCACCACCAAACCGAGGAATGGAAAGGGTGGATGCTGGTTAGTGAGCGCCTACTCCATCGAGACCACCTGCCACGCGCCCAGGCTGCAGGATGCCTACGGCGAGGTCTACTGCCGTAAGTAGGCTAATTGAGGTGATTCGCCACCTGATTTTTAACTATGTTCTGCCATTCCTTAAGTGCAAAGAGGAACTCGAGTGTGGTGGCCTATCAAGTATTGCTTTTTATTTTTGTCCAATACATGAACATAATCATTAATCTTCTGTGTAGATTGTGTGCTCTGTTCACAGCCCATTGGTTCTAGGCTATTAGAACACATTACTCATTTGTTCGCTTTTCAGCTAATAGTTTAGCTCATTAAACTACTTGTGGTCCTGGTGATCATAATAGCTCCATATGTTAGCAAAATGTTAGCAATGTCTGCTGGTGGGTGTCTGTGATTTATTATTCATATGCACTAGGCGTTCTTATGATATTTGTAGTTTTCTTTAGTATATGAATTTGGCATTTCTGCAGGGTGAACACAAATTAGGGAACATAAGTTTATGATAGTGTCGGCGTTTCGAGACCGGGGGGTCCCTAGGCCGACGAGTGAGTGTGTCGCGTGCCCCAGCCCAGATGGGTCGAGCGCGTGGGCGAGCGCGAAGGGGGGAAGAGCGAGGCGGCCGGAGCCGGGTCGTGAGGGAGGCGGAGATCCCGCGGCCTTCGTGTTCGTCCCACGCCCAGGTCGGGTGTGCTTGCAGTAGGGGGTTACAAGCGTCCGCGCGGGTGAGGGGAGCGAGCGGCCCCAAGAGAGCGCCTGCCCCTGCCCTCGTTCCCGCGAGGCCAACCTTCTCTAAGAAGGCCCTGGTCCTTCCTTTTATAGGCGTAAGGAGAGGATCCAGGTGTACAAATGGGGGTGTAGCAAGGTGCTACGTGTCTAGCGGGGGAGAGCTAGTGCCCTAAGTACATGTCAAGGTGGCAGCCGGAGAGATCTTGGCACCCAGCTGGTGTGGCGTCGTGGCCGTCGGAGAAGCAATGGAGCCTGGCGGGGGGGACAGCTGTCGGAGTGGTTGGGCCCTTGCTGACGTCCCCCTGCTTCCGTAAGGGAGCTGAGAACCGCCGTCGTCATGGGTCCAGCGGGGCGCCATCATTGCCTATCTGGCGGAGCTAGCCAGATGGGACGTCGGTCCTGTTTTCTGCGGCCCGAGTCGGCTCGGGGTAGGGTGATGATGGCGCTTCCTGTCGACGTGGCGGACTCGTGCCCTAGGTCGGGCGACGTGGAGGCTCCTCCGAAGCCGAGGTCGAGTCTGTCCTGCATGGCCGAGGCCGAGCCCGAGCTCCTGGGTCGGGCGAGGCGGAGGTCGTTCGGCAGAGGCCAGGGCGGAGTCCGAGCCCTGGGTCGGGCGAAGCGGAGTTCGTCGTCTTCCGGGGCCTTAGCCCGAGTCCGAGCCCTGGGTCGGGCGGAGCGGAGTTCGCCGTCTTCCGGGGCCTTAGCCCGAGTCCGAGCCCTGGGTCGGGCGGAGCAGAGTTCGCCGTCTTCCGGGGCCTTAGCCCGAGTCCGAGCCCTGGGTCGGGCGGAGCTGAGTTCGCCGTCTTCCGGGGCCTTAGCCCGAGTCCGAGCCCTGGGTCGGGCGGAGCTTCCTATGGCGCTTTTGGCCAAGCCTGGTCGCCCATCAGTCTCACTCTTTGCGTCAAATGCCCCAGTGACTTGGTCGGTCGGCGCGGTAATTTAGTCAGGGTTGCTTCTTAACGAAGGCAAGGCCTCGGGCGAGCCGGAGATGCGTCTGTCGTAAAAAAGGGGGGGCCTCGGGCGAGACGGAAACACCTCAGGGTCGGCTGCCCTTGCCCGAGGCTAGGCTCGGGCGTGGCGTGATCGAGTCGCTCGTATGGACTGATCCCTGACTTAATCAAACCCATCAGGCCTCTGCAGCTTTATGCTGATGGGGGTTACCAGCTGAGAATTAGGCGTCTTGAGGGTACCCCTAATTATGGTCCCCGACAGTAGCCCCCGAGCCTCGAAGGGAGTGTTAGCACTCGCTTGGAGGCTTTCGTCGCACTTTTTTGCAAGGGGACCAGCCTTTCTCGATTGCACTTTGTTCCGGTGGGTGCGCGCGAGCGCACCCGCCGGGTGTAGCCCCCGAGGCCTCGGAGGAGTGGTTTCACTCCTTCGAGGTCTTAATGCCTTGCATAATGCTTCGGCTGGTCTGGCGGTTCCCTCATGCGAACAGGCCGTAGCCCGGGTGCACTGTCGGGGCCCAAGTTCTCGGGCTGGTATGTTGACGCTGTCAACGGTTCGGCCGGAGCCGGGTTTGCGAGAGCAGCCCCCGAGCCTCCGCACAGAGCGAGAGGACGATCAGGGACAGACTCGGCTTTTTTACATACGCCCCTACGTCGCCTTTCCGCAAGGAGGAGGGGGGGAGAGCGCCATGTTACCCTCGATGGGCACCGAACATGGTGTCTCCGGTGAGCTGCAATCAGGTAATCCGAGTGGACGTCCGTGCCCCGTTCGTTGGGGGTCGGCTAGGGGCCCGGAGGCACGCCCAAAAGTACCTGCGGGTGACCTGCCGGACCCGGTCCCCTGGCGACGGGGTCAGAGGGCTCGATGCCTCCCTTCGATGGGATTCCGTTACAGGATCGTTCCCGCTGGTCTCGGAAATGTCCTAGGGTACCTCGGGAGCGCAGCCCGAGCCTTGGTTATGTATCGAACGTACCCCTGGTCATCCCTCGCTCGGTGTCTGAGGCGACTGTGAACCCTTCGGGGGGCCAGCCTTCGAACCCCTGATCAGTAATGGGCGCGGAGCCCGAGTAGCCTGAGGCGGTCGTGGAACCTTTCGGGGGGCCGACCTTCGAACCTCTGACAAGTAGTGGGTGTCGGGCCCACGCGATCTGAGGCGGCTGTTGAACCCTTCGGGGGGCCAGCCTTCGAACCCCTGATCAGTAAGGAGGCTCGGAGCCTAGTTCCTTCACGGGGAAGGATCCCTTTGGGGGTATCCCCTTTCCTGGTCCCTGTTGCAAGAGATAGAGAAAGAAGGAAAAGGGAAAAAGGATACGAAATTGAACGACGTGGCATACCTTTTTTAGTGTGGTCGTGAAGGCGAAACGTCGCCAGCTGCTCCTGCCAGAAGCGCTGCCCGTCGAGCTGCGGAGTTAATGCGCCGGGGCGAGTAGTTGGCGAGGCTGCCGTTGCGCGTGCGCGAGCCGTTCGAGGAGCGGGTCACGGGCGTGTCGTCCTCACACCGTGAGAGGGGGTTCTCTCGCTGCCTCCGGATGGGACGTGAGCCGAGCCTGCAGGATCAGCCTGTCTTGTAGTGTGTGCTTTGTGCGACCGTCGAGGCCAGAACAGGGATGTTAGTGAAGCTGCGTCTCTTTTCCTCTTGTTTCAAGCATCTGGACTTTTTGTCGGTAATAGGGATGTTAGTGAGAGCGAGAGTTGCTTCTCGTGGAAGGTGATGAGTGAGGTATCTGTATCCCGGAGGCGTGGGAGTCCCTCGGCTCGGTCGGCCTTGCCGCTTACGCGTACTTTCACCCGTCCATGAGGCCCTATCACCGACTTGGTCGAGAAAACTCGAAGAATCGCTTCGACAGAAGGGCTTCCGAACGTAGGGACTTGTTCGATCCGCGGAGTCACCTTATCCGAACGCGAGTTACTTATCGCAGAAGGTGATGAGTGAGGTATCCGTATCCCGGAGGCGTAGGAGTCCCTCGGCTCGATCAGCCTTGACTGCTTACGTGTACCCCGTCGTTTCCAGGACCCACTTTTCGAAGTAGTCAAAAAGCACGAAAGATATTCTGGTAAAAGAGATTTTCTGTTCGAGGAAAATTTTGACGCAGAGGGGGTTTCCCCCCTTTTAGCCCCCGAGGGAGGGTCGGGCTTTGCCGAGGCGAGGCCGACCCTTCCTTGTTGACTAAACTTTGCGTGGGTGCGAGGTATATGAACAACTTGGAAACATCTTAAGGGTAGAAGCGACGTAGCTGTTGGATGTTCCAAGCGTTGTCGTAGACCTTGCCTTGACTGTTGGCCAGCTTGTATGTTCCGGGCTTCAGAACTTTGGCGATGACGAATGGCCCCTCCCAGGGGGGCGCGAGCTTGTGCCTCCCTCGGGCGTCTTGCCGCAGCCGAAGCACCAGGTCGCCCACCTGGAGGTCTCGGGGTCGGATCCCTCGGGCGTGGTAGCGTCGCAGGGACTGCTGATACCGCGCCGAGTGTAGTAAGGCCCTGTCCCGAGCCTCGTCCAGCTGGTCCAGTGAGTCTTCTCGGCTAGCTTGGTTGCTTTCATCGTCGTAGGCCCTCGTCCTCGGGGAGCCGTATTCCAGGTCAGTGGGCAAGACGGCCTCGGCCCCGTAGACCAGGAAGAACGGCGTGAAACCTGTGGCTCGGCTCGGCGTCGTCCTCAGGCTCCAGACCACCGAGGGGAGTTCCTTCATCCATCGCTTGCCGAACTTGTTGAGATCATTGTAAATCCGAGGCTTGAGCCCTTGTAGAATCATGCCGTTGGCACGTTCTACTTGCCCATTCGACATGGGATGAGCTACGGCGGCCCAGTCTACCCGGATGTTGTGATCCTCGCAAAAATCCAAGAATTTTTTGCCGGTGAACTGGGTGCCGTTGTCGGTGATGATGGAGTTCGGGACCCCGAAGCGATGGATGATGTTGGTGAAGAACGCCACCGCCTGCTCGGATCTGATGCTGTTCAGGGGTCGGACCTCGATCCACTTGGAGAATTTGTCGACGGCGACCAGCAGGTGCGTGTAGCCCCCGGCGCCTTCTGCAGAGGGCCGACGAGGTCCAGACCCCACACAGCGAAGGGCCAGGTGATGGGTATCGTCTGCAGAGCCTGAGCGGGCAGGTGGGTCTGCTTCGCATAGAATTGGCACCCTTCGCAGGCGCGGACAATTCTAGTGGCGTCAGCCACCGCCGTCGGCCAGTAGAAGCCTTGGCGGAAAGCGTTCCCGACGAGGGTTCGAGGTGCTGCATGATGGCCGCAAGCCCCCGAGTGTATTTCCTGCAGGAGTTCCTGACCTTCGGCGATGGAGATGCATCGCTGGAGGATGCCCGAGGGGCTACGGTGGTAGAGCTCCTTCTCATCGCCCAGCAAGACGAACGACTTGGCGCGTCGCGCTACCCGCCGAGCCTCGACTCGGTCGAGGGGCAGTTCTCCTTGGCGGAGATATTGCAGGTACGGGGTCTGCCAATCTTGATCTGGCGTGACCCCGCTCCGCTCCTCCTCGATGCGCAGTGCTTCGCCCTCAGGAGTCGAGGGTTCCTCGGGCTGAACCGAGGATGGCTCGGGCTGGGCCGAGGTCACCTCGGACGGGGCCGAGGGCGTCTCGGGCTCGGGCGTGTCGCCGATCTTGACGGAGGGTTGGTGCAGATCCCGGGAGAAGACGTCCGGGGAAACCGTTGTTCGCCCCGAGGCTATCTTTGCCAGCTCGTCCGCAGTCTCGTTGTAGCGCCGGGCGATGTGGTTAAGCTCGAGCCCGTAGAACTTGTCTTCTAGGCGTCGAACCTCATCACAATAGGCCTCCATCTTCGGGTCGCGGCAGTGGGAGTTCTTCATGACTTGGTCGATGACGAGCTGCGAGTCGCCGCGTGCATCGAGGCGTCGGACCCCTAGCTCGATGGCGATTCGCAATCCGTTGATCAGAGCCTCGTACTCAGCCACATTGTTGGACGCCGGGAAATGGAGGCGGAGCACGTAGCGCAGGTGTTTCTCGAGGGGCGAGACGAAGAGCAGGCCCGCGCCGGCTCTCGTCTTCATCAGCGACCCATCGAAAAACATGGTCCAGAGCTCCGGTTGGATCGGAGCCGTCGGCAACTGGGTGTCGACCCATTCGGCTACGAAGTCCGCCAGTACCTGGGACTTGATGGCCTTCCGAGGGGCGAACGAGATTGTTTCGCCCATGATTTCCACCGCCCACTTTGCGATCCGTCCTGAGGCTTCTCGGCACTAGATGATCTCCCCCAGGGGGAAGGATGACACCACAGTCACCGGATGAGACTCGAAGTAATGTCGCAGCTTTCGCCTCGTCAGGATCACTGCATACAGCAGCTTCTGGACTTGTGGGTAGCGGATCTTGGTCTCGGACAGCACCTCGCTGACGAAGTAAACTGGCCTCTTAATGGGCAAAGCATGCCCCTCTTCCTGCCTTTCGACCACGATCGCGGCGCTGACCACCTGAGTGGTAGCGGCGACGTAGACCAAGAGGGCTTCTCCATCAGCTGGGGGTACCAAGACGGGTGCCTGGGTGAGGAGCGCCTTCAGGTTCCTGAGAGCTTCCTCGGCCTCGGGAGTCCAAGTGAAGCACTCGGCCTTCCTTAAGAGACGGTACAGGGGCAGGCCTCTTTCGCCGAGGCGCGAGATGAAACGGCTCAAGGCCGCGAGACATCCCATGACCCTCTGTACGCCTTTTAAGTCCTTGATGGGCCCCATGCTTGTGATGGCTGCGATCTTCTCTGGGTTGGCTTCGATGCCCCGCTCGGAGACGATGAATCCCAAGAGCATGCCTCGGGGCACCCCGAAGACGCACTTCTCGGGATTGAGCTTGACGCCCTTCGCCTTGAGACACCAGAATGTCGCTTCAAGGTCGGAGAGAAGGTCAGAGGCTTTCCTCGTCTTGACTACGATGTCGTCGACGTAGGCCTCGACCGTGCGACCGATGTGTTCGCCGAACACATGGTTCATGCACCGCTGGTACGTTGCACCCGCGTTCTTCAAACCGAACGGCATGGTGACATAACAGTACATGCCGAAGGGCGTGATGAAAGAAGTCGCGAGCTGGTCGGACTCTTTCATCTTGATTTGATGATACCCTGAGTAGGCATCGAGGAAAGACAGGGTTTCGCACCCTGCAGTGGAGTCCACGATTTGATCGATGCGAGGTAGAGGGTAGGGGACCTTCGGACATGCTTTGTTGAGACCAGTGTAGTCTACACACATCCGCCATTTCCCCCCTTTCTTCCTCACAGGTACAGGGTTGGCAAGCCATTCGGGATGGAATACCTCTTTGATGAACCCTGCTGCCATCAGCTTGTGGATCTCCTCGCCTATCACCCTGCGCCTTTCCTCGTCGAATCGGCGCAGAGGCTATCTGACCGGTCGGGCTCCGGCCCGAATATCCAGCGAGTGCTCGGCGACATCCCTTGGTATGCCAGGCATGTCCGAGGGACTCCACGCAAAGACGTCGGCGTTTGCGCGGAGAAAGTCGACGAGCACTGCTTCCTATTTGGGGTCGAGCCCGGAACCGATCCGGATCTGCTTGGAGGTGTCGCCACTGGGGTCGAGAGGGACGGCCTTAACCGTCTCCGCTGGCTCGAAGTTGCCGGCATGTCGCTTCACGTCCGGCACCTCCCGGGAGAGGTTTTCCAGGTCGGCGATGAGGGCCTCGGACTCGGCGAGGGCCTCAGCGTACTCCACGCACTCCACATCGCATTCGAACGCGTGTTTGTACGTGGGACCGACGGTGATGACCCCATTGGGGCCCGGCATCTTGAGCTTCAGGTAGGTGTAGTTGGGGATGGCCATGGACTTCGCGTAGCATGGCCTTCCCAACACTGCGTGGTAGGTTCCTCGGAACCCGACCACTTCGAACGTCAAAATCTCCCTTCGGAAGTTGGAGGGTGTTCCGAAGCAGACAGGAAGGTCGAGCTGTCCGAGGGGCTGGACGCGCTTCCCAGGAATGATCCCGTGGAAGGGCGCAGCGCCTGCTCGGACGGATGACAGATCGACGCGCAGGAGCCTGAGGGTCTCGGCGTAGATGATATTGAGGCAGCTGCCCCCATCCATCAGGACCTTGGTGAGCCTGACGTCGCCGATGACGGGATCGACGACGAGCGGGTACTTCCCCGGGCTCGGCACGTGGTCGGGGTGGTCATTCTGGTCGAAGGTGATGGGCTTGTCGGACCAGTCTAGGCAGACTGGCGCCGCCACCTTCACCGAGCAGACCTCCCGACGCTCTTGCTTACGATGCCGAGCCGAGGCATTCGCCGCATGCCCTCCGTAGATCATGAAGCAGTCGCGGACCTCGGGGAACTCTCCTGCTTGGTGATCTTCCTTTTTGTCGTCGTCGCGGGCCCTGCCACCCTCTGCGGGTGGCCCGGCCCGGTGGAAGTGGCGCCGAAGCATGACGCACTCCTCGAGGGTGTGCTTGACGGGCCCCTAATGGTAGGGGCACGTCTCCTTGAGTGCCTTGTCGAAGAGGTTGGCGCCTCCGGGGGGCTTCCGAGGGTTCTTGTATTCGGCGGCGGCGACAAGGTCCGTGCTGGCGGCGTCGCGTTTCGCTTGTGACTTCCTCCTGCCTTTCTTCTTGGCGCCGAGCGGAGTAGACGCCTCGGGAGCATCCTCCGACGGGCGGCCCTGGGGCTGCTTGTCCTTTCGGAAGATGGCCTCGACCGCCTCCTGACCAGAGGCGAACTTGGTGGCGATGTCCATCAGCTCGCTCGCCCTGGTGGGGGTCTTGCGACCCAACTTGCTCACCAGGTCACGGCAGGTGGTGCCGGCAAGGAATGCACCGATGACATCGGAGTCGGTGAGGTTGGGCAGCTCGGTGCGCTGCTTCGAGAATCGCCGGATGTAGTCCTGAAGGGACTCTCCCGGCTGTTGCCGGCAGCTTCGGAGGTCCCTGGAATTCCCGGGGCGCACGTACGTGCCCTGGAAGTTGCCGGCGAAAGCTTGGATCAGATCCTCCCAGTTGGAAATCTGCCCCGGAGGCAGGTGCTCCAACCAAGTGCGAGCAGTGTCGGAGAGGAACAGGGGGAGGTTGCGGATGATGAGGTTGTCGTCGTCCGTTCCACCCAGTTGACAGGCCAGGCGGTAGTCCGCGAGCCACAATTCCGGTCTCGTTTCCCCCGAGTACTTTGTGATAGTAGTTGGGGGTCGGAATCGGGGCGGAAACGGCGCCCGCCGAATGGCCCGGCTGAAGACCTGCGGACCGGGTGGTTCGGGCGAGGGACTCCGATCCTCCCCACTGTCGTAGCGTCCCCCACGCCTGGGGTGATAACCTCGGCGCACCCTTTCGTCGGGGCGGGCCCGACGGTCGCGATGAGGGTGCTTGTCGCCGCGGTGGCCCGGGGCCGCAGGCGCGGTGTTGCGCGTGCGCCCGGTGTAGACCGAGGCTTCCCGCATGAGTCGGGAAGTCGCGGCACGAGGTTCCGAGGGGTACCCCTGCCTTCGGGAGGCAGATCTCTCGGCCCGCCGGGCCGCAGCGCCTTCCAGGAGATGCTTGAGCTCTCCCTGGATTCGCCGACCCTCGGTGGTTGATGACTCCGGCATCGCGCGGAGGAGCATCGCTGCGGCGGCCAGGTCCTGACCGGTTCCGCCGGATGCGGGTGGCGATCTGTCCCTGGCATCGTTGGCGATGCGGTGCTGGAGACCTTGGGGCAGATGACGTATTTCTCCGGCCGGGGGCTGGCCCGCCCATACCTGCCCGACGTCCCGGCGGATTGCCTCGAGCGCTCCTGCTCCCTCATCGAGCCCGGCCTGCGCCCCGCGGACTTGCTCGAGCTGTGGGTCGTGACCCCCCGCCGGAACGGGGACCACAGCTAGCTCCCGCGGGATGTCGGTGCGAGGCGCTGGCCTAGGGGGATCACCATCCTCCGGCATGCCGAGACAGCTGCCTCCGGAGGGATCCCCTAGCTCGATGTGGAAACATTCGCGGCTCGGGCCGCAGTCCTTGTCGTCAAGGCTGCGGCTGCCGTCGGAACAGTCGGAGAGGCAGTAGTTGCATGCGGTCATGAAGTCCCGCATGGCACTGGGGTTGCCAGATCCAGAGAAATCCCAGCAGATGCTGGGGTCGTCATCTTCCTCGGACCCAGAGGGTCCGTAGGTCGAGACGCCCGTCAATCGGTCCCAAGGCGACCGCACACGAAACCCGAAAGGGGTTGCACTCGCCTCAACATGAGCGCCCGCCAGAGCGAGGTCACTAGGCGGGTTGAGGTCGTGTTGAAATGACAAAGGATGGGAATCAGCCGGTACCTTGTGGTCGACGAGGAGCGACGAAGTCACATCAGGGGCTGATCGCGCCGTCGTCCTGGGTGCGAGGGCGACGTCCTGCAGGCCCTCCATGAGCGCGCTAGCGTCGTCCACTTGCTCGGGGTCGGCGTGTCGCGGGGGGACGGCGCTCGCCTTCGCCTCAAACGCGAGGGTGATGCCCGACGCGTCCTCCGTTGGGGCGCTGGGGATGTCGATTTGCTCGACAGCCGACTGAGCACAGCCTCCCGCTCGGCCCTGGTTGCCCTGCCTCCTCCTCCGATGGCAAGGGAGAGGATGGGGCGAGCTCGAAAGTTGTCCTTCCCCCACGCGGGAAAGACGTCGTCGATTCCGCCGCCGGCGGGCGGGCTGTCCGCCACCATTGTCGCTGTCGCGCGGCGGTGGAAGGAGTATCATGTCGTAGCTGCCGTCGAAAGACATGAACTCGAGGCTCCCGAAACGGAGCACCGTCCCGGGCTGAAGAGGTCGTTGGAGACTGCCCATCTGGAGCTTGACGGGAAACTGCTCGTCAACACGCAGCAGGCCCCTACCTGGCACGCCAACTGTCGGCGTTTCGAGACCGGGGGGTCCCTAGGCCGACGAGTGAGTGTGCCGCGTGCCCCAGCCCAGATGGGTCGAGCGCGTGGGCGAGCGCGAAGGGGGGAAGAGCGAGGCGGCCGGAGCCGGGTCGTGAGGGAGGCGGAGATCCCGCGGCCTTCGTGTTCGTCCCGCGCCCAGGTCGGGTGCGCTTGCAGTAGGGGGTTACAAGCGTCCGCGCAGGTGAGGGGAGCGAGCGGCCCCAAGAGAGCGCCTGCCCCTGCCCTCGTTCCCGCGAGGCCAACCTTCTCTAAGAAGGCCCTGGTCCTTCCTTTTATAGGCGTAAGGAGAGGATCCAGGTGTACAAATGGGGGTGTAGCAAGGTGCTACGTGTCTAGCGGGGGAGAGCTAGTGCCCTAAGTACATGTCAAGGTGGCAGCCGGAGAGATCTTGGCACCCAGCTGGTGTGGCGTCGTGGCCGTCGGAGAAGCAATGGAGCCTGGCGGGGGGAACAGCTGTCGGAGTGGTTGGGCCCTTGCTGACGTCCCCCTGCTTCCGTAAGGGAGCTGAGAACCGCCGTCGTCATGGGTCCAGCGGGGTGCCATCATTGCCTATCTGGCGGAGCTAGCCAGATGGGACGTCGGTCCTATTTTCTGCGGCCCGAGTCGGCTCGGGGTAGGGTGATGATGGCGCTTCCTGTCGACGTGGCGGACTTGTGCCCTAGGTCGGGCGACGTGGAGGCTCCTCCGAAGCCGAGGTCGAGTCTGTCCTGCATGGCCGAGGCCGAGCCCGAGCTCCTGGGTCGGGCGAGGCGGAGGTCGTTCGGCAGAGGCCAGGGCGGAGTCCGAGCCCTGGGTCGGGCGAAGCGGAGTTCGTCGTCTTCCGGGGCCTTAGCCCGAGTCCGAGCCCTGGGTCGGGCGGAGCGGAGTTCGCCGTCTTCCGGGGCCTTAGCCCGAGTCCGAGCCCTGGGTCGGGCGGAGCGGAGTTCGCCGTCTTCCGGGGCCTTAGCCCGAGTCCGAGCCCTGGGTCGGGCGGAGCTTCCTATGGCGCTTTTGGCCAAGCCTGGCCGCCCGTTAGTCTCACTCTTTGCGTCAAATGCCCCAGTGACTTGGTCGGTCGGCGCGGTGATTTAGTCAGGGTTGCTTCTTAACGAAGGCAAGGCCTCGGGCGAGCCGGAGATGCGTCTGCCGTAAAAAAGGGGGCCTCGGGCGAGACGGAAACACCTCAGGGTCGGCTGCCCTTGCCCGAGGCTAGGCTCGGGCGTGGCGTGATTGAGTCGCTCGTATGGACTGATCCCTGACTTAATCAAACCCATCAGGCATCTGCAGCTTTATGCTGATGGGGGTTACCAGCTGAGAATTAGGCGTCTTGAGGGTACCCCTAATTATGGTCCCCGACAGATAGCAAATGAGATCATTGAGTTCTTCTGTGATTTGATGGTTACACGCCTTCCCATCATCGCAAAATAGAGGTTTGTCTTTCACTATGATCCCAATCTTATGCCAACCTTTTATTCAGGGAATGTCCAATAGACTGGAAAGAAGGTATCTGTAGTTTGGTATTTGCAGCTCCAAGGTGATCCGAGCTCCCTGAACTTGGTCACACGCATGACGTTTTTGAAAAGATGACAAAAAATGTTTCCGCTGTAGTTGACGTGCCTAGAGCTGTTGTTAACAACCTTGTAAGCATGAATGTATTTTTGATGCAAATTCAACCAAATACTGAATTGTGTATATTGCCTATGTTCGTTCTTCTCCACTCTAAACATTTGATCCCCTTTTGAAGCTGGTTGAGAAGCCACCAGTTAAGAAACCTTCTAAGCGAATTAAGCTGGAAGTTCTAAAATATATAGCAAAAGAGCATTAGATTGATTGGGATACCACTGAGAGTGACCAGGAGCTTGTGAGACATCCTAAATAGTTGATTGTTTGTGCTACTGAACCCCGACATGCTTCATGGGAACAACATAGTTGATGTGTTGTACGTGCAGTGGCTTGTGCTACCTTCATCCATTTTTTAGTTCTGATTTTGATTCCGGGAACCCCTTATTATTATACTCAGCCTTCTTGCTGAGTATGTCCAGTTTGCTCTTCTCAAGTTCGGAGCTAGCTAGAAAAAGGAAAGTAATTTCATGACCCACCTGATTGCCATGCTATAGAGCTTGCATTATTTCTGTGACCAAATGTAATAAATTTTCCATTCCCATTATTACCCTACATGGTGCACGTAGGTTCAGAGTGGCCATGTTGTCCTGGTCTATGCCGCTATTGGCCATGTCGGCTAGCTCCTTTGTCAATGCTCAAGCGAGCTTGGTGCCACTGTTATTGGGACTGTTTCCAAACAAGAAAAGCCACTCAGGCAGCTCAGGCTGGATGCCACCATCCCATAATTTACAATAGCAAAGATGTCGTCGCAAGATCAGTGACGTATCTAGAGTTGCAAAGAAGCTGTAGTCGTCGCAAGATCAGTCTTTGTAATTTTTCTCTCCTCCAACTGCATTTGCATTTTTAAATACATCATGTGTCCCATAGTCTATTAGCTATGTGCTAAGGCAAATAGGAAAGTATGGCTATTGTTATAAGTGATTTTAGCTTTTCAATGCAGCAACTACAGCTTCTTTGCAACTCCATTTTCCATCTCATGTTTTCAGTATAGTTGATTTTGCAAACTGAGGGAGGTGCCGGAGGAGCAAATTTTTCTCAGTTTGGCGCTGATTTATCAAGGTACGTACATGCTTGTGTTCAATTTGCTTGTTGTTCAGTGCTTGCTTGAGCCTAAATACAAAATCAACTGTACTGCAAAAAAAGTATTGAAATGGCATACTTGATGCCAATGTGTTCAGTGTGCTTGCTGTTCAATGTGCCTTCTGTTCAGTGCTAGATGTGTTCCTTGTTCTGTCATATTTCAATATTGTAAACATTGATGGACACAAACTCATATTGTACTTAAAACAAGGTATTGAAATGGCATGCTTGACAGGTAACTGACTGTTGTAGTATCTTTGCTAGCATGCGTGCCAGTTTTTCAAGTTGACAGGTAACTGTATTGCAAAAGAATATGGTACTTATGCACCTAAGGAGAAAGGGAAGAAGCGTACTTTTTTTGGCTCTGGTATGTGTAGCTCCCATTTTAGATTTTACCAAGTATCAAATGTACACTTTTATTGTTTGATGACTAACATCATGCAGAGGTATTAATTTTTAAAAAATGACGCTGAACCTTAAAACATATTCAAACCATTCCTTTACATCATGCAGAGGTACGATATTAATTCCATGGATCGATGAGTTAAATGGCTATTTTAAGCTAAAGCTTGTTTTCCTTTACAAGAGGGGTTTTTATCTAAAAGAATATCTTTGGAGTGGTTCTTTGACATTCTATGAAACCATCCTTTTTATTTGATGCCACATGTCAGACGTCATATTTAAATGTGCATACACAAATATACTAATTGTTTTAGCTGACCTAGAGTTTATCTAAAAGACTCTGATAGGCTGAATGTATGAGTTGTTTCTTGCTGTAAATATGGATTGGTAATGAATAGAGAAAATAGGTAGTGTCATCACTTACACAGTCAAATTTCTTGTAGGGAAGCATGTGATCTGTAGTGTTTAAAATTTGCTCATTAGTTCTCTAAAAGCTGAACAAGTTCCTTCGCATTTGTTTTGGATTGCAGAATGAATACTTCTTCAGGTACAGGGATGACCGGAATGCAGCAGAAATTTTCAGAGCTAATGCTGATATAAATGTACTTAAATCACACTGTAATAGTTAGGTAAATCACACAACCTGTCTTCAATATGTCTGCAGTTAATATATCATTTAGGAGTAATGAGTTGTCAGCTAAAATGCAGTTAATATGCATGCCACTACTTTGTTAAAGCGAAGATGCATGCCACTTCTTCTAGAGCAAGTGAATGGGGTATGAGTTGGATGTTTTAAGTCTCTGTTTGATGTGATGACTCATGCTCAATGTTATTTTTTAAGAGCAATCAAGTGAAGAGTGGGTCGATGGATGCGGGCGGGTGGGAAGCGTGGAGGGGGAGGCTGCTGGAGCAGCGCCGAGGCAGGGGGAGCGGAGTCGAGGGGCAGGGGCGTGGGCGTGGGCGCGGACCTAGGAGAGGCAGCGCGGGGGATAACGCAGAGTGTAGCCGCGGTATCGCGAGCGCCCACTCTAGGCACTTAATTAGTAGTAGGGATGAAAGAAGAACCTTTTGACCAAATTTAGAAAAAAAATCTTTTGAGGCCCCAAAAGTTACACCTTGGCATTGGTTAGCAGCTTTATAAATATTTTTGAGATTGATAACTATGATGGTTAATAGTGAAGTGTATTGGGGCCACAGGACTAAATTCAAGGAATGCTATTGAACAAAATTAACAAGTCGAGACTGAATTAGTTAATTATCTTGCCAAGCTTTTTTCCCTTTCTTTTTTTGTGTAAGTGCGTAAAGGTGTGTTACATGAACTCTGGGAAACTTTCCTTTTAATCTTCTCTTGCAAAAGAAATTGCTTCTTAGTTCAATTGATATAGTTACTGAAACTCATATTCTGTTAAGCAAATATCTTGTTATCTGAAGCATTCCACAGAGCCATTCTATTCTTCAAGTTGATGACAAATATAATTTAAGTTTGTTTCGTCGTGCTATATACTTGTTCTATATATTCAGCTCATCCTTTGGGACATTTTGCTGCTAGGAAGAAGACTATTTACCCACCTCAAGGTTTACAAAGGGGGAGAACATCCGCACCAGGCTCAAAAACCTGTCCTCCTCCCTATCAATGAAAACAGAATACAAAAACCGGCTAGAGAACCCCATGAATTGAAAAGGATGTAGTGTCCTGTTGATGACAAATATAATTTAAGTTAGCTTCGTCGTGCTATATACTTATTCTATATATATTCTGCTCATCCTTTTGGGACATTTTGCAACTAGGAAGAAGATTATTATAGTTGGTCCATCGGATCAATTGTTGTAGATTTCATAATAACTTGTTTGACTAACGTGAAAAACTGGAATCTTCATTGTTTTTGAGCAGCCGCCTAGGTCTTCATGTGTGCCCCCAAGGTCCTCAGTCACGATGACACAAGGCATCACAAGGCTCAAGGTCAGAACCTCATAAAGAAGCTGAAAATTAAAAGAATCATCATCTGTTCAAGGTTAGAACTGAATCTAGACATTGAACATCTCATTCAGAAAAAAAGAAGGAAGCGTCTCTTCAGATATGCTGCTCTATGTATAACCTGTACACAAATAGAACTATTGGTCTATTCTAGAATGAAAAACTAAACTAAGTTGTACAAGAACATGTTAAAGCAAGTTGTGGTTCACCAGTGTTGTGCAGGTTTAGCTGGTACTCAATGGAAAACACATTTCCACCAGGTATACTAGAGATCTGCTATGTTAATTACCGATGATCTACTGTCATTGACCTTAGAACCATATTTGGAAATGACTTGGTGAATACAACTATTTAAATACACTATCTAAACTCAAACAATTGAAATTGTTGCAACCTATAATCTGGTGATAACGATTTTTATATTGATAATTAGTACTTCATTGGTTCTTCATTTAATTGGAATTCAAACAATGATTTTGTAAATAATGAGTGTCAACTTTTGCTTTGCATTCTTCTGTATAGTACAACACATTGTTTATTGCATTTGAAAGTTGTTGGTCTCATGTAGGACACGGTGGCGCCAAGGTTCCACCATGGAACAAATTTACTAGAAATTTTCATTTTACACCATATATTATTGTATATGTACTAGATTCATAGAATTTTGCACCACCAGATTTTTAATCGTAGCTCTGCTCATGATCCCACTATTGCAAATAATGTCTGAATATTTGATCAACTTGTAGGCTGTAAAGGACTTGAACCAAATATTTTTCTAACTAAAATTCTTTTGCTTAGATATGCGCCAACAACACAACTTTGGAGAGGCATACTTCATGTGATGGGTGGCAGCAAGGAGGATAGCCATGAACATGGGCTCGAACCCTGGAAGCACCTTTGCTGTCACTTTCCAAGTATATTTATTATAAAATTTTACTATACCATACCAAATCTTATAAATGTAGCAGCTTGAGACATAATAAATCTTGATTGAATTATTTAAATCAGTGGTTATCATAACCTCAAGAATTATTTTTAAAAATTATGAACTTAATGCTAGATCAAATTTTGCATCATAGATATATTAGTGCATATATCTTTTTTGAAGCCTTATTTGTCTACTATGTGGTTGATTGATAATATGATCTCTGTATTTTGGGGCCAAAGGAGCTCACTGGCGCTATTGATTTGATCAGCCGCTACAAACTACAGCCATTTTTGTTTGGTCCCAGAAAAAAATAATCTTTTGTTTTTAGGCTAATTCTCAATTGTGTTGTAGTGTAGTAATAGCCTTTTACTTCTATAGCTAGGCAGCTGGTAGCCCCAAAAATCGTGCAGCAACTGTGATCCAGTGAACTAATGGTAACCTTACATATATAATCACAGTTTTATGTGCTTTCCCACGTGCAATAATTGGATCATCACATGACTAGCAGTTTAAACCATTGATGCTTGTTTAAGTGAGTTACATTGCTCCCCCCGCATGGCAGATGTATACATGCAAACCATTAATAATTCAAGTTTTTTTAGTATAGATCTACATAGCATTGAACTGGACAACTTGTTGTGTTACTCTGTGTAAGGAATGATCTACTGCTGATCTGTATTGTTCCTTGTTTTTTCTCTTTTCTTCTTTTTATGGGAAGCAGGACTGAAGATAAGATGGTTGCCTTATCATTGGCCACCACTAAAGCATGTGATGCTAATGCTGCTTTAATTATGAATGGTGATCTTCATTCTCTCCATCCTATCTTCCGAATCTATGGACACTGTCAGATTTTTCCTGGCCCTGTTGTGACACTGGAGATCTTTGAAGATAAAGTTCTGCTCAGTGTAGTAATAGCCTTTTTCTATGATTTTTATTACATATAACATAATTGGCAAAACAATATTATGTATGATTATCATTAGCTATCTCTTTCTACAAGTTATGGCCATGTGGGGGAATTTGTAGTAGTGAAACAACTAAATTAAAATAGCCCACAAATAGATTATGGAACATTTTGTATATAACACACATTTTGTATATAAGTTATCGTGATATTATATATTCCCGTTGCAACAATGCACTGTCAATATTGTATGAGTCTTTGAGTTTAGCAGCAAAAGTCTTGGCACATCATTGTTTTAGTTATTATGATCAGAACAGCCCATTTTATACATGGAGCTCGTGGCAATGGCAGCCCCGCAACACGACGATGGAGCTCGTAGTGCGCTCAGGCTCGCGCTTCTCTGCAACAATGCACTATTTTCCCATGTGAGCTCCCGTCACTATTGCGTTCACGCCGTCCGTCGCTAGAACCTTCTCGTGAATCCGTCGCTAGAACCTTCTCGTGAATTTGTGTTCCATCGCAACGCACGGGCACATACCTAGTTTATTTAAACGTTTGTTTAACCAATGGCTACTAGAACGACAATTCAATTTTAAAATCTAATTTAGTAATTCGATTTGCGCATTTATAATTAGTCACCAATATGATTAACCTTAACTGAAATGTTACTTATTAATAAGTGTTTACTGTAATCATGTTGTCATTTATTTATTATTTTCGTATTGTCGGTCCACGCATAGCATGCGCGTGTCGCGGTGCTGTTTCGCGCGCGTCGTCGCGTGTCGTTCGCGAGTGTCGCATGTTTTGTTCGCACGCGTTGTCGCGTGCCGTTCGCGTGTGTCGCGTGCCGTTCGCGCGTATCACGCATTATCCGCACGCGAGATTAAATTATTCGCTTTTAATTACTCATGTGAGTTAATTAGTTATTTATTTATTCATCAACTATTAAAACAGTAAGTTAGTCAAAACTAGGTAGTAGTATTAATTTACATTTGATTAATATCAATTAATATAATTATGTTGAATTAGATGTTCTAATTAGTACTTGTTTAACGTAAACGCGCTAACCCCTCGACCATAGCTTCGTCTATCGCGATTCTTTTTCTCGCGTAACCGTAAGGCGCTCTTTATTTTATATTGCATGTTTTTATATCGGTTTCCATTGTATGGTATAATGTTCTTATGCCTGTATATGTTTGTTTGCTTGTGCTTGTTCGTCTTCGCTGTGTGTCGCGATTAGATTGCGATCTGTTCCTGAGCTTCGAGGAATCGACGATCAAAACTTGGTGAACCACTGGTCCCGAGATCAAGCTCTTCGAGTTCTACGAGATTGAAGACCCTAAGCATCTGTTTGGTGAAGGCAAGTGTCCTCTGACCCATTATATCCCATTTACTTTATAATTCATTGTCCCACACACTATAAACAACATAAGGATTGACTAGCTTTCTATTTACCTTGTCCTTGATTACCTTTTGCGTTACTATGGTTAGCTTCATGCTAGCGCTTTACTTTAATCAATGAACATGATGAGATACAATGATGATACTATGGTTTTATTCTGGATATGATGATATACTTGTGGCATTTAAGGGGACTCGAGCTATTTCTCGAGTGCCTCTCTGTAAGGACTGGATCGTTGGATGACCGTCCGGGAAAACAGTGCAACCGTGAGGGTGGAATGGGACGCCCTTAGCTGAATAATTAGAGGAACTGGGGTGTAATTCGCTTCGCCGTTGTGCCGCTAATGGGGCTCGGTGTATGCGGCTCGCTCTACCAAGGTTGGTTCGCCCCTTGGGGAGGAGTGCGGTGCATTTAGGAAACCTAACGGGCGGCTACAGCCTCAAGGAATCTTTGTAAAGGCTTCGTAGTGAATCCCTAGACATTCACCTTGTGAGTGAATAAGGGTCTTGCAAGCCCGGGCTAGAGAGGGAATCACGACTTGTGGGTAAAGTGCGCAACCTCTGCAGAGTGTTATGAAACTGATATATCAGCCGTGCTTGCGGTTATGAGCGGCCAAGAGAGCTCCATTGATTAGAGACACTTTGATCAGAGATGTTCTGTTTACATGTGACAATAAGGATGATGGTTTTGATTATGCTTATGGTAATGTTTTCTGGTATTCTTTCTGTTTGGAAAGAGTACTATTGGGATAACAACTTGGGTTAATGTTAAAACCTAGCTCTATACTAGTAATAATTACCTGACCAACTAAAAGCAAGCTGCTTGATCCTAACTCCACATAAAGCTAGTCCACTTCAGCCAAACGGGACATTTGCTGAGTACGTTGATATGTACTCACCCTTGCTTTCACAAAACACCATGTTGCCTTTGGTGCAATCTATGCTCAGGTAAAGAAGAAGGTGTCGAGGCAGATCTCCAGGAGTTCCAGGACTTTGACGAGTTCGAGGATTAGGCTAGCGACCTCCCCCAGTCAACTGCCTATGGTGGGTTAATTTTCGTTGGCTACGTTTCGATTCTGTGTACTTTGATTTATATTATGTAAATGGCTCTAGTCTATAATATTATTACTTAATCTTTATTGTTATTCGAAGCATTGTGCTATGATGAGTCATTTATGTAATCGCTGTGTACGTGAATTTCTGATCCTGGCACGTACATGGTTTGCATTCGGTTTACCTTCAAAACCGGGTGTGACATAAGTGATATCAAAGTCGTGCTGACTGTAGGACCGCTGACCTAGAGTAGCATTGGCCGTTTTAAGGACTTATTTATTATTACTCCACCTCATCCTTGATTTTGCTTCAAAATATTAGTCACCTCGACTAATTCTATGTTGTGCTCCTATATGCCCCCTTGTCAAAAGTATTTTATTCTAGTATGGTTTACACTTCTCTCAATCTATTAGATCTGATCTCACTTTTGTGCTTGCGACATCTTTGTAGATGCCCCCTGACCATAACCTTTTTTGTCTGTTGGGATTCTTCCTTCTTTCATCATTAAATATCTACCCTTCGACTATCTTTATTCCCTTAGTATTGACATGCTCGTACTCCTAGATTCTTCAATACTCTGGTTTCAAATACTTGCCTCTAAATTTCTACTGCCTACTTAAACATTTCAGTTTGTATGTCCATGACCTTTCTGTCTTTTGAGACCTTTTCCTTTTCTGTTGTTAAGTCGCTATCTTTCGGCAATTTCTTGTCTCTTGGTATTGGTATGCTCATCTCCTTAAAATCTTACATACTACCATATTTTTATTTGCTTACCTTTATATCCAATGTCTATTTAAAACATTTCAGTTTACATGTCCTTGACTACCCTTGTTTCTTAATGATCCATGAGCGGTCATTTTATTTTGCACATCCTTGGTGATCTCGTTGTTTCCTTGTAACTTCCTTGGGTAATGAATTTTTACTTCAACCCTTCTGTTGGAACCATACCTATCTTACCCTTGATTATTTTCTCCACTTCACCACTTCGTGAGTATTGCCTTAACTCTATCTTGTTTATGCTTTTCACGATTTTCATCCTTACTCTTGTCACCTCTATATCTTACCTTGATGCTTATATTATACCTACCCTCTAAAACCTTCTCTCTTCCATCTCAATTTTGAATGGTATATTACCCATTTTCTCTTGGTAGTATCCTCTTCCTCGTCGCTTGCGAGTTTCCAACTCCATCGTTTGTTGTGCTTCTGTTTAGTGTTGCCTTTACCTTTCCCATCTCTCGACCATACCTTGGTGATTACATTATGTCTTTTATTTCAAATTGACAATCTTTGATCCCCATATTGAGAGTGATGTTTTACTTATCTCACCCTTGGCAATATCCTCTTCTTTACCGCGTGAAAGCCTGAACGTAACTCCATTTTTTGTTGTACTCATACCATTGGCTCTTCAATGCCTTCATCTTTTCTCTCATACCCTTGTTTGTTATCGCCTCTGACCCTTGCGATATTGATGTCTTCTACTTGAATGCTTACCTTGAACTTATCCTTTAAAAGCATCCCCTTTCTTTTGACAAAGTTTGAGAGCGGTAAGTTACCTAACTCTCCCTTGATTTCTTTTCACTCCTTGTCGCATTACAAGTTTTCTCTTAATTCCATGTTTGGTGTGTTTTTATTTGCTATCACCATCACCTGGTCATCCATCGATCTTACCTTGATATTTATCTTCATTCTTGCTCTTTAAAAATCTCTTCTCTTCCACCTCAATTTGAGAGTGGCAATTTACCTATCTAGCCCTTGGGCGTATCCTCTTCTTTTCCACTTGCAGGTCTTGTCTTAACTCCATCCTTTGTGGGACTTATATCCTTGGTTCTTATGCCGAATTATCTCCTCTCATACATCCTTGTACGTTATTACCTTTAAAACCCTTGTGATATCTATGCCCTTGCCTTCCTGCTTACCTTGAACCAACCCTTTGAAGCCCCTCTTTTCCATCCCTATTCGGGGATAATGCTTCATCTATTTCATCGTTGACTGCTCCCCTTCTTCGACGACTTGCAAGGTTTGTCTAAAATACATCCTTTGTTGTGTGTTTGTTTGTTATCACCTTAACCTTTGTCATCCCTCGATCTTTACCTTGATGCTTATCCTGTACCTGCATTTTAAAGCCTCCCCTCCCATTTCAGTTCAAGAGTGTTGTCTTACCCATCCCACTCTTGTTCGTTCCCTTTTCCTCTGTCGCGCTGCAAGTCCTGCCTTAACTCGATCTTTTGGTGTGCTTTTGCCTGTTACCTCCCTTACCTTTGTAATCTCTATATCTTTCTGTGATGCTTATCTTATGCCTACCTTTTGAAATATCATCTTTACCATCTCGATTTGAGAATGGTGTTTTACCTATCCTGACCTTGGTTGCATTCTCTCCATGTCGGTTACCATCCTTACTTTAGCTCCATCCTTTATTATGCTCATGCCCCTATCCTGCATGTCTTATTACTCCCCTTGCCTTTCGATGGCCTTATAGTAGTTTCCCCTTAGTAAGGAAAGACCACCATCTAGTTAACATTAACGTGTAGCAACGAGATGTGTGTTGTTTGTCCTTGTGTTATGATTGATTTGGTTCTTTGTGCTGAGTGTTGATGTGTTGTGGCCCTTGGTCCGCAATGACATCAATTTACTAGCTGAGTGCCATAGAGTTAGGTACTTGAGTGCTCTCCCTTTCTCTCTTTAATCCATCTTTGCTTACCTTTTCTATCTATACCCTTTCCTCTTGCACCTGTCTGGTTGGCAACCTCCAACCTCTCTTAATCGGTCAAGATCAGAGTTGGCAGCATCTTCATCAAGTGCGTATCAATGCTCCTGTTAAGGGGGTTAGCCGCTAACCCCAATGAAGACAATGCGATCAACTTCAACCAACAAGATCAGAGTGGCACAGCGGAACCGTGTGTGGGTCCTAACCCACAGGTCCAAGCGATTCTCAAGAATTATATCAATTGGTCTCGAGCGTTTGAAGATCAAAGCAACCAGTCCGCAAGTTAAGATGGCAGAGTCAAAGTTGAATGGAAGAAACTATGAACAACTTATGAATTAGTCTTGTTTTTTTTTCTTGCAAGCTTCTTCTTGAATCTCGAGGACGAGATTCTGTTAAGTGGGTTAGATTTTGTAACACCCTAATTTTGGGGTATAAAATTTCTTTTGAAATAACAATGTAAATTTAGACGTTACCCTCATTTTTCTTTCCCCCCTATTTTAAAAAAAATCATAGAGAGTTATTTTATATAAATATGTGTGTTCCATTTCATATCGAAGCTCGGTTTTTGTTTGCTAAAAATGATTTTGGCGATGTTTACATCCGGAAGAAGAAAAAAAACTAGCGCTTTTGCTTTTGAGTTATTTGGGCGTGGTCAAATATAAATAAATATACATCTATATTAAAGCCATGTATATATATATATCTACACCTAAAAAGATAAAAGAAGAGAAAAGAAATAAAGAAAGGGAGAAAACAAAAGAAAACCCTTTTCCCACTCGTCCTAGCCGTCGACCCATTTATCGGGCACGGGGGGCGTTCTGCTCTATGGGCCTCGCCCGTCAGTCAGCCACAAACTCTCTCTATCTTCTCCCCTCGGCAACTACTTCTCTCACCGCGGCATCTACAACAACAACCTTCCCCACGATCTCGCGAGAAGCTCATATAAACTGTAGCCCGGCCATCCATTCTCTTACCCCTCCACTCCCTGCACAGCAGCCATACAATGCTCGTTGTTGTGCCATCGTCTCTGCGTAAAGGTTGCCATGTTGTCGTCGCTGCATGGAGGTTGTCGTGCCGTCGTTGCTGCATGGTGGAGACAACGACACGCGTGCCGCCGTTTGCCGTTGGACTCCCACGCCCGGCACCCACCCAGTTCCACCTCGTCGTCGTCCGTGCCGAGGTGAGCTCCGTCTAGCCCCTCTCGCTGTTTACCTCTCTCCTCCCTCTTTTTCCTCGGTGTGCTGCACCCTCTCTCCCCTTGGCCATGGCCGACTCTTTAGCCTGCGCACCGAGTCTCCCCATCATGCCCCATGCGCGGCACGCCCGACCCCGAGCCAGCCACCGCCCCACCCCAGGTGGTGTCGCCCCTGGCCTGCGGCCAGCGGCCGTGGCGGTGCCCAGCCAGTGCCGTCCCTTCCGTCGTCCATGCGGTCAAAGAAATCTCCGTGCGTGAGGGAAGGGAAAAAGAAACTGCCATGCACAGTGGAGAAACTGCGACCAATGGGACCCACATGCAAGGCAATTTCCCCTTTTTCCCTTGATGTGCGTTTGAGGAAAACCACTTGGTCCCCACCGCATGCAGGCATGCAAATCACAGGCCACACATACTGCGTTAATGCTTTTCCTCTATGCGACCAGTCAATTGAAAATTGTCCCTACTCCCCACACACCTCATGGATCTCTTGCAGATGCACACCTTATGGCTCTTCGTGTGGTCGGTTTTTTTAGCCAATAGGTTTGTGCCATGTCACTTAAATTCGGGAATCATTAAATAAGTGGTATTTTTGCGTTAGATTCGTATTAAAATTATCTTAATTTAGAAATATTTATCCCCACTGTTGCACATTTTATTTAATTTATTTAAACATTTGTTTAACCAATGGCTACTAGAACGATAATTCAATTTTGAAATCTAATTTAGTAATTCGATTTGCGCATTTATAATTAGTCACCAATATGATTAATCTTAACTGAAATGTTACTTATTAATAATTGTTTAGTGTAGTCATGTTATCATTTATTTATTATTTTCGCATTGTCGGTCTGCGCGTACCGTGCGCGTGGCGCAGTGCTGTTGCGCGCGCGTCGTCGCGTGTCGTTCGCGAGTGTCGCGCGTTTTGTTCGCACGCGTTGTCACGCGCCGTTCGCGCCTATCGCGCGTTATCCGCACGCGAGATTAAATCGTTCGCTTTTAATTACTCATGTGAGTTAATTAGTTATTTATTTAATCATCAACTATTAAAACAGTAAGTTAGTCAAAACTAGGTAGTAGTATTAATTTACATTTGATTAATATCAATTAATATAATTTTGTTGAATTGGATGTTCTAATTAGTACTTGTTTAACGTAAACGCGCTAACCCCTCGACCATAGCTTCGTCTATCGCGATTTTTTTTCTCGCGTAACCGTAGAGGCGCTCTCTATTTTATATTGCATGTTTTTATATCGGTTTCCATTGTATGGTGTAATGTTCTTATGCTTGTATACGTTTGTTTGCTTGTGCTTGTTCGTCTTCGCTGTGTGTCGCGATTAGATTACGATCTGTTCCTAAGCTTCGAGGAATCGACGATCAAAACTTGGTGAACCACTGGTCCCGAGATCAAGCTCTTCGAGTTCTACAAGATTGAAGACCCTGAGCATCTGTTTGGTGAAGGCAAGTGTCCTCTGACCCATTATATCCCATTTACTTTATAATTCACTGTCCCACACACTATAAACAACATAAGGATTGACTAGCTTTCTATTTACCTTGTCCTTGATTACCTTTTGCGTTACTATGGTTAGCTTCATGCTAGCGCTTTACTTTAATCAATGAACATGATGAGATACAATGATGATACTATGGTTTTATTTTGGATATGATGATATACTTGTGGCATTTAAGGGGACTCGAGCTGTTTCTCGAGTGCCTCTCCGTAAGGACTGGTTCGTTGGATGACTGTCCGGGAAAACAGTGCAACCGTGAGGGTGGAATGGGACGCCCTTAGCTGAATAATTAGAGGAACCAGGGTGTAGTTCGCTTCGCCGTCGTGCCATTAATGGGGCTCGGTGTATACGGCTCGCTCTGCCAAGGTTGGTTCGCCCCTTGGGGAGGAGTGCGGTGCATTTAGGAATCCTAATGGGTGGCTACAGCCTCAAGGAATCTTTGTAAAGGCTTCGTAGTGAATCCCTAGCCATTCACCTTGGGAGTGAATAAGGGTCTTGCAAGCCTAGGCTAGAGAGGGAATCACGACTTGTGAGTAAAGTGCGCAACCTCTGTAGAGTGTTATGAAACTGATATATCAGCCGTGCTCGCGGTTATGAGCGGCCAAGGGAGCTCCATTGATTAGAGACACTTTGATCAGAGATGTTCTGTTTACATGTGACAATAAGGATGATGGTTTTGATTATGCTTATGGTAATGTTTTCTGGTATTCTTTCTATTTGGAAAGAGTACTGTTGGGTTAACAACTTGGGTTAATGTTAAAACCTAGCTCTATACTAGTAATAATTACCTGACAAACTAAAAGCAAGCTGCTTGATCTAACTCCACATAAAGCTAGTCCACTTCAGCCAAACAGGACATTTGCTGAGTACGTTGATGTGTACTCACCCTTGCTTTCACAAAACACCAGGTTGCCTCTGGTGCAATCTATGCTCAGGTAAAGAAGAAGGTGTCGAGGTGGATCTCCAGGAGTTCCAGGACTTTGACGAGTTCGAGGATTAGGCTAGCGACCTCCCCCAGTTAGTTGCCTATGGTGGGTTAATTTACGTTGGCTACGTTTCGATTCTGTGTACTTTGATTTATATTATGTAAATGGCTCTAGTCTATAATATTATTACTTAATCTTTATTGTTATTCGAAGCATTGTGCTATGATGAGTCATTTATGTAATCGCTGTGTACGTGAATTTCTGATCTTGGCACGTACATGGTTCGCATTCGGTTTACGTTCAAAACCGGGTGTGACACCGTCCCCTGCCCGTCGAGCCTCCCTGCCTGTTTCCCTGCTCCCTGCTTGCCGACCTCCCTGCACACGAGCAAGAGCTCAAGGTAGAAGATGACCGTTTTGCGTTTTGGCCCTCTAGTTTTCTATAAATTATTCCTATATTTTCTGCAGTATAAATGTATCAAAAAGAAGTCCTAAAACCTTATGTGCTACTCCCCGAAGTATACATGTAATTTGGAATCAACCCCGGCAATAGTATTTTGAATATGGACATTATTTTTATAATTTGAAAAATACATAGATTGTCATGATTCTTTAATTTTGTGATTAGGTACTAGAATCCTTTTTTGATTAATTGCTCATTTTATCATATAAAATAATATTATGTTAGTGATTGTTTAAGTACAATTTTTAATGATATAAGGAATTAAAATAAGTACTAGGTCCCATTTTCTTGGTCATGTTAATATCTAGATTATTGCTAATCATGATAAATGTGTTCATATGTATAGCACTTAATTACTTAGAATTAATAAAATATCTATTTATGTCAAAATAACCATGATTATGTTACTAAAGTCCAAATTAGTTATCTACATTAATTCTTAGAATATTAATGTTAGGTGATTTATAAATAAACATTTTTAGCCGTATGTATAATTTATATTTAGAAAGGAAAGGATAAAGCTGAAAGGACTATTATTAGTAATAAAATAATTATTTTCCGTAAAGTTTGTCAAGTCATTTTATCTGTGTTATATTAGATAAACTAGCTTTATAGTCACCTACTCATATTTTCACCAATGATAACTCAAAGTGGAAGATATAGTGGATTAATAAATATTTATGTTGTAGACATATTTATGAGTATAGTTGTGTGATATATGAATGTGTATGTAATGGTGAATGACTACCCATGTAATGGTGTATGTTTATTTATTTGGCGTATGTATTCTTTTGTATGTATGATACGTGAATCAATGATTAGAAGTTGACTGTGGGTAGACGAACCAAACACGTTCGAGGACGACCCACAAGACACGTTCGAGCAAGGCAAGTGGATTCTCCCTCTGCATTTCTATTTGTACCTAAATAATGCATATAATAATGTTTACTTTTTGGATATATTGCATAATTTGATAGGATTTGTCTAAGTAAGGATTTCCTAGAATTACCAACCCTATTCCTTGAATTACCCTGGGATAAATGCTATGCTTAGCAATTTTTGCTTTTGCTCAACTTGATAAACATGATGTCACTCTTTTAATGATACTATGTTCCAGAAATAAAGTTTTATTATGATGTTAACCCGATGCTTAAACAAGAACATTTTGTATTAAATGGAACATGGAGTGACCACCCAGGATGACAGTGCAACCACAAGTGCTATAATGGCTCTGGCTTGGGTAATTAGCTCTATAGACTTAGTGCATAGCAACCCTACCTGAAAGATGGGCAAGAGGGGGCGACAGTGGTTTGGTGGCAGCTCATGTTAACATGGGCTGGTAGTCTTGGCTAAGTTACCTCACCCAGAGGGCTATCAATACTGACGTGGAAACCTTAGCGGGTGGCTTTGTACTAAGGATATTTTGTGAAAGCCTCATAGTGGATCCCTAGCCATTCACCTAGGCAGTGTTTATGGGTCCGATCAACCTAGGCTAGATGGGATACACGGCTTGTGGGTAAAGTTGTACCACCTCTTCAGAGTGTAAAACTGATATGTTAGTCGTGCTCACGGTTAAGAGCAACCTGGACCCTCACATGATAATTGAACTTAAAGATGGAAAATAAATGTTGATCCGATGATCTACTAGTGGTTTGCTTAAGTAATTTCACTTAAGTGTTTTTGATATAATTTTATGGCCTTGATTAATTGGGATATTTGGGACACATACTTATTAGTAAGACAGGTGTTGCTAATAAAATATTGACCAACTAAAATGCTTACCGCTTATCCATAGCCTACCTTGTTAACTTGCATTATTTCCCCCACTTGCTGAGCCCCGACCATAAGTGAGCTCACCCTTGCTAATATTTTGATCAGAGGGTGATGACGAACTTCGCAGATGACATTGATGAATTTTGAGTCTAACGATGCGCCAGTCACCTTCCTGTGGAAGAGTGTCCATGTTTAATTCCGCCGTACTTTGATTATGATACTTGTTAAGATACAATGTTCTGGATGATGTAATGAAGTTACTCTACTCCCTCTTACGCCTTTATTGCATTGTATTTTCATATATTACACTTGTGACGTCAACATATGTGTGAAAAATGGATCCTTGCCAACATATGCTATGCATTCGGTTTTGGCCCTAGAACCGGGTGTGACAGCACCCTACACTCTCAAAGATGGCATTATCAGGTTTAAGGGTCGTGTGTGGTTGGGTCACACTTCTGAGATACAATTCAAGGTCATTTCGGCCCTCCATGCAAGTGCTCTGGGTGGACATTCAGGATTCCTGGTGACATATGCTCGGATCAAACAATTGTTCTACTGGCCATATATGAAGCAGCAGATTCACGACTTTGTCACTGCCTATGTTGTTTGTCACCAAGAAAAACCGGATTGGTCACGCTATCCAGGTCTATTGCAACCCCTGCTAATCCCCAGTCATGCTTGGTAGGCGATCTCCCTTGATTTCGTCGAAGGGTTACATTTATGGCTGCAGTGTATCCCTTCATGGTATGCCAGAGTCCATCGTTTCGGATCACAGTCGTATTTTCACGAGCTCTTTGTGGCGTGAACTGTTTCGATTGTCTAGAACTCAGCTTCTGATGAGCTCATCCTACCATCCACAAACGGACGGCCAGACCGAACGAGTCAACCAATGCTTGGAAACATTTTTACGCAGGTTTGTGCAGTCCTACCCTTGAAGTGGTCCTCCTGGTTATCCGTGGCGGAATTCTGGTACAACACATGCTTCCATTCGTCATTGGGCTCTTCTCCATTTGAGGTTCTCTTTAGTCGTTCGCCTCGTCACTTTAGTCTGTCGGTGGATGACCCTATGGCACATATGGATCTTAGCTCTTGGCTTAACCAACGAGAGCTTATGCTTTGCGTTGTCAAGGATAGCCTGTTGCGTGCCAAGCAGTGGATGCGCCACCAGGTTGACAAGAAGCGTGTTGAACAAGTGTTTCAGGTTGGAGACAAGGTATATTTGAAACTTCAACCATATGTGCAGTCTTCTGTTGCTACTCGGGCGAATCACAAGCTTTCCTACAAGTTTTTCAGGCCTTATGAAGTATTGCAGAAGGTGGGGTCAGTTGCATACAAACTTCGCTTGCCAGAATCTTCGTCTGCTCACTCTGTGTTTCATGTATCCTAGCTCAAACAGTATATAAAACCATCCTGTGCCGTGAGTAGTACACCACCAGTAGCTCCTTTGTGTTACCCAGTGCAGGTGTTACAGCGGCGCACCATCACCTGTGGAAGTCGCCAGGTGGTCATGCCCTCATTCGGTGGTCCAATTGTGATGTTGCGTTGGATACCTAGGACGACGAACTTCCTCTGGCCATCAATTCCCATCTACTGCTGCTTGGGGACAAGCAGCTTCTAAAGAAGGAGGGAATTTCAGCAACAAAGAAGACTACATGGGAGGCGCGGGCAAGGATGTAGGATAGAAGGCGCTGCAAGGAAATGTTCTGGGCCATTGTGTATCCAAGCCCAGTGCGCGATACCCGTTGGACATATGATCCGTGTAAGGAGAGGGCAAGGGAGATATATAGACTAAGGTCATTTATGTGAACGTCAGGAAATAAGAAATACATAAACCCTCCTCCTATATTCTTCCTTCCCGAGCTATCGTCTCCTCTCCTCCGTAGCCATCATAGTTGGTCGTTAACAGCCGCGTCCGTGTGCCCTTGCCGTCGTGTGGCTCTCCCCACTCCCTGGCCTCCTCTCTAGCTGTCCAAAAGGCAGCAGGCTGGGACGATTGCCACCAGGGATGGAACTATTCTCCTCTGCATATCAAAATAGACGCCTAAGGCCAGAACGGATTCCTCGTTCCCTGATTTATCAGATTTGTTAAGAAATGTAATGACTAATGTTGGCTTTTGATATGGAGAGCAGAATGGTCTATCATACACCCCTGATAAGGTGCTAGTAAGCAATAAAGCCAAGCTTACCTTGTGATAAAGTAAAGCTCTCAGGTCAATTGTTTAGGTATCCACTATAAGGGCAAGATATGCTTTTCTGTTGTAGATAATTAATTGTTAATTGGACACATCCTTTCTCTTGATGCTGCAAATTCTACAGCTAGCTAATTACTTCTGAAAGTCCAAATTCCTTGAGGTCCTTGCTCTATATCTGGTTTCGCCTAGTGCAAAAGAAGTAATCCCCATAATTTGAGAATTCTGCCAATTCCAACTCCTATGCTGTGTGTGTGTGTATATATATAGCTTAGGCTGAATCAAAGAAACCATGTAAGAATTTCGTCCATACACTATTATTATCTCTCTGCTTGAAATTTGGGAGAAATGATCTTACATAGTTACATCATCACGTCAATATTTGAAATGGCAGTAAAAGTAGCGGCATTGGATCTTTCTGTCTTTACTTTAGGGAGGTGGTGGTTGAAGGTAACCTTTAGGAGCTTAGGTGATTGCTTTATTCTTCTTAGTTTAACTGCAAGTACGTGTAGCTTAATCTAGATGAAACAAAAAAAGCTTTTATAAATCTATGGTGTTTATTATTCTGGAACATTCTGCATTCTTGCGTCCACTTTGCATGACAACTTATATTTGGTTGGTTAAATTGCTAATTTGGTATGTACTTGATAAGTTTTTCTTTATTTGAGGTACTTTTTATTGATGTTCTTGTACTAAAATTTTCTTTTGATGCAATGTGTGAGTTTTGCCCACAGCCATACCTTATTTTTTTGTCGTGCTCTGCCACTGCGTATACAAGTGGTGCACTAAATAATTTAAGCTACAAAAAAGATGAATCCATAATCCTCGTTTGATAAGTCTGAATATGACCCATCTCAAAATTTAGACTAGAGATGACCCTTACTCTATGAAAATAGCATGTTGTGTCGCACCCTACTTGATGTTGCATTATATTTCTCCATAAATTCTTTTATCTCTCTATTTTAAATTATAAAATATGTTGTTTTTTTTTCCAGATATATAGTTTCTATTATATGTTTAGATATATTATATATCGATCTGGAAAAGTTAAAATATTTTATAATTTGAAACAAAGACAATCGATGAATGTATGGGGACGTCGACATCGATCGATTTGGAGTGTTGGACAGCGATGAAAAGACTAGATGAGAAAGTATAAGGACAGATGTTTGTGGCCCATGAAAAAACGCACGTGGGACGTCGACATCGATCGATTTTCAACACTGATGACGGCTAGATGAGCTAGTTTGAGGGCAAAACTGTTTGTAGCCCGGCCCGTAGGAGGTAGGACGTTGACACCGATCGATTTCGAGGGTCGGGCAACGATCGAGAGCTAGTTTGATAACAAAGCTGGTATGATGAGCGGAGCTGCACGAAGCGTGACCTGCCACACGTACATCCATAACAGTTGAGGCCGGGCGTGGGCAGCAGGGCGTGAAGTTGAACCGAACGGTGGTGACCAGTGAGCGCGTCATACCGTCCACCACACTCGTCGTGGTCGTGGCCACTGGCCGTGGACGTCGCCGTGCAAAAACATGGCCACCGTCGGCCGCCAGTAACCAGATCGATTTCATGTACTCAGAGCAACTCCAAAAAATTAGCCATATGATTTTGTATAAATGGCTTCATATTTAATGGCTCTATATCCTTTTACCTTTGCTCTATATTTTATTAGATAGCCCGCTCTTTATTCAGTCAGTAGGTTTACCAAGTGTTAGAGCCAATCTAGACGCCAATCACTACATATTGGTGGCGGTGCTCTTTACGCCAGCATGGACAGTCCATGGCTTGACGCAGAGGCTAGGATTTCTGTCGAAGACCGAACGGTCTGCGTCTGGTGGCCGGACGGTCCGCACGTGCACAGGGACGACAGCCTTCATCAATAGCATGCCCCTTTTTTATCTCGAAATCAGATTTAAAATGTAGGTAGGTGCATGGCAGTAAACATATACCATACGTTTTCCATCGCAAAATATATCCGTTAGTGGGTATGCAGGCACATTGTATATGCATGGCATGGGATGGTAATAAGTGTGCCAGCAGTAGTTTAGAGGTGTTTGCCAGTAAACCATGCGCTAGCAAAATTTGTTACTTTCTATACACCGGCGCGGCGCTCTCAAAGAAGCCTGTGCATAGACCCCACAAATCATATCTTAGCTATAAATGAGTGTAGAGGTTCTCAGATGCATGCCAACAGCTAGCGACACAAAGCAAGCATGGCCGCCCAAACGATACTCCCTCTCGTGTTCTTGGCTCTCCTAACCTTCGTGCTGCTGCGGCGCATGGGCGCGAGGCGCAGCGGCAACGGCATGCACCACCGTCTCCCGCCATCGCCTCCGGGGCTGCCCGTCATCGGCCACCTCCACCTGCTGGGCTCCAACCCGCACATCTCCCTCCGCGAGATCGCCGGCAGGCACGGCGCGGGCGACGGCTTCATGCTGCTCCGCCTCGGCCAGGTCCCGGCCCTGGTGGTGTCGTCCCCGCGCGCCGCGGAGGCCGTGCTGCGCTCGCACGACCACGCCTTCGCGTCGCGGCCGCCGTCCGCTGTGGCCGACATCCTTCTCAGCTACTCCGACGTCGCCCTGGCCCCCTACGGCGACTACTGGCGCCTGGTGCGGAGGCTGGTGACCACGCACGTGCTCAGCGCCAGCAAGGTGCAGTCCCTGCGCCACGCGCGCCAGGAGGAGGTCGCCCTCGTCGTCGGCCGGGTCCGGGACGCCGCCTCCGCCTCCGCCACCGCGGTGGACTTGACGGAACTGTTCAGCGTGTTCACCAACGACGTGGTGTGCCGCGCCGTGTCGGGCAGGTTCTTCCGCCGGGTGGACGGCCGGCACGGCGCGTTCCAGGATATCATCAACAGCCAGGTGGTGCTCATCGCGGGGTTCAACCTGGACGACTGCTTCCCGTGCCTGGTCAGAGTTGGCGTGCTCGCGAGGGTGCTGTTCGCCAAGGCCTTCAGCTTGAAGAAGAAGTGGGACGTGTTGCTCGATGAGATCATCACCGAGCATGCGGCCAAGCTGGCGTCGGCGCAGGAGGAACGTCGCGACAAGGTTGACGACGACGATGGACAGATGAGCCAAGCAGAGGACGACGCTGACTTCGTGCATGTCCTGCTCTCGCTCCAGCAGGAGTACCGTCTCACGAGACAGCAAGTCAAGTCCATCTTGGTGGTACGTGCGTGCTTGCGTGCGCAATAAATATATACACATTAATACAAATCTGTTACGACTCTGGTTTGAAGTTGAACAAAATTCATGCAGGACATGTTCGGAGCGGGAACAGATACGTCATCCATCCTGCTGGAATATGCAATGATCGAGCTGATAAGAAACCCACGCATCATGGCCAAGGTACGAGAAGAGATCACCAAGAACACTCCCAGGGAGCAAGGAATGGTGAAGGAAGAGGACCTAGCGAACATGGCCTACCTGAGGGCCGTGATCAAGGAGACGCTCCGGCTGTACCCGCCGACGCCGCTGCTGCTGCCGCACTTCTGCATGGAGGACTGCGAGGTGGGCGGGTACACGATCGCGGCGGGGACGCGCGTCATCGTCAACGCGTGGGCGCTCGGCAGGGACGCCAGCGCGTGGGAGAAGGCGGACGAGTTCGCGCCGGAGAGGTTCCTGGACGGCGGCAGCAGCGCGGATGCCGACTTCAGGGGCAGGGATTTCAAGTTCGTGCCATTCGGGGCTGGGAGGAGGATGTGCCCCGGGATCAACTTCGGCATGGCCGTCGTCGAGCTCATGCTGGCGAACCTTCTCTACTGCTTTCGCTGGGAGCTCCCGCCTGGGATGACGCCACAGGACGTGGACATGTCTGTCAGGTACGGACTCACAAGCCGTCGCAAGGAGAAGCTCCTGCTCGTCCCAAGTCTGGCCGTGTAATGCCAGCAACCCTGCTTGCTGCAGAATTATGAAATAAAAGACTAGCGATGAATATGCCCGTTTCAGCAAGCTTCTTTAGCTGACGTTTCCTTTGATATATCTGCTTTTTTTTCATGATTTCAGCAACATGCACTCATGCTTTTAAGTCTGCGTCTTTATGTTCTTTACTTTGGAGTTTACCTTGGTGGCCTTCGATCTCATATAGAAAAGGAAGGCATTATGGTTGGTTGATCGTTTAGCTAACAGCAGCATGACATCTGAAACAGTCACCACAATTTTCTGTCAACGCCAAATGCAAATTTCGATTACCCATTCTGAACAACCACAACAGTGTTTTCAACTGCAATGCATCTGTTTCATAGTTTCATTCTTAGTCAACAAACCTAAGTTATTACTTTAGCTAAAGTGGACTAGCTTTATATGGACTAGTCGGTTGCCCGTGCATTGCGACGGCTTACAACAATACCCATGTAAACTATCCACAAAAAAAATTCAAGATTTTTTATTGATTGTCTCCACTCTCCGTATAATTTTTTTTTTGATTTGGCTAACTGATGTTATTGTTTACTCCATCCAATATGTCTTGGTATAAACGGCCAATGAAGTGAGCGATTAGAAGAGAGTTCACAACGACTAACTGAACAAAAGAGATTATAAAATAACATATTTCTACCATACAGAGATCAAATAAGAGAAAATTTGTGAGCTGATGCTTGTAAAATAAGTCACGTGAACTCAAACTTATAAAAAAGATAGATCAAAATATGAAGTGATTGCTAAAGTCAGGCATCAATAAAAACTGGATGCGCTCTATATAAATTATGCTACTTTGTAGCAATTACTAACGTTTGAAACCAATAAATAATCTTTCATTTTACTGTTAGTGTGACATTATTTTTGCTCCATCCAATTCAGCAACCTCAAACACCATTGAGTCCATTACGCCAATGTGATCTTAGAAACGACCTAATGTTTGCAAGAGCCAAAAACTCCGTGTCGTGCTTGGGCTGTAGCCTCAGCCCGTAGTGCTGGCCTGGCCCGACACAATTATATATTTTTATTTTACAAAAAAAACGTATATACATATATACAATTTATATTTAATATTAAAAACATATGAGCATGATGTTCTACTGCTTAGACAGCTTCGCCCATGTCTCCCGCCCTTCTTCCATCCGGGCATGGGTTCAAACCCCACCTCCGACACCGTTTTTAACAGTTTACGCTGATTTAATCAAATGTGCTGACGAGCTAACGGGCTGGCCTGGCACAGTCAGCAGGTCGGCATGACGTGCCTGAGCCAGAGTTGTGGCCCACAGGCGTCTGGCCCGTGCGGGGCCGCCGTTTGGCCATCTATAGACGTGCATCGGATTAATTTAAAATAGATGTGAGGGGTTATTTGTAAAAAATGACGCGGGACGACCGTTGAAACTGGTGCTTTAACTATAGTATAGACTTAGGCTGATAGCAGATTGATTTTACTTTGTTAGGTTCTAATTATTAATATAAGCCAAATTTTATTATAAAATCCAAGTTATTATCCCAAAGAGTACCTCCTCACAGAGTAAATATCAGAAATCATAATTGGAGACATCATCATTAAAGCCATCATCATAAATGTGTCTAGAGTATCTCTAATCAAAGGAGCTCCTAAGACTGCTATTAACCATGAGCATAGTTGATATATTAGTTTCTAACCCTCTGCAGAGGTTGCACACTTTACCCACGAGCCTTGATCCCTTTTTGCCTCGAGTGTACAGAACCTTAAACACTTCTAAGGTGAGTTAGCAAGATTTCACTACGTAGTTTTTACAAAGATTCTCTAAAGGTATAGCCACCCAATAGGATTCTCTGGGTTTGATAAACACATTACTTCTCCCCGCATGGGGTGACTAGCAAAAAGTAAAATGAAAGAACCACGGCACCCAACCTTGGTAGAGACAATACTACGCCACGCACCCCATTGATGGCACGACGACGAAGCAACTACACCTCTAGTTCCTCTAATTAATTAGCTAAAGGGTATCCCATACCACCCTCATGGTTGCACTGTTTTCTCGGGTGGTCATCCAATGAACAGGTCCTTACAGAGAAGTACTCAGGAAACAACCCGAGCCTCCTTTAGTGTCACAAGCTCATCATCATCATAAAGTAATCTCATCATGTTCATTGATCAAAGTAGAGCACTAGCATAAAGCTAACCATATTGACCCAAAAGGTAATCAAGGACATGGTGAGTAGAAAACTAGTCAGAGTCTTAAGTTTCAATTATGTAATCCAGGGAAATAAATTATCATGTGAATAGAACATAAATAGGTCAGATGACACTTGCCTTCACCAAGCTTCTGCTCAGGGACTTCTCCTGCAACTCCATCGAGAAACATGGACTGCTCATTGTCTAGCAAAGCAATCATTCATTCAACACA
>JAOPSE010002624.1:0-80085 GCA_029449295.1 Zea luxurians | reverse complement strand
CCTTCGGTATTATTGAAAATGGTCGTTCATGGCTTATTTTCGACAAAATGGGGGTTGTGTGGCCATTGATCATCGACAGAGCTCATACACCTCACCCCACATATGTTTCCTTGCCATAGATCACATTCTTGGATTTCTGGTGGAGACCATTTCTTGGTCAAAAATCCGTAGGTGTTTAGCCTCTAGTATTATTGAAAATGGTCGTTCATGGCTATTTTTCGACAAAAAATGGGGTTGTGGCCATTATCATCGACCAGAGGCTCATAACCTCACCCCACATATGTTTCCTTGCCATAGATACATTCTTGGATTTCTGGTGGAGACCATTTCTTGGTAAAATCCGTAGTGTTAGCCTTCGGTATTATTGAAAAATGGTCATTCATGGCTATTTTCGGCAAAATGGGGGTTGTGTGGCCATTTCATCGACCAGAGGCTCATACACCTCACCCCACATATGTTTCCTTGCCATAGATCACATTCTTGGATTTTTGGTGGAGACCATTTCTTGGTCAAAAAACTCGTACGTGTTAGCCTTCGGTATTATTGAAAATGGTCGTTCATGGCTATTTTCGCAAAATGGGGGTTGTGTGGCCATTGATCATCGACCAGGCTCATACCTCACCCCACATATGTTTCCTTCCATAGATCACATTCTTGGATTTCTGGTGGAGACCATTTCTTGGTCAAAAATCCGTAGGTGTTAGCCTTCGGTATTATTGTAAATGGTCATTCATGGCTATTTTCGAAAAATGGGGTTGTGTGGCCATTGATCATCGACCAGAGCTCATACACCTCACCCCACATATGTTTCCTTGCCATAGATCACATTCTTGGATTTCTGGTGGAGACCATTTCTTGGTCAAAAATCCGTAGGTGTTAGCCTTCGGTATTATTGAAAATGGTCGTTCATGGCTATTTTCGACAAAAATGGGGGTTGTGTGGCCATTGATCATCGACCAGAGGCTCATACACCTCACCCCACATATGTTTCCTTGCCATAGATCACATTCTTGGATTTCTGGTGGAGACCATTTCTTGGTCAAAAATCCGTAGGTGTTAGCCTTCGGTATTATTGAAAATGGTCGTTCATGGCTATTTTCGACAAAAATGGGGGTTGTGTGGCCATTGATCATCGACCAGACGCTCATACACCTCACCCCACATATGTTTCCTTGTCATAGATCACTTTCTTGGATTTCTGGTGGAGACCATTTCTTGGTCTAAAATCCATAGGTGTTAGCCTCTAGTATTATTGGAAATGGTCGCTCATGGCTATTTTCATAAAAAATGGGGGTTGTGTGGCCATTTATCATCGACTAGAGGCTCATAAACCTCGCCCCACATATGTTTCTTTGCCATAGATCACATTCTTGCATTCTGGTGGAGACCATGTCTTGGTTAAAAACTCGTACGTGTTAGCCTTCGGTATTATTGAAAATGGTCGTTCATGGCTATTTTCGGCAAAATGGGGGTTGTGTGACCATTCATTATCGACCAGAGGCTCGTACACCTCACCCCACATATGTTTCCTTGCCATAGATCACATTCTTGGATTTCTGGTGGAGACCATTTCTTGGTCAAAAATCCGTACGGTGTTAGCCTTTGGTATTTTTGAAAATGGTCATTCATGGCTATTTTCGACAAAAATGGTGGTTGTGTGGCCATTGATCTTCGACCAGAGGCTCATACACCTCACTACACATATGTTTCCTTGCCATAGATCACATTCTTGGATTTATGGTGGAGACCATTTCTTGGTCAAAAATCCGTAGGTGTTAGCCTTCAGTGTCATTGAAAATGGTCGTTCATGGCTATTTTCGACAAAAATTAGGGTTGTGTGGCCATTGATCGTCGACCAGAGGCTCATACACCTCACCCCACATATGTTTCCTTGCCATAGATCACATTCTTGGATTTCTGGTGGAGACCATTTCTTGGTCAAAAATCCGTAGGTGTTAGCCTTCGGTATTATTGAAAATTGTCGTTCATGGCTATTTTCGACAAAAATGGGGGTTGTGTGGCCATTGATCATCGACCAGACGCTCATACACCTCACCCCACATATGTTTCCTTGCCATAGATCACATTCTTGGATTTCTGGTGGAGACCATTTCTTGTTCTAAAATCCGTAGGTGTTAGCCTCTAGTATTATTGAAAATGGTCGCTCATGGCTATTTTCAAGGTCGCTCATGGCTATTTCATAAAAAATGGGGGTTGTGTGGCCATTTATCATCGACTAGAGGCTCATAAACCTCACCCCACATATGTTTCCTTGCCATAGATTACATTCTTGGATTTCTGGTGGAAACCATTTCTTGGTTAAAAACTCGTACGTGTTAGCCTTCGGTATTATTGAAAATGGTCATTCATGGCTATTTTCGGCAAAATGGGGGTTGTGTGGCCATTGATCATCAACCAGAGGCTCGTACACCTCACCCCACATATGTTTCCTTGCCATAGATCACATTCTTGGATTTCTAGTGGAGACCATTTCTTGGTTAAAAATCCGTACGTGTTAGCCTTTGGTATTTTTGAAAATGGTCATTCATGGCTATTTTCGACAAAAATGGGGGTTGTGTGGCCATTGATCATCGACTAGAGGCTCATACACCTCACCCCACATATGTTTCCTTGCCATAGATCACATTCTTGGATTTCTGGTGCAGACATTTCTTGGTCAAAAATCCGTAGGTGTTAGCCTTCAGTATTATTGAAAATGGTCGTTCATGGCTATTTTCGACAAAAATGGGGGTTGTGTGGCCATTGATCATCGACAAGACGCTCATACACCTCACCCCACATATGTTTCCTTGCCATAGATCACATTCTTGGATTTCTGGTGGAGACCATTTCTTGGTCTAAAATCCGTAGGTGTTAGCCTCTAGTATTATTGAAAATGGTCGCTCATGGCTATTTTCAAGGTCGCTCATGGCTATTTTCATAAAAAATGGGGTTGTGTGGCCATTTATCATCGACTAGAGGCTCATAAACCTCACCCCACATATGTTTCCTTGCCATAGATTACATTCTTGGATTTCTGGTGGAAACCATTTCTTGGTTAAAAACTCGTACGTGTTAGCCTTCGGTATTATTGAAAATGGTCATTCATGGCTATTTTCGGCAAAATGGGGGTTGTGTGGCCATTGATCATCGACCAGAGGCTCATACACCTCACCCCACATATGTTTCCTTGCCATAGATCACATTCTTGGATTTCTGGTGGAGACCATTTCTTGGTCAAAAATCCGTAGGTGTTAGCCTTCGGTATTATTGAAAATGGTCGTTCATGGCTATTTTCGACAAAAATGGGGGTTGTGTGGCCATTGATCATCGACTAGAGGCTCATACACCTCACCCCACATATGTTTCCTTGCCATAGATCACATTCTTGGATTTCTGGTGGAGACCATTTCTTGGTCAAAAATCCGTAGGTGTTAGCCTTCGGTATTATTGAAAATGGTCGTTCATGGCTATTTTCGACAAAAATGGGGGTGTGTGGCCATTGATCATCGACCAGATGCTCATACACCTCACCCCACATATGTTTCCTTGCCATAGATCACATTCTTGGATTCTGGTGGAGACCATTTCTTGGTCTAAAATCCGTAGGTCTTAGCCTCTAGTATTATTGAAAATGGTCGCTCATGGCTATTTTCATAAAAATGGGGGTTGTGTGGCCATTTATCATCACCTAGAGGCTCATAAACCTCACCCCACATATGTTTCCTTGCCATAGATCACATTCTTGGATTTCTGGTGGAGACCATTTCTTGGTTAAAAACTCGTACGTGTTAGCCTTCGGTATTATTGAAAATGGTCGTTCATGGCTATTTTCGGCAAAATGGGGGTTGTGTGGCCATTGATCATCGCCCAGAGGATCATACACCTCACCCCACATATGTTTCCTTGCCATAGATCACATTCTTGGATTTTTGGTGGAGACCATTTCTTGGTCAAAAACTCGTACGTGTTAGCCTTCGGTATTATTGAAAATGGTCGTTCATGGCTATTTTTGGCAAAATGGGGGTTCTGTGGCCATTGATCATCGACCAAAGGCTCGTATACCTCACCCCACATATGTTTCCTTTCCATAGATCACATTCTTGGATTTCTGGTGGAGACCATTTCTTGGTCAAAATCCGTAGGTGTTAGCCTTCGGTATTATTGTAAATGGTCATTCATGGCTATTTTCGACAAAAATGGGGGTTGTGTGGCCATTGATCATCGACCAGACGCTCATACACCTCACCCCACATATGTTTCCCTGCCATAGATCACATTCTTGGATTTCTGGTGGAGACCATTTCTTGGTCAAAAATCCGTAGGTGTTAGCCTTCGGTATTATTGAAAATGGTCGTTCATGGCTATTTTCGACAAAAATGGGGGTTGTGTGGCCATTGATCATCGACCAGAGGCTCATACACCTCACCCCACATATGTTTCCTTGCCATAGATCACATTCTTGGATTTCTGGTGGAGACCATTTCTTGGTCAAAAATCCGTAGGTGTTAGCCTTCGGTATTATTGAAAATGGTCGTTCATGGCTATTTTCGACAAAAATGGGGGTTGTGTGGCCATTGATCATCGACCAGACGCTCATACACCTCACCCCACATATGTTTCCTTGTCATAGATCACTTTCTTGGATTTCTGGTGGAGACCATTTCTTGGTCTAAAATCCATAGGTGTTAGCCTCTAGTATTATTGAAAATGGTCGCTCATGGCTATTTTCATAAAAATGGGGGTTGTGTGGCCATTTATCATCGACTAGAGGCTCATAAACCTCGCCCCACATATGTTTCTTTGCCATAGATCACATTCTTGCATTTCTGGTGGAGACCATGTCTTGGTTAAAAACTCGTACGTGTTAGCCTTCGGTATTATTGAAAATGGTCGTTCATGGCTATTTTCGGCAAAATGGGGGTTGTGTGACCATTCATTATCGACCAGAGGCTCGTACACCTCACCCCACATATGTTTCCTTGCCATAGATCACATTCTTGGATTTCTGGTGGAGACCATTTCTTGGTCAAAAATCCGTACGTGTTAGCCTTTGGTATTTTTGAAAATGGTCATTCATGGCTATTTTCGACAAAAATGGTGGTTGTGTGGCCATTGATCTTCGACCAGAGGCTCATACACCTCACTACACATATGTTTCCTTGCCATAGATCACATTCTTGGATTTATGGTGGAGACCATTTCTTGGTCAAAAATCTGTAGGTGTTAGCCTTCAGTGTCATTGAAAATGGTCGTTCATGGCTATTTTCGACAAAAATTAGGGTTGTGTGGCCATTGATCGTCGACCAGAGGCTCATACACCTCACCCCACATATGTTTCCTTGCCATAGATCACATTCTTGGATTTCTGGTGGAGACCATTTCTTGGTCAAAAATCCGTAGGTGTTAGCCTTCGGTATTATTGAAAATTGTCGTTCATGGCTATTTTCGACAAAAATGGGGGTTGTGTGGCCATTGATCATCGACCAGACGCTCATACACCTCACCCCACATATGTTTCCTTGCCATAGATCACATTCTTGGATTTCTGGTGGAGACCATTTCTTGTTCTAAAATCCGTAGGTGTTAGCCTCTAGTATTATTGAAAATGGTCGCTCATGGCTATTTTCAAGGTCGCTCATGGCTATTTTCATAAAAAATGGGGGTTGTGTGGCCATTTATCATCGACTAGAGGCTCATAAACCTCACCCCACATATGTTTCCTTGCCATAGATTACATTCTTGGATTTCTGGTGGAAACCATTTCTTGGTTAAAAACTCGTACGTGTTAGCCTTCGGTATTATTGAAAATGGTCATTCATGGCTATTTTCGGCAAAATGGGGGTTGTGTGGCCATTGATCATCAACCAGAGGCTCGTACACCTCACCCCACATATGTTTCCTTGCCATAGATCACATTCTTGGATTTCTAGTGGAGACCATTTCTTGGTTAAAAATCCGTACGTGTTAGCCTTTGGTATTTTTGAAAATGGTCATTCATGGCTATTTTCGACAAAAATGGGGGTTGTGTGGCCATTGATCATCGACTAGAGGCTCATACACCTCACCCCACATATGTTTCCTTGCCATAGATCACATTCTTGGATTTCTGGTGCAGACATTTCTTGGTCAAAAATCCGTAGGTGTTAGCCTTCAGTATTATTGAAAATGGTCGTTCATGGCTATTTTCGACAAAAATGGGGGTTGTGTGGCCATTGATCATCGACAAGACGCTCATACACCTCACCCCACATATGTTTCCTTGCCATAGATCACATTCTTGGATTTCTGGTGGAGACCATTTCTTGGTCTAAAATCCGTAGGTGTTAGCCTCTAGTATTATTGAAAATGGTCGCTCATGGCTATTTTCAAGGTCGCTCATGGCTATTTTCATAAAAAATGGGGGTTGTGTGGCCATTTATCATCGACTAGAGGCTCATAAACCTCACCCCACATATGTTTCCTTGCCATAGATTACATTCTTGGATTTCTGGTGGAAACCATTTCTTGGTTAAAAACTCGTACGTGTTAGCCTTCGGTATTATTGAAAATGGTCATTCATGGCTATTTTCGGCAAAATGGGGGTTGTGTGGCCATTGATCATCGACCAGAGGCTCATACACCTCACCCCACATATGTTTCCTTGCCATAGATCACATTCTTGGATTTCTGGTGGAGACCATTTCTTGGTCAAAAATCCGTAGGTGTTAGCCTTCGGTATTATTGAAAATGGTCGTTCATGGCTATTTTCGACAAAAATGGGGGTTGTGTGGCCATTGATCATCGACTAGAGGCTCATACACCTCACCCCACATATGTTTCCTTGCCATAGATCACATTCTTGGATTTCTGGTGGAGACCATTTCTTGGTCAAAAATCCGTAGGTGTTAGCCTTCGGTATTATTGAAAATGGTCGTTCATGGCTATTTTCGACAAAAATGGGGGTGTGTGGCCATTGATCATCGACCAGATGCTCATACACCTCACCCCACATATGTTTCCTTGCCATAGATCACATTCTTGGATTTCTGGTGGAGACCATTTCTTGGTCTAAAATCCGTAGGTCTTAGCCTCTAGTATTATTGAAAATGGTCGCTCATGGCTATTTTCATAAAAAATGGGGGTTGTGTGGCCATTTATCATCACCTAGAGGCTCATAAACCTCACCCCACATATGTTTCCTTGCCATAGATCACATTCTTGGATTTCTGGTGGAGACCATTTCTTGGTTAAAAACTCGTACGTGTTAGCCTTCGGTATTATTGAAAATGGTCGTTCATGGCTATTTTCGGCAAAATGGGGGTTGTGTGGCCATTGATCATCGCCCAGAGGATCATACACCTCACCCCACATATGTTTCCTTGCCATAGATCACATTCTTGGATTCCTGGTGGAGACCATTTCTTGGTCAAAAATCCATACGTGTTAGCCTTTGGTATTTTTGAAAATGGTCATTCATGGCTATTTTCGACAAAAATGGGGGTTGTGTGGCCATTGATCATCGACTAGAGGCTCATACACCTCACCCCACATATGTTTCCTTGCCATAGATCACATTCTTGGATTTCTGGTGGAGACCATTTCTTGGTCAAAAATCCGTAGGTGTTAGCCTTCGGTATTATTGAAAATGGTCGTTCATGGCTATTTTCGACAAAAATGGGGGTTGTGTGGCCATTGATCATCGACCAGACGCTCATACACCTCACCCCACATTTGTTTCCTTGCCATAGATCACATTCTTGGATTTTTGGTGGAGACCATTTCTTGGTCTAAAATCCGTAGGTGTTAGCCTCTAGTATTATTGAAAATGGTCGCTCATGGCTATTTTCAAGGTCGCTCATGGCTATTTTCATAAAAAATGGGGGTTGTGTGGCCATTTATCATCGACTAGAGGCTCATAAACCTCACCCCACATATGTTTCCTTGCCATAGATTACATTCTTGGATTTCTGGTGGAAACCATTTCTTGGTTAAAAACGCGTACGTGTTAGCCTTCGGTATTATTGAAAATGGTCATTCATGGCTATTTTCAGCAAAATGGGGGTTGTGTGGCCATTGATCGTCGACCAGAGGCTCATACACCTCACCCCACATATGTTTCCTTGTCGTAGATCACATTCTTGGATTTCTGGTGGAGACCATTTCTTGGTCAAAAAACCGTAGGTGTTAGCCTTCGATATTATTGAAAATGGTCGTTCATGGCTATTTTCGACAAAAATGGGGGTTGTGTGGCCATTGATCATCGACCAGAGGCTCATACACCTCACCCCACATATGTTTCCTTGCCATAGATCACATTCTTGGATTTCTGGTGGAGACCATTTCTTGGTCAAAAACTCGTACGTGTTAGCCTTCGGTATTATTGAAAATGGTCGTTCATGGCTATTTTCGGCAAAATGGGGGTTCTGTGGCCATTGATCATCGACCAGAGGCTCGTACACCTCACCCCACATATGTTTCCTTGCCATAGATCACATTCTTGGATTTCTGGTGGAGACCATTTCTTGGTCAAAAATCCGTAGGTGTTAGCCTTCGGTATTATTGAAAATGGTCGTTCATGGCTATTTTCGACAAAAATGGGGGTTGTGTGGCCATTGATCATCGACTAGAGGCTCATACACCTCACCCCACATATGTTTCCTTGCCATAGATCACATTCTTGGATTTCTGGTGGAGACCATTTCTTGGTCAAAAATCCGTAGGTGTTAGCCTTCGGTATTATTGAAAATGGTCGTTCATGGCTATTTTCGACAAAAATGGGGGTTGTGTGGCCATTGATCATCGACCAGACGCTCATACACCTCACCCCACATTTGTTTCCTTGCCATAGATCACATTCTTGGATTTTTGGTGGAGACCATTTCTTGGTCTAAAATCCGTAGGTGTTAGCCTCTACTTTATTGAAAATGGTCGCTCATGGCTATTTTCAAGGTCGCTCATGGCTATTTTCATAAAAAATGGGGGTTGTGTGGCCATTTATCATCGACTAGAGGCTCATAAACCTCACCCCACATATGTTTCCTTGCCATAGATTACATTCTTGGATTTCTGGTGGAAACCATTTCTTGGTTAAAAACGCGTACGTGTTAGCCTTCGGTATTATTGAAAATGGTCATTCATGGCTATTTTCGGCAAAATGGGGGTTGTGTGGCCATTGATCGTCGACCAGAGGCTCATACACCTCACCCCACATATGTTTCCTTGTCGTAGATCACATTCTTGGATTTCTGGTGGAGACCATTTCTTGGTCAAAAAACCGTAGGTGTTAGCCTTCGATATTATTGAAAATGGTCGTTCATGGCTATTTTCGACAAAAATGGGGGTTGTGTGGCCATTGATCATCGACCAGAGGCTCATACACCTCACCCCACATATGTTTCCTTGCCATAGATCACATTCTTGGATTTCTGGTGGAGACCATTTCTTGGTCAAAAACTCGTACGTGTTAGCCTTCGGTATTATTGAAAATGGTCGTTCATGGCTATTTTCGGCAAAATGGGGGTTCTGTGGCCATTGATCATCGACCAGAGGCTCGTACACCTCACCCCACATATGTTTCCTTGCCATAGATCACATTCTTGGATTTCTGGTGGAGACCATTTCTTGGTCAAAAATCCATAGGTGCTAGCCTTCGGTATTATTGAAAATGGTCGTTCATGGCTATTTTCGGCAAAATGGGGGTTCTGTGGCCATTGATCATCGACCAGAGGCTCGTACACCTCACCCCACATATGTTTCCTTGCCATAGATCACATTCTTGGATTTCTGGTGGAGACCATTTCTTGGTCAAAAATCCGTAGGTGTTAGCCTTCGGTATTATTGAAAATGGTCGTTCATGGCTATTTTCGACAAAAATGGGGGTTGTGTGGCCATTGATCATCGACCAGAGGCTCATACACCTCACCCCACATATGTTTCCTCGCCATAGATCACATTCTTGGATTTCTGGTGGAGACCATTTCTTGGTCAAAAATCCGTAGGTCTTACCCTCTAATATTATTGAAAATGGTCGCTCATGGCTATTTTCGGCAAAATGGGGGTTCTGTGGCCATTGATCGTCGACCAGAGGCTCATACACCTCACCCCACATATGTTTCCTTGTCGTAGATCACATTCTTGGATTTCTGGTGGAGACCATTTCTTGGTCAAAAATCCGTAGGTGTTAGCCTTCGATATTATTGAAAATGGTCGTTCATGGCTATTTTCGACAAAAATGGGGGTTGTGTGGCCATTGATCATCGACCAGAGGCTCATACACCTCACCCCACATATGTTTCCTTGCCATAGATCACATTCTTGGATTTCTGGTGGAGACCATTTCTTGGTCAAAAATCTGTAGGTGTTAGCCTTCGGTATTATTGAAAATGGTCGTTCATGGCTATTTTCGACAAAAATGGGGGTTGTGTGGCCATTGATCATCGACCAGACGCTCATACACCTCACCCCACATATGTTTCCTTGCCATAGATCACATTCTTGGATTTCTGGTGGAGACCATTTCTTGGTCTAAAATCCGTAGGTGTTAGCCTCTAGTATTATTGAAAATGGTCGCTCATGGCTATTTTCAAGGTCGCTCATGGCTATTTTCATAAAAAATGGGGGTTGTGTGGCCATTTTCATCGACTAGAGGTTCATAAACCTCACCCCACATTTGTTTCCTTGCCATAGATCACATTCTTGGATTTCTGGTGGAGACCATTTCTTGGTCAAAAATCCGTACGTGTTAGCCTTTGGTATTTTTGAAAATGGTCGTTCATGGCTTGGTCGATGATCAATGGCCACACAACCCCCATTTTTTATGAAAATAGCCATGAGCGACCATTTTCAATAATACTAGAGGCTAAGACCTACGGATTTTTGACCAAGAAATGGTCTCCACCAGAAATCCAAGAATGTGATCTATGGCAAGGAAACATATGTGGGGTGAGGTGTATGAGCCTCTCGTCGATGATCAATGGCCACACAACCCCCATTTTTGTCGAAAATAGCCATGAATGACCATTTACAATAATACCGAAGGCTAACACCTACGGATTTTTGACCAAGAAATGGTCTCCACCAGAAATCCAAGAATGTGATCTATGGCAAGGAAACATATGTGGGGTGAGGTGTATGAGCCTATGGTCGATGATCAATGGCCACACAACCCCCATTTTTGTCGAAAATAGCCATGAACGACCATTTTCAATAATATCGAAGGCTAACACCTACGGATTTTTGACCAAGAAATGGTCTCCACCAGAAATCCAAGAATGTGATCTACGACAAGGAAACATATGTGGGGTGAGGTGTATGAGCCTCTGGTCGACGATCAAAGGCCACACAACCCCCATTTTGCCGAAAATAGCCATGAATGACCATTTTCAATAATACCGAAGGCTAACACGTACGAGTTTTTAACCAAGAAATGGTTTCCACCAGAAATCCAAGAATGTAATCTATGGCAAGGAAACATATGTGGGGTGAGGTTTATGAGCCTCTAGTCGATGATAAATGGCCACACAACCCCCATTTTTATGAAAATAGCCCTGAGCGACCTTGAAAATAGCCATGAGCGACCATTTTCAATAATACTAGAGGCTAACACCTACGGATTTTAGACCAAGAAATGGTCTCCACCAGAAATCCAAGAATGTGATCTATGGCAAGGAAACATATGTGGGGTGAGGTGTATGAGCGTCTGGTCGATGATCAATGGCCACACAACCCCCATTTTTGTCGAAAATAGCCATGAACGACCATTTTCAATAATACCGAAGGCTAACACCTACGGATTTTTGACCAAGAAATGGTCTCCACCAGAAATCCAAGAATGTGATCTATGGCAAGGAAACATATGTGGGGTGAGATTTATGAGCCTCTAGTCGATGATAAATGGCCACACAACCCCCATTTTTTTATGAAAATAGCCATGAGCGACCATTTTCAATAATATTAGAGGCTAAGACCTACGGATTTTTGACCAAGAAATGGTCTCCACCAGAAATCCAAGAATGTGATCTATGGCAAGGAAACATATGTGGGGTGAGGTGTATGAGCCTCTGGTCGATGATCAATGGCCACACAACCCCCATTTTTGTCGAAAATAGCCATGAACAACCATTTTCAACAATATCGAAGGCTAACACCTACGGATTTTTGACCAAGAAATGGTCTCCACCAGAAATCCAAGAATGTGATCTATGGCAAGGAAACATATGTGGGGTGAGGTGTACGAGCCTCTGGTCGATGATCAATGACCACACAACCCCCAATTTTTATGAAAATAGCCATGAGAGACCATTTTCAATAATACTAGAGGCTAAGACCTACGAATTTTTGACCAAGAAATTGTCTCCACCAGAAATCCAAGAATGTGATCTATGGCAAGGAAACATATGTGGGGTGAGGTGTATGAGCCTCTGGTCGATGATCAATGGCCACACAACCCCCATTTTTGTCGAAAATAGCCATGAATGACCATTTACAATAATACCGAAGGCTAACACCTACGGATTTTTGACCAAGAAATGGTCTCCACCAGAAATCCAAGAACGTGATCTATGGCAAGGAAACATATGTGGGGTGAGGTGTATGAGCCTCTAGTCGATGATCAATGGCCACACAACCCCCATTTTTGTCGAAAATAGCCATGAATGACCATTTTCAAAAATACCAAAGGCTAACACGTACGGATTTTTGACCAAGAAATGGTCTCCACCAGAAATTCAAGAATGTGATCTATGGCAAGGAAACATATGTGGGGTGAGGTGTATGAGCCTCTAGTCGATGATCAATTGCCACACAACCCCCATTTCGTCGAAAATAGCCATGAACGACCATTTTCAATAATACCGAAGGCTAACACCTACGGATTTTTGACCAAGAAATGGTCTCCACCAGAAATCCAAGAATGTGATCTACGACAAGGAAACATATGTGGGGTGAGGTGTATGAGCCTCTGGTCGACGATCAATGGCCACACAACCCCCATTTTGCCGAAAATAGCCATGAATGACCATTTTCAATAATACCGAAGGCTAACACGTACGAGTTTTTAACCAAGAAATGGTTTCCACCAGAAATCCAAGAATGTAATCTATGGCAAGGAAACATATGTGGGGTGAGGTCTATGAGCCTCTAGTCGATGATAAATGGCCACACAACCCCCATTTTTTATGAAAATAGCCATGAGCGACCTTGAAAATAGCCATGAGCGACCATTTTCAATAATACTAGAGGCTAACACCTACGGATTTTAGACCAAGAAATGGTCTCCACTAGAAATCCCAGAATGTGATCTATTGCAAGGAAACATATGGGGGTGAGGTGGACGAGCCTCTGGTCGATGATCAATGGCCACACAACCCCCATTTTTGTCGAAAATAGCCATGAACGATCATTTACAATAATACCGAAGGCTAACACCTACGGATTTTTGACCAAGAAATGGTCTCCACCAGAAATCCAAGAATGTGATCTATGGCAAGGAAACATATGTGGGGTGAGGTTTATGAGCCTCTAGTCGATGATAAATGGCCACACAACCCCCATTTTTTATGAAAATAGCCATGAGCGACCTTGAAAATAGCCATGAGCGACCATTTTCAATAATACTAGAGGCTAACACCTACGGATTTTAGACCAAGAAATGGTCTCCACCAGAAATCCAAGAATGTGATCTATGGCAAGGAAACATATGTGGGGTGAGGTGTATGAGCGTCTGGTCGATGATCAATGGCCACACAACCCCCATTTTTGTCGAAAATAGCCATGAACGACCATTTTCAATAATACCGAAGGCTAACACCTACGGATTTTTGACCAAGAAATGGTCTCCACCAGAAATCCAAGAATGTGATCTATGGCAAGGAAACATATGTGGGGTGAGGTGTATGAGCCTCTGGTCGATGATCATTGGCCACACAACCCCCATTTTTGTCGAAAATAGCCATGAACGACCATTTTCAATAATATCGAAGGCTAACACCTACGGATTTTTGACCAAGAAATGGTCTCCACCAGAAATCCAAGAATGTGATCTACGACAAGGAAACATATGTGGGGTGAGGTGTATGAGCCTCTGGTCGACGATCAATGGCCACACAACCCCCATTTTGCCGAAAATAGCCATGAATGACCATTTTCAATAATATCGAAGGCTAACACCTACGGATTTTTGACCAAGAAATGGTCTCCACCAGAAATCCAAGAATGTGATCTACGACAAGGAAACATATGTGGGGTGAGGTGTATGAGCCTCTGGTCGATGATCAATGGCCACACAACCCCCATTTTGCCGAAAATAGCCATGAATGACCATTTTCAATAATACCGAAGGCTAACACGTACGAGTTTTTAACCAAGAAATGGTTTCCACTAGAAATCCAAGAATGTAATCTATGGCAAGGAAACATATGTGGGGTGAGGTGTATGAGCCTCTAGTCGATGATAAATGGCCACACAACCCCCATTTTTTATGAAAATAGCCATGAGCGACCTTGAAAATAGCCATGAGCGACCATTTTAAATAATACTAGAGGCTAACACCTACGGATTTTGGACCAAGAAAAGGTCTCCACCAGAAATCCAAGAATGTGATCTATGGCATGGAAACATATGTGGGGTGAGGTGTATGAGCGTCTGGTCGATGATCAATGGCCACACAACCCCCATTTTTGTCGAAAATAGCCATGAACGACCATTTTCAATAATACCGAAGGCTAACACCTACGGATTTTTGACCAAGAAATGGTCTCCACCAGAAATCCAAGAATGTGATCTATGGCAAGGAAACATATGTGGGGTGAGGTGTATGAGCCTCTAGTCGATGATCAATGGCCACACAACCCCCATTTTTGTCGAAAATAGCCATGAATGACCATTTTCAAAAATACCAAAGGCTAACACGTACGGATTTTTGACCAAGAAATGGTCTCCACCAGAAATCCAAGAATGTGATCTATGGCAAGGAAACATATGTGGGGTGAGGTGTACGAGCCTCTGGTCGATGATCAATGGCCACACAACCCCCATTTTTGTCGAAAATAGCAATGAATGACCATTTTCAATAATACCGAAGGCTAACACGTACGAGTTTTTAACCAAGAAATGGTTTCCACCAGAAATCCAAGAATGTAATCTATGGCAAGGAAACATATGTGGGGTGAGGTGTATGAGCCTCTGGTCGATGATCAATGGCCACACAGCCCCCATTTTTTATGAAAATAGCCATGAGCGACCATTTTCAATAATACTAGAGGCTAAGACCTACGGATTTTTAACCAAGAAATGGTCTCCACCAGAAATCCAAGAATGTGATCTACGACAAGGAAACATATGTGGGGTGAGGTGTATGAGCGTCTGGTCGACGATCAATGGCCACACAACCCCCATTTTTGTCGAAAATAGCCATGAACGACCATTTTCAATAATACCAAAGGCTAACACCTACGGATTTTTGACCAAGAAATGGTCGGGGTGAGGTTTACGAGCCTCTGGTCGATGATCAATGGCCACACAACCCCCATTTTTAATGAAAATAGCCATGAGCGACCTTGAAAATAGCCATGAGCGACCATTTTCAATAATACTACGGATTTTAGACCAAGAAATGGTTTCCACCAGAAATCCAAGAATGTGATCTATGGCAAGGAAACATATGTGGGGTGAGGTGTATGAGCCTCTGGTCGACGATCAATGGCCACACAACCCCCATTTTGCCGAAAATAGCCATGAATGACCATTTTCAATAATACCGAAGGCTAACACCTACGGATTTTTGACCAAGAAATGGTCTCCACCAGAAATCCAAGAATGTGATCTATGGCAAGGAAACATATGTGGGGTGAGGTGTATGAGCCTCTGGTCGACGATCAATGGCCACACAACCCTAATTTTTGTCGAAAATAGCCATGAACGACCATTTTCAATGACACTGAAGGCTAACACCTACGGATTTTTGACCAAGAAATGGTCTCCACCATAAATCCAAGAATGTGATCTATGGCAAGGAAACATATGTGTTGTGAGGTGTATGAGCCTCTGGTCGAAGATCAATGGCCACACAACCCCCATTTTTGTCGAAAATAGCCATGAATGAGCATTTTCAAAAATACCAAAGGCTAACACATTCGGATTTTTGCCCAAGAAATGGTCTCCACCAGAAATCCAAGAATGTGATCTATGGCAAGGAAACATATGTGGGGTGAGGTGTATGAGCCTCTGGTCGATGATCAATTGCCACACAACCCCCATTTTGTCGAAAATAGCCATGAACGACCATTTTCAATAATACCGAAGGCTAACACCTACGGATTTTTGACCAAGAAATGGTCTCCACCATAAATCCAAGAATGTGATCTATGGCAAGGAAACATATGTGTAGTGAGGTGTATGAGCGTCTGGTCGATGATCAATGGCCACACAACCCCCATTTTTGTCGAAAATAGCCATGAACGACCATTTTCAATAATACCGAAGGCTAACACCTACGGATTTTTGACCAAGAAATGGTCTCCACCAGAAATCCAAGAATGTGATCTATGGCAAGAAAACATATGTGGGGTGAGGTGTATGAGCCTCTGGTCGATGATCAATGGCCACACAACCCCCATTTTTGTCGAAAATAGCCATGAACGACTATTTTCAATAATATCGAAGGCTAACACCTACGGATTTTTGACCAAGAAATGGTCTCCACCAGAAATCCAAGAATGTGATCTACGACAAGGAAATATATGTGGGGTGAGGTGTATGAGCCTCTGGTCGATGATCAATGGTCACACAACCTCCATTTTCAATCATACCGAAGGGTAACACGTACGGATTTTTGACCAAGAAATGGTCTCCACCAGAAATCCAAGGATGCGATCTATGGCAAGGAAACATATGTGGGGTGAGGTGTATGAGCGTCTGGTCGATGATCAATGGCCACACAACCCCCATTTTTGTCGAAAATAGCCATGAACGACCATTTTCAATAATACCGAAAGCTAACACCTACGGATTTTTGACCAAGAAATGGTCTCCACCAGAAATCCAAGAATGTGATCTACGACAAGGAAACATATGTGGGGTGAGGTGTATGAGCCTCTGGTCGACGATCAATGGCCACACAACCCCCATTTTGCCGAAAATAGCCATGAACGACCATTTTCAATAATACCGAAGGCTAACACCTACGGATTTTTGACCAAGAAATGGTCTCCACCAGAAATCCAAGAATGTGATCTATGGCAAGGAAACATATGTGGGGTGAGGTGTATGAGCCTCTAGTCGATGATCAATGGCCACACAACCCCCATTTTTGTCGAAAATAGCCATGAATGACCATTTTCAAAAATACCAAAGGCTAACACGTACAGATTTTTGACAAAGAAATGGTCTCCACCAGAAATCAAAGAATGTGATCTATGGCAAGGAAACATATGTGGGTTGAGGTGTATGAGCGTCTGGTCGATGATCAATGGCCACACAACCCCCATTTTTGTCGAAAATAGCCATGAACGACCATTTTCAATAATATCGAAGGCTAACACCTACGGATTTTTGACCAAGAAATGGTCTCCACCAGAAATCCAAGAATGTGATCTACGACAAGGAAACATATGTGGGGTGAGGTGTATGAGCCTCTGGTCGACGATCAATGGCCACACAACCCCCATTTTGCCGAAAATAGCCATGAATGACCATTTTCAATAATACCGAAGGCTAACACGTACGAGTTTTTAACCAAGAAATGGTTTCCACCAGAAATCCAAGAATGTGATCTATGGCAAGGAAACATATGTGGGGTGAGGTGTATGAGCCTCTGGTCGATGATCAATGGCCACACAACCCTAATTTTTGTCGAAAATAGCCATGAACGACCATTTTCAATAATACTAGAGGCTAACACCTATGGATTTTAGACCAAGAAATGGTCTCCACCAGAAATCCAAGAATGTGATCTATGGCAAGGAAACATATGTGGGGTGAGGTGTATGAGCGTCTGGTCGATGATCAATGGCCACACAACCCCCATTTTTGTCGAAAATAGCCATGAACGACCATTTTCAATAATACCGAAGGCTAACACCTACGGATTTTTGACCAAGAAATGGTCTCCACCAGAAATCCAAGAATGTGATCTATGGCAAGGAAACATATGTGGGGTGTGGTGTATGAGCCTCTGGTCGATGATCAATGGCCACACAACCCTCATTTTTGTCGAAAATAGCCATGATCGACCATTTTCAATAATATCGAAGGCTAACACCTACGGATTTTTGACCAAGAAATGGTCTCCACCAGAAATCCAAGAATGTGATCTACGACAAGGAAACATATGTGGGGTGAGGTGTATGAGCCTCTGGTCGACGATCAATGGCCACACAACCCCCAGTTAGCCTTCGATATTATTGAAAATGGTCGTTCATGGCTATTTTCGACAAAAATGGGGGTTGTGTGGCCATTGAACATCGACTAGAGGCTCATACACCTCACCCCACATATGTTTCCTTGCCATAGATCACATTCTTGGATTTCTGGTGGAGACCATTTTTTGGTCAAAAATCCGTACGTATTAGCCTTCGGTATTATTGAAAATGGTCGTTCATGGCTATTTTCGGCAAAATGGGGGTTCTGTGGCCATTGATCATCGACCAGACGCTCATACACCTCACCCCACATATGTTTCCTTGCCATAGATCACATTCTTGGATTTCTGGTGGAGACCATTTCTTGGTCTAAAATCCGTAGGTGTTGGCCTCTAGTATTATTGAAAATGGTCGCTCATGGCTATTTTCAAGGAAGCTCATGGCTATTTTCATAAAAAAATTGGGGTTGTGCGGCCATTTATCATCGACCAGAGGCTCATAAACCTCACCCCACATATGTTTCCTTGCCATAGATTACATTCTTGGATTTCTGGTGGAAACCATTTCTTGGTTAAAAACTCGTACGTGTTAGCCATCGATATTATTGAAAATAGTCGTTCATGGCTATTTTCGACAAAAATGGGGGTTGTGTGGCCATTGATCATCGACCAGACGCTCATACACCTCACCCCACATATGTTACCTTGCCATAGATCACATTCTTGGATTTATGGTGGAGACCATTTCTTGGTCAAAAATTCGTAGGTGTTAGCCTTCGGTATTATTGAAAATGGTCGTTCATGGCTATTTTCGACAAAAATGGGGGTTGTGTGGCCATTGATCGTCGACCAGACGCTCATACACCTCACCCCACATATGTTTCCTTGCCATAGATTACATTCTTGGATTTATGGTGGAGACCATTTCTTGGTCAAAAATCCGTAGGTGTTAGCCTTCGGTATTATTGAAAATGGTCGTTCATGGCTATTTTCGGCAAAATGGGGGTTCTGTGGCAATTGATCATCGACCAGAGGCTCGTACACCTCACCCCACATATGTTTCCTTGCCATAGATCACATTCTTGGATTTCTGGTGGAGACCATTTCTTGGGCAAAAATCCGAATGTGTTAGCCTTTGGTATTTTTGAAAATGGTCATTCATGGCTATTTTCGACAAAAATGGGGGTTGTGTGGCCATTGATCTTCGACTAGAGGCTCATACACCTCACTACACATATGTTTCCTTGTCATAGATCACATTCTTGGATTTATGGTGGAGACCATTTCTTGGTCAAAAATCCGTAGGTGTTAGCCTTCAGTGTCATTGAAAATGGTCGTTCATGGCTATTTTCGACAAAAATTAGGGTTGTGTGGCCATTGATCGTCGACCAGAGGCTCATACACCTCACCCCACATATGTTTCCTTGTCATAGATCACATTCTTGGATTTCTGGTGGAGACCATTTCTTGGTCAAAAATCCATAGGTGTTAGCCTTCGGTATTATTGAAAATGGTCATTCATGGCTATTTTCGGCAAAACGGGGGTTGTGTGGCCATTGATCGTCGACCAGAGGCTCATACACCTCACCCCACATATGTTTCCTTGCCATAGATCACATTCTTGGATTTCTGGTGGAAACCATTTCTTGGTCTAAAATCCGTAGGTGTTAGCCTCTAGTATTATTGAAAATGGTCGCTCATGGCTATTTTCAAGGTCGCTCATGGCTATTTTCATAAAAAAATGGGGGTTGTGTGGCCATTGATCATCGACCAGAGGCTCGTAAACCTCACCCCGACCATTTCTTGGTCAAAAATCTGTAGGTGTTAGCCTTTGGTATTATTGAAAATTGTCGTTCATGGCTATTTTCGACAAAAATGGGGGTTGTGTGGCCATTGATCGTCGACCAGACGCTCATACACCTCACCCCACATATGTTTCCTTGTCGTAGATCACATTCTTGGATTTCTGGTGGAGACCATTTCTTGGTTAAAAATCCATAGGTCTTAGCCTCTAGTATTATTGAAAATGGTCGCTCATGGCTATTTTCATAAAAAATGGGGGTTGTGTGGCCATTGATCATCGACCAGAGGCTCATACATCTCACCCCACATATGTTTCCTTGCCATAGATTACATTCTTGGATTTCTGGTGGAAACCATTTCTTGGTTAAAAACTTGTACGTGTTAGCCTTCGGTATTATTGAAAATGGTCATTCATGGCTATTTTCGACAAAAATGGGGGTTGTGTGGCCATTGATCATCGACCAGAGGCTCGTACACCTCACCCCACATATGTTTCCTTGCCATAGATCACATTCTTGGATTTCTGGTGGAGACCATTTCTTGGTCAAAAATCCGTACGTGTTAGCCTTTGGTATTTTTGAAAATGGTCATTCATGGCTATTTTCGACAAAAATGGGGTTGTGTGGCCATTGATCATCGACTAGAGGCTCATACACCTCACCCCACATATGTTTCCTTGCCATAGATCACATTCTTGGATTTCTGGTGGAGACCATTTCTTGGTCAAAAATCTGTAGGTGTTAGCCTTCGGTATTATTGAAAATGGTCGTTCATGGCTATTTTCGACAAAAATGGGGGTTGTGTGGCCATTGATCATCGACCAGACGCTCATACACCTCACCCCACATATGTTTCCTTGCCATAGATCACATTCTTGGATTTCTGGTGGAGACCTTTTCTTGGTCCAAAATCCGTAGGTGTTAGCCTCTAGTATTATTGAAAATGGTCGCTCATGGCTATTTTCAAGGTCGCTCATGGCTATTTTCATAAAAAATGGGGGTTGTGTGGCCATTTATCATCGACTAGAGGCTCATACACCTCACCCCACATATGTTTCCTTGCCATAGATTACATTCTTGGATTTCTGGTGGAAACCATTTCTTGGTTAAAAACTCGTACGTGTTAGCCTGCGGTATTATTGAAAATGGTCATTCATGGCTATTTTCGGCAAAATGGGGGTTGTGTGGCCATTGATCGTCGACCAGAGGCTCATACACCTCACCCCACATATGTTTCCTTGTCGTAGATCACATTCTTGGATTTCTGGTGGAGACCATTTCTTGGTCAAAAATCCGTAGGTGTTAGCCTTCGATATTAATGAAAATGGTCATTCATGGCTATTTTCGGCAAAATGGGGGTTGTGTGGCCATTGATCGTCGACCAGAGGCTCATACACCTCACCCCACATATGTTTCCTTGTCGTAGATCACATTCTTGGATTTCTGGTGGAGACCATTTCTTGGTCAAAAATCCGTAGGTGTTAGCCTTCGATATTATTGAAAATGGTCGTTCATGGCTATTTTCGACAAAAATGGGAGTTGTGTGGCCAATGATCATCGACCAGACGCTCATACACCTCACCCCACATATGTTTCCTTGCCATAGATCACATTCTTGGATTTCTGGTGGAGACCATTTCTTGGTCTAAAATCCGTAGGTGTTAGCCTCTAATTGTTGGAGACTTGTTCTCAAATGCTATAAGAACAAGGCAACATAAAAAATGTTAATCGGTCAAGCCCTTCGTCCTACGAAGCATTATTCCCCTTAGGATATAATGGTTTTCGGATGAAGGTTATGAAGGGCATACCTTCATAAATACATTACATAATGACGAAGAATGAATTATAAGGAATACAAAGGTTTACATAGATAATTATACATTATTATTATATATAAATGGAAATAACATTGAATTACAAATGTACCTTCAACTTGAAGGAGATGAAAGTACAAGCGTGACGCAAAAGTGAATGCCCAGTCCGCGTGAACAGTACGGGGGTATTGTTCACCTATTTATAGGCACGGGGCACAACCCATACAAAATTACATTCATGCCCTTTACATTTGATAATAATTCTATAGTAATCTGTCGAGGTCTAAATAGCCTTTTCATCTTTAAGTCGGTTTCACATTTTGTTGCTACGCCGAAGCTTTCCTGCTCACACCTTCGGCGCTGTATCAACCTTCGTATTACTCTGGTCTACTGTGATGTCGACTTGAATCCGAAGATACCTGTTCACACATTATACTCCAGAAATACTGTTAAATCCTGTTTTTGAGGACCTTCGGAAGCCGAAGGCCCCCAACAGTAGCCCCTCGCAATATTAATTTGTTTGAAATAATAAATTTAGATTGCGAAATGGACGAAGGCTTTTCGCCGAAGGTCCGAAAAAACACCTTCCCTTTGCTAGAATAGCAACATTCACTGACAAGCGGGGTCTTTCAATTTTCAACGCATTGGGCGTATAAATACGGTCATACCGCAAACTCATTTGGCACGCTCTCTTGTCACTTGCTCTCGCTCACTCGATTTTTAGCTTTTGCGCACTAAGATTTTCTGAGCTTTTAGTTTTGAAGCTTCGGCTTTGAAAATAGTTTTTTAGTATTTCCGAAGATGTCTGGAGATAAGAAAGCTGCTGCTGAGACGAAGCTGACTCTTGACAAAGAGAAAAACTTGGGGTTTCTTATAGCGATGTCGAAGACAAACACAGAAAAAATTACCAAGGAAATTCTAGAAGGCTTGTCTGAGGATACTGGTGACAGTGACAGTTATGATGTGGACAGCGGTAGTGAAGACTCCGAAGATCGTCCCTGGCGACCAAGCCATTCAGTTTATGGTAAATCAACTATCAAAGAGAATCATCTTGTCAACATGAGAGGAAGGTATTTCCGGGATTTGTCCATTGTGAGGGCCGACGAAGGGGAGAAGACTTGTCCACACCCTGAAGAAAATGAAGTCGTAGTGTACCGAAGCTTTTTGAAAGCTGGGCTATGATTTCCCTTGAGTAGCTTCGTCGTGGAGGTGTTGAAAATCTTCGAAGTCTATCTTCATCAACTTACTCCTGAGGCAATTATAAGGCTGAATATCTTCGTGTGGGCTGCTAGAAGCCAAGGTCTGAAGCCTGATGCAAAAAGCTTCTGCAATATACACGAATTATCATATGAAACGAAACCTTGGGGCAAAGAACATTACCATAATAATTTTGGCTGCTACAGTTTCGTTTCTCGGTCCGGGGCAAGCTGTCCCGTACCAACCTTTCGGAAGAGATGGCCCGGCGACTGGATGACAGAATGGTTCTATGTGAAGAATGACCTATCAGTACGAGAAGATATCAAAGGTATAATTATGCGTCCTATTTGGCAAAGCTTCGGCCTTCGGAGACCGAAGGTTGAAATGAGTGAAGCTGCTGAAGAATGCCAGAGGGCCTTCGGCGTTATCTGCTCTTTTATTGGAACAAGAGATTTAGTACAAGAGCATATTGCCTTCCGGGTGTGGCCGCTTGCGGAGAAGTGGGAAATGCCACAAGAAACCATAAAAGAGGCCGACGAAGGTGGACTTGTGAGACTGAAGTACACCTTCAAGTTCGGAGATAAATTTGCTGAGCCAGATGATGACTGGTTAAAGAGCATTGAAAATTTAAGTGATGAGCTGCTTGGTGCTTATTCGAAGGCCGAAGATACTGCGATGTCAGCAGCCTTCGGAGGCCGAAAAAAGAAGAGGCTGAATCGGGTATTTGATGCAATTGGGTTTGTCTACCCTGACTATTGCTATCCTGTTCGAAGGCAGAAGAGAAAAAACACAACCTCTGCAAAAGAAGAAGCTGCAACTGCTCCTAGCAAGCCAGAACCTGAAAGAAAGAAGATAAAGGTCCTCACGCACCGGCCGCGCTATATCGAGCCAACTTCGGTGCCGGAGTTTACCGGAAAATCTTCTTCGGCCATCGAGGTTAAAAAGCCAACCAATCCAGCCACGCCGCCAGCAGCTGCAGAAATAACTGAAACGCCAAAAAGGATAGAACTGGAAGAACCGAAGATTTTGCTACCGGAAACCAAAGAAGTGGCCGAAGCGCCATCCACCGAAAAAATTGAAGAAGTGGAAAAACCAACTGAAGAAAAAGTACCATAAATTGTGAGTCCTGCAGCAAATGTTGAGACAATAAAAAATCAAAAAGTGCCAGTAGTGACTCCGAAAAGAAAGAGAATGGCTAATGTGCTAGATGTACTGGAAACAATCAAATCCTCAAGCACACCTTCGAAAAAGGCTGCTGCCACTCCTAAAACAGCAACTGAAATTTCTGATACAAAAACTCCAGAGCAGGAAACTGAAGCCGAAGCTGAGTCCTCAGAGCCCGTAAAGATAAAATCCTTGGAAACTGAGGAAGAAAAAATAACAAAGCCAATTTCTGTTGAAGAAATCGGTGACGTTGTCCCCGAAGCGTCCTCCAAAGTTCGTGATTATATTGTTCGTCATGCTTCGGGGAAAAAACTATCAGAAAAAGAAGAGCGAGAGGCCTAGCACTACGCCCAAAAACTGAAGTATCCAAAGGGGGCGTTAATATTCAATGGTAGTGGAGAAGAAGACTTTTTGTATTGTCTCCCTGACAGCAAGGAAATTTCTGTTTGCCGGGAGATGAGCAAGAGCTTCGGATTCCCAACCTTAGAAGACGGGCTCTCGGTGTTGTCGAAGAACGATCTGGCCGACAGCCTGGCCTATAATAGCTTAAAGGTGCGACAAATGGGATCCTTGTATTCTTTGTTGATACCAAAAAATCTTTTGTTTGTTTAAATTTATTGAAGCACACATATTTTTCTTTGCAGGGCCTGATACTTAGCAATGCCCTTAGGGCACAAAAAGATGCTGAAGACGAAGGGTGTGCTATAGCCCTGAGCAACCTTCGTTCCGAAGTAATTGAACTGAGGAACGAAGGCCTCGAAAAAGATAAAATATTACACTCATTGCTAAATAAAATAAAGGAAGACGAAGCTGCTTTCAAGGGTCAAGCTGAAGCTCAGAAGCGCGAAATTGAAGATCTTCGGAAACAACTGGCCAGAGCCAGGGAAGAACGCATACTTGAAGAAACAAGGCGAGAACTCAGCGACCAGTGGGCAGATCACTTAGAAGTAACTGTTGAAGAGCTTCGTTCATTCAAGAAGAGATGTTATAACAAATCTATAGAATGTGTTAAGAAGCTGAAAGGTAGCTTCGCCAGGGTCGGCGCCTTCTCAAGTGAAGAAAACTTTATGAGAGGCAATCCCGAAGGTCCCATTGAATGGATCGGCCACGAAGCTGAAGCCTTCGAAGAAATTTTAAATAGCCGTGGGGATATATGTGCTTTCTCTGGGGCCAGAGGAATTGCCACCATTTTAGAGAAGAAGGGCTGCGAACATGTAAAAATTTTAGCACAATCCAAAGCTGCTTTGTCCTTTGAAGATGCAAGAGATCCTTCGGCCGAAGCAAGCATGATCGGTGGAAAGTTTTTTACCGATATCTGGGATAATGGTGGCCGAGAAATGGCAGGAGAAATCATTCAAAAAAGTGAAAAGGGCATTCACGATGCTAGAGAAGTGGCTAAGGCTGCTGAAAAGAGCGCAGAGCCCGAAGGTCAATTAGGTATTAACTAATAGTTTTTATTGTGTTGTAATTTTTGGTTTTAAGCTTCGTTTGCCATTTGTAATAGCAGCATAGCCGTATCCTGTCCTTCAGATCCTGCTAAAGCGTCTCCAGGCCCTCAGCCGAAAGGAGACGACGAAATTAAAAAGATGGCCGAAGCAATCATGGACGAAGTCGTCAATCGGCTCCTGAATGAGGCTGCAGAAGTTGTTCTGAGAGAAGATTAAATACTATTGTAAATTAAACTTCTGAAATGTGATATATTGTAACATTTTGTAATCCTGAATGTAATATACCCATTTTTATTGCTCAATTCTTTACGATGCATGAAACTTTACACGTACCGCTTTTTGAGTCTTTGACGAAAAAACACCTTCCCTTCTTTTCATGCTTCGTGAAGAGGAATTTTTCTTTGTCACAACAATATCCAGTGTTCTGATGAATAATATCCAGGCTTCTTGAAAATGTTCTCTGAAGCTACTTAGCATGATTTTCCCCTTTCAAAACATTCTTCCGAAGATCGATGTCATGTCCCCTTCTTGTGCCATATGCAACATGATGTATGATGCTTATGTTATGCGAAATGATGCGATGATGTTATGCTGAGTAAGATGGTGTTTATTCCGAAGATACACACGTTCCTGCGACAAAACACATAATAATTTTTTTACTATAAGCCTCCCTTAGGAGCTTCTTCGCCTTTTACTTCAGCGGAATCAGCGTTGACTTTTCGCTGTAAGCTCTGCATTCCCTTAGGAACAACTTTGGAGCTTCTTCACCTTTACTTTTGGCGGAATCAGCGTTGACTTTTCGCTGTAAGCTCTGCATTCCCTTAGGAACGACTTTGGAGCTTCTTCGCCTTTACTTTTGGCGGAATCAGCGTTGACTTTTCGCTGTAAGCTCTGCATTCCCTTAGGAACGACTTTGGAGCAAAAAACCTACACTGCGCTCCCTTTGGAACGACTTTTTTGTGACTTCGGCAGACTTACTCTGCGTTCCTTAGAACGACTTTTTGTTGCTTCGAAGAATTTTCGATAGTCCGAAGGTCCTCTTTGTTATCACAAGTCTTTAAACTTCAACAATTTAAGCCTGTGAAAAATATATTTTCCCTGTGGGAATCAACGAAACTATTTACATGAAACCTAAACAATGTCCTTTATTACAGAAAATAAAACTGAATGAAAAAGATTGCTATTAAGGTAGGATAATTGTCAATAGATGTGCTTTGACTCTGGCACAGTGCTGTTGACTGTACGAGCTTCGGACTGCTCTCTGAAGTCCCTTTGGTGTGGAGCATACTGGCTGCTGGCCTTGTTGCAACGGAGGTGGAGGCGGAGGCTGTTGCCAGGAAGCTTGAGGTTGACTCGCCGAAGCAACAGAAACTGCAGGGTGGTTGCCCACATATTCTGGGATGTAGGGCGAATGATACGAAGCTGTATGCATGACCTGCTTCGGCTGAGCTTGTTGCGCTGCGGCTTCGGCTATTTCCTTTTGCTTCTGGATGGTAACATGACACATCCTGATGGTATGGCCTTTGTTCTCACCGCAGAATAAGCAAAAGATTCTTCTCTGCTGATCGCCAAATCTTCCTCCGAAGCCCCTGGCACCTCTGCCTCTTGGAGCTGGTGGTCGGAAGGGGCCTTGCTGTTGCCCCGAAGCCTGTGAGGAACATTGTGGCCTTTGCTGTTGGCTCCCCTTATCATCATTTTGTGTAGAGTTATGAATTGATCTAACATGCCTCGGGTAAAACCTCCCACCGAAGCCCCTGGTCATTTCAGAAAACCTGAAAGCCTCCTCCCTTCTTTGGCGAAAATCGTTATCGGCCCGAATGTACTCGTCCATCTTCTGGAGAAGCTTCTCCAAAGTTTGAGGAGGCTTCCTAGCGAAGTACTGAGCTGACGGTCCTGGCCGAAGCCCCTTGATCATGGCATCAATGACAATTTCATTGGGCACCGTTGGTGCTTGTGCCCTCAAACGCAAGAACCTTCGGACATAGGCCTGAAGGTATTCTTCGTGATCCTGGGTGCACTGGAACAGAGCCTGAGCAGTAACCGGTTTCGTCTGAAACCCTTGGAAGCTAGTTAACAACAGGTCCTTCAGCTTCTGCCATGAAGTGATCATTCCTGGTCGAAGGGAGGAATACCAGGTTTGAGCAACACTCCTGACAGCCATAACAAAAGATTTGGCCATGACCGCAGCATTTCCACCATACGAAGATACTGTTGCTTCGTAGCTCATCAAAAACTGCTGAGGTGTTCAAAAAACTCAAAGAGTGGAAGTGAGTTCACCGGAGGACGGCGCCAATGTTGGAGACTTGTTCTCAAATGCTATAAGAACAAGGCAACATAAAAAATGTTAATCGGTCAAGCCCTTCGTCCTACGAAGCATTATTCCCCTTAGGATATAATGGTTTTCGGACGAAGGTTATGAAGGGCATACCTTCATAAATACATTACATAATGACGAAGAATGAATTATAAGGAATACAAAGGTTTACATAGATAATTATACATTATTATTATATATAAATGGAAATAACATTGAATTACAAATGTACCTTCAACTTGAAGGAGATGAAAGTACAAGCGTGACGCAAAAGTGAATGCCCAGTCCGCGTGAACAGTACGGGGGTACTGTTCACCTATTTATAGGCACGGGGCACAACCCATACAAAATTACATTCATGCCCTTTACATTTGATAATAATTCTATAGTAATCTGTCGAGGTCTAAATAGCCTTTTCATCTTTAAGTCGGTTTCACATTTTGTTGCTACGCCGAAGCTTTCCTGCTCACACCTTCGGCGCTGTATCAACCTTCGTATTACTCTGGTCTACTGTGATGTCGACTTGAATCCGAAGATACCTGTTCACACATTATACTCTAGAAATACTGTTAAATCCTGTTTTTGATGACCTTCGGAAGCCAAAGGCCCCCAACACTAATATTATTGAAAATGGTCGCTCATGGCTATTTTCAAGGTCGCTCATGGCTATTTTCATAAAAAATGGGGGTTGTGTGGCCATTTATCATCGACTAGAGGCTCATAAACCTCACCCCACATATGTTTCCTTGCCATAGATCACATTCTTGGATTTCTGGTGGAGACCATTTCTTGGTCAAAAATCCGTAGGTGTTAGCCTTCGGTATTATTGTAAATGATCGTTCATGGCTATTTTCGACAAAAATGGGGGTTGTGTGGCCATTGATCATCGACCAGAGGCTCGTCCACCTCACCCCCCATATGTTTCCTTGCAATAGATCACATTCTAGGATTTTTGGTGGAGACCATTTCTTGGTCTAAAATCCGTAGGTGTTAGCCTCTAGTATTATTGAAAATGGTCGCTCATGGCTATTTTCAAGGTCGCTCATGGCTATTTTCATAAAAAATGGGGGTTGTGTGGCCATTTATCATCGACTAGAGGCTCATAGACCTCACCCCACATATGTTTCCTTGCCATAGATTACATTCTTGGATTTCTGGTGGAAACCATTTCTTGGTTAAAAACTCGTACGTGTTAGCCTTCGGTATTATTGAAAATGGTCATTCATGGCTATTTTCGGCAAAATGGGGGTTGTCTGGCCATTGATCGTCGACCAGAGGCTCATACACCTCACCCCACATATGTTTCCTTGTCGTAGATCACATTCTTGGATTTCTGGTGGAGACCATTTCTTGGTCAAAAATCCGTAGTGTTAGCCTTCGGTATTATTGAAAATGGTCGTTCATGGCTATTTTCGACAAAATGGGGGTTGTGTGGCCATTTATCATCGACTAGAGGCTCATAGACCTCACCCCACATATGTTTCCTTGCCATAGATCACATTCTTGGATTTCTGGTGGAAACCATTTCTTGGTCAAAAATCCGTACGTGTTAGCCTTCGGTATTATTGAAAATGGTCATTCATGGCTATTTTCGGCAAAATGGGGGTTGTGTGGCCATTGATCATCGACTAGAGGCTCATACACCTCACCCCACATATGTTTCCTTGCCATAGATCACATTCTTGGATTTCTGGTGGAGACCATTTCTTGGTCAAAAATCCGTAGGTGTTAGCCTTCGGTATTATTGTAAATGGTCATTCATGGCTATTTTCGACAAAAATGGGGGTTGTGTGGCCATTGATCATCGACCAGAGGCTCATACACCTCACCCCACATATGTTTCCTTGCCATAGATCACATTCTTGGATTTCTGGTGGAGACCATTTCTTGGTCAAAAATCCGTACGTGTTAGCCTTTGGTATTTTTGAAAATGGTCATTCATGGCTATTTTCATAAAAATTGGGGGTTGTGTGGCCATTGATCATCGACTAGAGGCTCATACACCTCACCCCACATATGTTTCCTTGCCATAGATCACATTCTTGGATTTCTGGTGGAGACCATTTCTTGGTCAAAAATCCGTAGGTGTTAGCCTTCGGTATTATTGTAAATGGTCGTTCATGGCTATTTTCGACAAAAATGGGAGTTGTGTGGCCATTGATCATCGACCAGAGGCTCATACACCTCACCCCACATATGTTTCCTTGCCATAGATCACATTCTTGGATTTCTGGTGGAGACCATTTCTTGGTCAAAAATCCGTAGGTCTTAGCCTCTAGTATTATTGAAAATGGTCTCTCATGGCTATTTTCATAAAAATTGGGGGTTGTGTGGCCATTGATCATCGACCAGAGGCTCGTACACCTCACCCCACATATGTTTCCTTGCCATAGATCACATTCTTGGATTTCTGGTGGAGACCATTTCTTGGTCAAAAATCCATAGGTGTTAGCCTTCGGTATTATTGAAAATGGTCGTTCATGGCTATTTTCGACAAAAATGGGGGTTGTGTGGCCATTGATCATCGACCAGAGGCTCATACACCTCACCCCACATATGTTTCCTTGCCATAGATCACATTCTTGGATTTCTGGTGGAGACCATTTCTTGGTCAAAAATCCGTAGGTCTTAGCCTCTAATATTATTGAAAATGGTCGCTCATGGCTATTTTCATAAAAAAATGGGGGTTGTGTGGCCATTTATCATCGACTAGAGGCTCATAAATCTCACCCCACATATGTTTCCTTGCCATAGATCACATTCTTGGATTTCTGGTGGAGACCATTTCTTGGTCAAAAATCCGTAGGTGTTAGCCTTCGGTATTATTGAAAATGGTCGTTCATGGCTATTTTCATAAAAAATGGGGGTTGTGTGGCCATTTTTTATGAAAAAATGGGGGTCGCTCATGGCCATTTTTTTATGATCAATGGCCACACAACCTCCATTTTTTATGAAAATAGCCATGAGCGACCATTTTCAATAATACTAGAGGCAAAGACCTACGGATTTTTGACCAAGAAATGGTCTCCACCAGAAATCCAAGAATGTGATCTATGGCAAGGAAACATATGTGGGGTGAGGTGTATGAGCCTCTCGTCGATGATCAATGGCCACACAACCCCCATTTTTGTCGAAAATAGCCATGAATGACCATTTACAATAATACCGAAGGCTAACACCTACGGATTTTTGACCAAGAAATGGTCTCCACCAGAAATCCAAGAATGTGATCTATGGCAAGGAAACATATGTGGGGTGAGGTGTATGAGCCTATGGTCGATGATCAATGGCCACACAACCCCCATTTTTGTCGAAAATAGCCATGAACGACCATTTTCAATAATATCGAAGGCTAACACCTACGGATTTTTGACCAAGAAATGGTCTCCACCAGAAATCCAAGAATGTGATCTACGACAAGGAAACATATGTGGGGTGAGGTGTATGAGCCTCTGGTCGACGATCAATGGCCACACAACCCCCATTTTGCCGAAAATAGCCATGAATGACCATTTTCAATAATACCGAAGGCTAACACGTACGAGTTTTTAACCAAGAAATGGTTTCCACCAGAAATCCAAGAATGTAATCTATGGCAAGGAAACATATGTGGGGTGAGGTTTATGAGCCTCTAGTCGATGATAAATGGCCACGCAACCCCCATTTTTATGAAAATAGCCATGAGCGACCTTGAAAATAGCCATGAGCGACCATTTTCAATAATACTAGAGGCTAACACCTACGGATTTTAGACCAAGAAATGGTCTCCACCAGAAATCCAAGAATGTGATCTATGGCAAGGAAACATATGTGGGGTGAGGTGTATGAGCGTCTGGTCGATGATCAATGGCCACACAACCCCCATTTTTGTCGAAAATAGCCATGAACGACCATTTTCAATAATACCGAAGGCTAACACCTACAGAATTTTGACAAAGAAATGGTCTCCACCAGAAATCCAAGAATGTGATCTATGGCAAGGAAACATATGTGGGGTGAGGTGTATGAGCCTCTGGTCGATGATCAATGGCCACACAACCCCCATTTTTGTCGAAAATAGCCATGAACGACCATTTTCAATAATATCGAAGGCTAACACCTACGGATTTTTGACCAAGAAATGGTCTCCACCAGAAATCCAAGAATGTGATCTACGACAAGGAAACATATGTAGGGTGAGGTGTATGAGCCTCTGGTCGACGATCAATGGCCACAGAACCCCCATTTTGCCGAAAATAGCCATGAGCGACCATTTTCAATAATATTAGAGGCTAAGACCTACGGATTTTTCACCAAGAAATGGTCTCCACCAGAAATCCAAGAATGTGATCTATGGCGAGGAAACATATGTGGGGTGAGGTGTATGAGCCTCTGGTCGATGATCAATGGCCACACAACCCCCATTTTTGTCGAAAATAGCCATGAACGACCATTTTCAATAATACCGAAGGCTAACACCTACGGATTTTTGACCAAGAAATGGTCTCCACCAGAAATCCAAGAATGTGATCTATGGCAAGGAAACATATGTGGGGTGAGGTGTGCGAGCCTCTGGTCGATGATCAATGGCCATAGAACCCCCATTTTGCCGAAAATAGCCATGAACGACAATTTTCAATAATACCGAAGGCTAACACCTACGGATTTTTGACCAAGAAATGGTCTCCACCAGAAATCCAAGAATATGATCTATGGCAAGGAAACATATGTGGGGTGAGGTGTACGAGCCTCTGGTCGAGGATCAATGGCCACAGAACCCCCATTTTGCCAAAAATAGCCATGAACGACCATTTTCAATAATACCGAAGGCTAACACGTACGAGTTTTTGACCAAGAAATGGTCTCCACCAGAAATCCAAGAATGTGATCTATGGCAAGGAAACATATGTGGGGTGAGGTGTATGAGCCTCTGGTCGATGATCAATGGCCACACAACCCCCATTTTTGTCGAAAATAGCCATGAACGACCATTTTCAATAATATCGAAGGCTAACACCTACGGTTTTTTGACCAAGAAATGGTCTCCACCAGAAATCCAAGAATGTGATCTACGACAAGGAAACATATGTGGGGTGAGGTGTATGAGCCTCTGGTCGACGATCAATGGCCACACAACCCCCATTTTGCCGAAAATAGCCAAGAATGACCATTTTCAATAATACCGAAGGCTAACACGTACGCGTTTTTAACCAAGAAATGGTTTCCACCAGAAATCCAAGAATGTAATCTATGGCAAGGAAACATATGTGGGGTGAGGTTTATGAGCCTCTAGTCGATGATAAATGGCCACACAACCCCCATTTTTTATGAAAATAGCCATGAGCGACCTTGAAAATAGCCATGAGCGACAATTTTCAATAATACTAGAGGCTAACACCTACGGATTTTAGACCAAGAAATGGTCTCCACCAGAAATCCAAGAATGTGATCTATGGCAAGGAAACAAATGTGGGGTGAGGTGTATGAGCGTCTGGTCGATGATCAATGGCCACACAACCCCCATTTTGTCGAAAATAGCCATGAACGACCATTTTCAATAATACCGAAGGCTAACACCTACGGATTTTTGACCAAGAAATGGTCTCCACCAGAAATCCAAGAATGTGATCTATGGCAAGGAAACATATGTGGGGTGAGGTGTATGAGCCTCTAGTCGATGATCAATGGCCACACAACCCCCATTTTTGTCGAAAATAGACATGAATGACCATTTTCAAAAATACCAAAGGCTAACACGTATGGATTTTTGACCAAGAAATGGTCTCCACCAGGAATCCAAGAATGTGATCTATGGCAAGGAAACATATGTGGGGTGAGGTGTATGATCCTCTGGTCGATGATCAATGGCCACACAACCCCCATTTTGCCGAAAATAGCCATGAACGACCATTTTCAATAATACCGAAGGCTAACACGTACGAGTTTTTAACCAAGAAATGGTCTCCACTAGAAATCCAAGAATGTGATCTATGGCAAGGAAACATATGTGGGGTGAGGTTTATGAGCCTCTAGGTGATGATAAATGGCCACACAACCCCCATTTTTTATGAAAATATCCATGAGCGACCATTTTCAATAATACTAGAGGCTAAGACCTACGGATTTTAGACCAAGAAATGGTCTCCACCAGAAATCCAAGAATGTGATCTATGGCAAGGAAACATATGCGGGGTGAGGTGTATGAGCATCTGGTCGATGATCAATGGCCACACACCCCCATTTTTGTCAAAAATAGCCATGAACGACCATTTTCAATAATACCGAAGGCTAACACCTACGGATTTTTGACCAAGAAATGGTCTCCACCAGAAATCCAAGAATGTGATCTATGGCAAGGAAACATATGTGGGGTGAGGTGTATGAGCCTCTAGTCGATGATCAATGGCCACACAACCCCCATTTTTGTCGAAAATAGCCATGAACGACCATTTTCAATAATACCGAAGGCTAACACCTACGGATTTTCGACCAAGAAATGGTCTCCACCAGAAATCCAAGAATGTGATCTATGGCAAGGAAACATATGTGGGGTGAGGTGTATGAGCCTCTGGTCGATGATCAATGGCCACACAACCCCCATTTTGCCGAAAATAGCCATGAATGACCATTTTCAATAATACCGAAGGCTAACACGTACGAGTTTTTAACCAAGAAATGGTTTCCACCAGAAATCCAAGAATGTAATCTATGGCAAGGAAACATATGTGGGGTGAGGTTTATGAGCCTCTAGTCGATGATAAATGGCCACACAACCCCCATTTTTTATGAAAATAGCCATGAGTGACCTTGAAAATAGCCATGAGCGACCATTTTCAATAATACTAGAGGTTACACCTACGGATTTTAGACCAAGAAATGGTCTCCACCAGAAATCCAAGAATGTGATCTATGGCAAGGAAACATATGTGGGGTGAGGTGTATGAGCGTCTGGTCGATGATCAATGGCCACACAACCCCCATTTTTGTCGAAAATAGCCATGAACGACCATTTTCAATAATACCGAAGGCTAACACCTACGGATTTTTGACCAAGAAATGTCTGCACCAGAAATCCAAGAATGTGATCTATGGCAAGGAAACATATGTGGGGTGAGGTGTATGAGCCTCTAGTCGATGATCAATGGCCACACAACCCCCATTTTTGTCGAAAATAGCCATGAATGACCATTTTCAAAAATACCAAAGGCTAACACGTACGGATTTTTAACCAAGAAATGGTCTCCACCAGAAATCCAAGAATGTGATCTATGGCAAGGAAACATATGTGGGGTGAGGTGTACGAGCCTCTGGTTGATGATCAATGGCCACACAACCCCCATTTTGCCGAAAATAGCCATGAATGACCATTTTCAATAATACCGAAGGCTAACACGTACGAGTTTTTAACCAAGAAATGGTTTCCACCAGAAATCCAAGAATGTAATCTATGGCAAGGAAACATATGTGGGGTGAGGTTTATGAGCCTCTAGTCGATGATAAATGGCCACACAACCCCCATTTTTTATGAAAATAGCCATGAGCGACCTTGAAAATAGCCATGAGCGACCATTTTCAATAATACTAGAGGCTAACACCTACGGATTTTAGAACAAGAAATGGTCTCCACCAGAAATCCAAGAATGTGATCTATGGCAAGGAAACATATGTGGGGTGAGGTGTATGAGCGTCTGGTCGATGATCAATGGCCACACAACCCCCATTTTTGTCGAAAATAGCCATGAACGACCATTTTCAATAATATCGAAGGCTAACACCTACGGATTTTTGACCAAGAAATGGTCTCCACCAGAAATCCAAGAATGTGATCTATGGCAAGGAAACATATGTGGGGTGAGGTGTATGAGCCTCTGGTCGACGATCAATGGCCACACAACCCTAATTTTTGTCGAAAATAGCCATGAACGACCATTTTCAATGACACTGAAGGCTAACACCTACGGATTTTTGACCAAGAAATGGTCTCCACCATAAATCCAAGAATGTGATCTATGGCAAGGAAACATATGTGTAGTGAGGTGTATGAGCCTCTGGTCGAAGATCAATGGCCACACAACCCCCATTTTTGTCGAAAATAGCCATGAATGACCATTTTCAAAAATACCAAAGGCTAACACGTACGGATTTTTGACCAAGAAATGGTCTCCACCAGAAATCCAAGAATGTGATCTATGGCAAGGAAACATATGTGGGGTGAGGTGTACGAGCCTCTGGTCGATAATGAATGGTCACACAACCCCCATTTTGCCGAAAATAGCCATGAACGACCATTTTCAATAATACCGAAGGCTAACACGTACGAGTTTTTAACGAAGAAATGGTCTCCACCAGAAATCCAAGAATGTGATCTATGGCAAGGAAACATATGTGGGGCGAGGTTTATGAGCCTCTAGTCGATGATAAATGGCCACACAACCCCCATTTTTTATGAAAATAGCCATGAGCGACCTTGAAAATAGCCCTGAGCGACCATTTTCAATAATACTAGAGGCTAACACCTATGGATTTTAGACCAAGAAATGGTCTCCACCAGAAATCCAAGAATGTGATCTATGATAAGGAAACATATGTGGGGTGAGGTGTATGAGCGTCTGGTCGATGATCAATGGCCACACAACCCCCATTTTTATCGAAAATAGCCATGAACGACCATTTTCAATAATACCGAAGGCTAACACCTACAGATTTTTGACCAAGAAATGGTCTCCACCAGAAATCCAAGAATGTGATCTATGGCAAGGAAACATATGTGGGGTGAGGTGTATGAGCCTCTGGTCGATGATCAATGGCCACACAACCCCCATTTTTGTCGAAAATAGCCATGAACGACCATTTTCAATAATACCGAAGGCTAACACCTACGGATTTTTGACCAAGAAATGGTCTCCACCAGAAATCCAAGAATGTGATCTATGGCAAGGAAACATATGTGGGGTGAGGTGTATGAGCGTCTGGTCGATGATCAATGGCCACACAACCCCCATTTTTGTCGAAAATAGCCATGAATGACCATTTACAATAATACCGAAGGCTAACACCTACGGATTTTTGACCCAGAAATGGTCTCCACCAGAAATCCAAGAATGTGATCTATGGAAAGGAAACATATGTGGGGTGAGGTGTACCAGCCTTTGGTCGATGATCAATGGCCACAGAACCCCCATTTTGCCGAAAATAGCCCTGAGCGACCATTTTCAATAATACTAGAGGCTAACACCTATGGATTTTAGACCAAGAAATGGTCTCCACCAGAAATCCAAGAATGTGATCTATGACAAGGAAACATATGTGGGGTGAGGTGTATGAGCGTCTGGTCGATGATCAATGGCCACACAACCCCCATTTTTATCGAAAATAGCCATGAACGACCATTTTCAATAATACCGAAGGCTAACACCTACGGATTTTTGACCAAGAAATGGTCTCCACCAGAAATCCAAGAATGTGATCTATGGCAAGGAAACATATGTGGGGTGAGGTGTATGAGCCTCTGGTCGACGATCAATGGCCACACAACCCCCATTTTTGTCGAAAATAGCCATGAACGACCATTTTCAATAATACCGAAGGCTAACACCTACGGATTTTTGACCAAGAAATGGTCTCCACCAGAAATCCAAGAATGTGATCTATGGCAAGGAAACATATGTGGGGTGAGGTGTATGAGCGTCTGGTCGATGATCAATGGCCACACAACCCCCATTTTTGTCGAAAATAGCCATGAATGACCATTTACAATAATACCGAAGGCTAACACCTACGGATTTTTGACCCAGAAATGGTCTCCACCAGAAATCCAAGAATGTGATCTATGGAAAGGAAACATATGTGGGGTGAGGTGTACGAGCCTTTGGTCGATGATCAATGGCCACAGAACCCCCATTTTGCCGAAAATAGCCATGAACGACCATTTTCAATAATACCGAAGGCTAACACGTACGAGTTTTTGACCAAGAAATGGTCTCCACCAAAAATCCAAGAATGTGATCTATGGCAAGGAAACATATGTGGGGTGAGGTGTACGAGCCTCTGGTTGATGATCAATGGCCACACAACCCCCATTTTGCTGAAAATAGACATGAATGACCATTTTCAATAATACCGAAGGCTAACACGTACGAGTTTTTAACCAAGAAATGGTTTCCACCAGAAATCCAAGAATGTAATCTATGGCAAGGAAACATATGTGGGGTGAGGTTTATGAGCCTCTAGTCGATGATAAATGGCCACACAACCCCCATTTTTTATGAAAATAGCCATGAGCGACCTTGAAAATAGCCATGAGCGACCATTTTCAATAATACTAGAGGATAACACCTACGGATTTTAGACCAAGAAATGGTCTCCACCAGAAATCCAAGAATGTGATCTATGGCAAGGAAACATATGTGGGGTGAGGTGTATGAGCGTCTGGTCGATGATCAATGGCCACACAACCCCCATTTTTGTCGAAAATAGCCATGAACGACCATTTTCAATAATACCGAAGGCTAACACCTACGGATTTTTGACCAAGAAATGGTCTCCACCAGAAATCCAAGAATGTGATCTATGGCAAGGAAACATATGTGGGGTGAGGTGTATGAGCCTCTGGTCGACGATCAATGGCCACACAACCCTATTTTTTGTCGAAAATAGCCATGAACGACCATTTTCAATGACACTGGAGGCTAACACCTACGGATTTTTGACCAAGAAATGGTCTCCACCATAAATCCAAGAATGTGATCTATGGCAAGGAAACATATGTGTAGTGAGGTGTATGAGCCTCTGGTCGAAGATCAATGGCCACACAACCCCCATTTTTGTCGATAATAGCCATGAATGACCATTTTCAAAAATACCAAAGGCTAACACGTATGGATTTTTGACCAAGAAATGGTCTCCACCAGAAATCCAAGAATGTGATCTATGGCAAGGAAACATATGTGGGGTGAGGTGTACGAGCCTCTGGTCGATAATGAATGGCCACACAACCCCCATTTTGCCGAAAATAGCCATGAACGACCATTTTCAATAATACTGAAGGCTAACACGTACGAGTTTTTAACCAAGAAATGGTCTCCACCAGAAATCCAAGAATGTGATCATTGGCAAGGAAACATATGTGGGGCGAGGTTTATGAGCCTCTAGTCGATGATAAATGGCCACACAACCCCCATTTTTTATGAAAATAGCCATGAGCGACCTTGAAAATAGCCATGAGCGACCATTTTCAATAATACTAGAGGCTAACACTTATGGATTTTAGACCAAGAAATGGTCTCCACCAGAAATCCAAGAATGTGATCTATGGCAAGGAAACATATGTGGGGTGAGGTGTATGAGCGTCTGGTCGATGATCAATGGCCACACAACCCCCATTTTTGTCGAAAATAGCCATGAACGACCATTTTCAATAATACCGAAGGCTAACACCTACGGATTTTTGACCAAGAAATGGCCTCCACCAGAAATCCAAGAATGTGATCTATGGCAAGGAAACATATGTGGGGTGAGGTGTATGAGCCTCTGGTCGATGATCAATGGCCACACAACCCCCATTTTTGTCGAAAATAGCTATGAACGACCATTTTCAATAATACCGAAGGCTAACACCTACGGATTTTTGACCAAGAAATGGTCTCCACCAGAAATCCAAGAATGTGATCTATGGCAAGGAAACATATGTGGGGTGAGGTGTATGAGCGTCTGGTCGATGATCAATGGCCACACAACCCCCATTTTTGTCGAAAATAGCCATGAATGACCATTTACAATAATACCGAAGGCTAACACCTACGGATTTTTGACCAAGAAATGGTCTCCACCAGAAATCCAAAAATGTGATCTATGGAAAGGAAACATATGTGGGTGAGGTGTACGAGCCTCTAGTCGATGATCAATGGCCACAGAACCCCCATTTTGCCGAAAATAGCCATGAACGACCATTTTCAATAATACTAGAGGCTAACACTTATGGATTTTAGACCAAGAAATGGTCTCCACCAGAAATCCAAGAATGTGATCTATGGCAAGGAAACATATGTGGGGTGAGGTGTATGAGCGTCTGGTCGATGATCAATGGCCACACAACCCCCATTTTTGTCGAAAATAGCCATGAACGACCATTTTCAATAATACCGAAGGCTAACACCTACGGATTTTTGACCAAGAAATGGCCTCCACCAGAAATCCAAGAATGTGATCTATGGCAAGGAAACATATGTGGGGTGAGGTGTATGAGCCTCTGGTCGATGATCTATGGCCACACAACCCCCATTTTTGTCGAAAATAGCTATGAACGACCATTTTCAATAATACCGAAGGCTAACACCTACGGATTTTTGACCAAGAAATGGTCTCCACCAGAAATCCAAGAATGTGATCTATGGCAAGGAAACATATGTGGGGTGAGGTGTATGAGCGTCTGGTCGATGATCAATGGCCACACAACCCCCATTTTTGTCGAAAATAGCCATGAATGACAATTTACAATAATACCGAAGGCTAACACCTACGGATTTTTGACCAAGAAATGGTCTCCACCAGAAATCCAAAAATGTGATCTATGGAAAGGAAACATATGTGGGGTGAGGTGTACGAGCCTCTAGTCGATGATCAATGGCCACAGAACCCCCATTTTGCCGAAAATAGCCATGAACGACCATTTTCAATAATACCGAAGGCTAACACGTACGAGTTTTTGACCAAGAAATGGTCTCCACCAAAAATCCAAGAATGTGATCTATGGCAAGGAAACATATGTGGGGTGAGGTGTATGAGCGTCTGGTCAATGATCAATGGCCACACAACCCCCATTTTTGTCGAAAATAGCCATGAATGACCATTTACAATAATACCGAAGGCTAACACCTACGGATTTTTGACCAAGAAATGGTCTCCACCAGAAATCCAAGAATGTGATCTATGGCAAGGAAACATATGTGGGGTGAGGTGTATGAGCCTCTGGTCGACGATCAATGGCCACACAACCCTAATTTTTGTCGAAAATAGCCATGAACGACCATTTTCAATGACACTGAAGGCTAACACCTACGGATTTTTGACCAAGAAATGGTCTCCTCCATAAATCCAAGAATGTGATCTATGGCAAGGAAACATATGTGAGGTGAGGTGTATGAGCCTCTGGTCGATGATCAATGGCCACACAACCCCCATTTTTGTCGAAAATAGCCATGAATGACCATTTACAATAATACCGAAGGCTAACACCTACGGATTTTTGACCAAGAAATGGTCTCCACCAGAAATCCAAGAATGTGATCTATGGCAAGGAAACATATGTGGGGTGAGGTGTATGAGCCTCTGGTCGATGATCAATGGCCACACAACCCCCATTTTTGTCGAAAATAGCCATGAACGACCATTTTCAATAATATCGAAGGCTAACACCTACGGATTTTTGACCAAGAAATGGTCTCCACCAGAAATCCAAGAATGTGATCTACGACAAGGAAACATATGTGGGGTGAGGTGTATGAGCCTCTGGTCGACGATCAATGGCCACACAACCCCTATTTTGCCGAAAATAGCCATGAATGACCATTTTCAATAATACCGAAGGCTAACACGTACGAGTTTTTAACCAAGAAATGGTTTCCACCAGAAATCCAAGAATGTAATCTATGGCAAGGAAACATATGTGGGGTGAGGTTTATGAGCCTCTAGTCGATGATAAATGGCCACACAACCCCCATTTTTTATGAAAATAGCCATGAGCGACCTTGAAAATAGCCATGAGCGACCATTTTCAATAATACTAGAGGCTAACACCTACGGATTTTAGACCAAGAAATGGTCTCCACCAGAAATCCAAGAATGTGATCTATGGCAAGGAAACATATGTGGGGTGAGGTGTATGAGCGTCTGGTCGATGATCAATGGCCACACAACCTCCATTTTTGTCGAAAATAGCCATTGTTGGGGGCCTTCGGCTTACGAAGGTCCTCAAAAACAGGATTTAACAGTATTTCTGGAGTTTAATGTGTGAACAGGTATCTTCGGACTCAAGTTGGTATCACAGCTGGCCAGAATAATACGAAGGTCGATACAACGCCGAAGGTGTGAGCAGGAAAGCTTCGGCGCGATACCAACAAAATGAAACCGACTTAAAGATGAAAAGGCTATTCAGACCTCGATAGATTACAATAGAATTATTATCAAATGTAAAGGGCATGAATGTAATTTTGCATAGGCTGTGTCCTGTGCCTATAAATAGGTGAACAGTACCCACGTACTGTTCACGCTGATTTGGCATTTGCTTTTGCGTCACGCTTGTACTTTCATCCCCTTCAAGTTAAAGGTACATGTTGTAATCTATCGATTACTTCTGTTTATACATGATAATGAAACATAATTGTTTATGTTGTTCATTATATTCCTTATAGTTCATCCTTCGTCATTATATAATGTATTTATGAAGGTATGCCCTTCATAACCTTCGTCCGAAAATCAATATATCCTGAGAGGAATAATGTTTCGAAGGGCGAAGGACTTACCGATTAACATTTTCTATGTTGCCTTGTTCCTGACTCATAGCATTCAAGAACAAGTCTCCAACATTGGCGCCCACCTCCGGTGAACTCACTTCCACTCTGAGTTTTTTGAACACCTTCGGCGATCATAAACCTTCGTTATGGCGCCGAAGAAAGCTTCAGCAACTGGGACTGCAGCTCTACAACCGTTGGACCACAATCAGGAGACAGTCTCCCTTCGGGAGGCCCGAAGCCAGAAAAGGAAGGCTGTTAGCCCGACACCACCAGAGGACGAGATAGATCAAGAAATCAGAAATATGGAGATGCTTCATCAACAAGTGCAGAGGAAGAAAGAAAAGATGGCCAGGCTAGCTGAGCTGCAGAGGCAGATAGACGAAGCCTCTGAAGAAGTTCGTCACCTTGCTCAGGATGAGCAACACCGAAGGCCTCAGCACCAAGACCTTCATCAGGAGGGTTTTCCCAACGAAGATGACTGGTATGACAATTTCCATCATGGGAATTTTGTTTTTGACGATGCTTCTCCTCTGTCCGCTTAGCTGCAGGCTACACCTTGGCCTCCGTCCTACAAGCCGCCTCAACTTCCCGTATTCGATGGCCACTCAGACCCGAAGCAGTTTTTGATGAGCTACGAAGCAACGGTATCTTCGTATGGTGGCAATGCTGCGGTCATGGCCAAATCTTTTGTTATGGCTGTCAGGAGTGTTGCTCAAACCTGGTATTCCTCCCTTCGACCAGGAACGATCACTTCATGGCAGAAGCTGAAGGACTTGTTGTTAACTAGCTTCCAAGGGTTTCAGACGAAGCCGGTTACTGCTCAGGCTCTGTTCCAATGCACCCAGGATCACGAAGAATACCTTCAGGCGTATGTCCGAAGGTTCTTGCGTCTGAGGGCACAGGCACCAACGGTGCCCAATGAAATTGTCATTGAGGCCATGATCAAGGGGCTTCGGCCAGGACCGTCAGCTCAGTACTTCGCTAGGAAGCCTCCTCAAACTTTGGAGAAGCTGCTCCAGAAGATGGACGAGTACATTCGGGCCGATAATGATTTCCGCCAAAGAAGGGAGGAGGCTTTCAGGTTTTCTGAAATGACCAGGGGCTCCAGAGGGAGGTTTTACCCGAGGCATGTTAGATCAATTCATAACTCTACACAAAATGATGATAAAGGGAGCCAACAGCAAAGGCCACAATGTTCCTCACAGGCTTCGGGGCAACAGCAAGGCCCCTTCCGACCACCAGCTCCAAGAGGCAGAGGCGCCAGGGGCTTCGGAGGAAGATTTGGCGATCAACAGAGAAGAATCTTTTGCTTATTCTGTGGTGAGAACAAAGGTCATACCACCAGGATGTGCCATGTTACCATCCAGAAGCAAAAAGAAATAGCCGAAGTGGCAGCACAACAGGCTCAGCCCAAGCAGGTCATGCACACTGCTTCATATCATTCGCCTTACATCCCAGAGTATGTAGGCAATCACCCTGCAGTTTCTGTTGCTTCGGCGAGTCAACCTCAGGCTTCCTGGCAACAACCACCGCCTCCACCACCGCTGCAACAAGGTCAGCAGCCAGAAGGAAGCCAATATGCTCCACATCAAAGGGACTTCAGAGAACAGTCCGAAGCTCGCACAGTCAACAGCACTGTGCCAGAGTCAAAGCACATCTATTGACAAATATCCTACCTTAAATAGCAATCTTTTTCATTCAGTTTTATTTTCTGTAATAAAGGACATTGTTCAGGTTTCATGCAAATAGTTTCGTTGATTCCCACAAGGAAAATATATTTTCTTCACAGGCTTAAATTGTTGAGACTTGTGATAACAAAGAGGACCTTCGAACTATCGAAAATTCTTCGAAGCAACAAAAAGTCGTTCTAAAGAACGCAGAGTGAGTTTGCCGAAGTTACAAAAAAGTCGTTCCAAAGGGAGCGCAGTGTAAGTTTTCTGCTCCAAAGTCGTTCCAAAGGGAATGCAGAGCATACAGCGAAAAGTCAACGCTGATACCGCCTAAGTAAAGGGCGAAGCGCGAAAAGTCAACGCGAATACCGCTGAAAGTAAAAGGCGAAGAAGCTCCTAAGGGAGGCTTACAGCGAAAAATAAACGCTGATTCCGCTGAAGTAAAAGGCGAAGAAGCTCCTAAGGGAGGCTTATAGTAAAAAGACAATGCTGATTCAAAAGATTATGTGTTTTGTCGCAGGAATGTGTGTATCTTCGGAATAAACACCATCTTACACAGCATAACATCATCGCATCATTTCGCATAGCATAAGCATCATACATCATGTTGCATATGGCACAAGAGGTGGACATCATATTAGTCTACAGAAGAACGTTATTGATCTTCGGAAGTATAGCTTCGGAAAGTGTCTTCACGAAGCCTGGATATTATTCATCAGAACACTGGATATTGTTGTGACAAAGAAAAATTCCTCTTCACGAAGCATGAAAAGAAGGGAAGGTGTTTTTTTTCGTCAAAGACTCAAAAAGCGGTACGTGTAAAGTTTCATGCATCGTAAAGAATTGAGCAATAAAAATGGGTATATTACATTCAGGATTACAAAATGTTACAATATATTACATTTCAGAAGTTTAATTTACAATAGTATTTAATCTTCTCTCAGAACAACTTCTGCAGCCTCATTCAGGAGCCGATTGACGACTTCGTCCATGATGGCTTCGGCCATCTTTTTAATTTTGTCGTCTCCTTTCGGCTGAGGGCCTAAAGACGCTTTAGCAGGATCTGAAGGACAGGATACGGCTATGTTGCTATTACAAATGGCAAACGAAGCTTAAAACCAAAAATTACAACACAATAAAAACTATTAGTTAATACCTAATTGACCTTCGGGCTCCGCGCTCTTTTCAGTAGCCTTAGCCACTTCTCTAGCATCGTGAATGCCCTTTTCACTTTTTTGAATAATTTCTCCTGCCATTTCTCGGCCACCATTATTCCAGATATCGGTAAAAAACTTTCCACCGATCATACTTGCTTCGGCCGAAGGATCTCTTGCATCTTCAAAGGACAAAGCAGCTTCGGATTGTGCTAAAATTTTTACATGCTCACAGCCCTTCTTCTCTAAAATGGTGGCAATTCCTCTGGCCCCAGAGAAAGCACATATATCTCCACGGCTATTTAAAATTTCTTCGAAGGCCTCATCTTCGTGGCCGATCCATTCAATGGGACCTTCGGGATTGCCTCTCGTAAAGTTTTCTTCACTTGAGAAGGCGCCGACCCTGGCGAAGCTAGCTTTTAACTTCTTAACACACTCTATAGATTTGTTATAACATCTCTTCTTGAATGAATGAAGCTCTTCAACAGTTACTTCTAGGTGATCTGCCCATTGGTCGCTGAGTTCTCGCCTTGTTTCTTCAAGTATGCGTTCTTCCTTGGCTCTGGCCAGTTGTTTCCGAAGATCTTCAATTTCTCGCTTCTGAGCTTCAGCTTGACCCTTAAAAGCAGCTTCGTCTTCCTTTATTTTATTTAGCAATGAGTATAATATTTTATCTTTTTCGAGGCCTTCGTTCCTCAGTTCAATTACTTCGGAATGAAGGTTGCTCAGGGCTATAGCACACCCTTCGTCTTCAGCATCTTTTTGTGCCCTAAGGGCATTGCTAAGTATCAGGCCCTGCGAAGAGAAATATGTGTGTGTCAATAAATTTAAACAAACAAAAGATTTTTTGGTCTCAACAAAGAATACAAGGATCCCATTTGTCGCACCTTTAAGCTATTATAGGCCAGGCTGTCGGCCAGATCGTTCTTCGACAGCACAGAGAGCCCGTCTTCTAAGGTTGGGAATCCGAAGCTCTTGCTCATCTCCCGGCAGACAGAAATTTCCTTGCTGTCAGGGAGACAATACAAAAAGTCTTCTTCTCCACTACCATTAAATATTAACGCCCCCTTTGGATACTTCAGTTTCTGGGCGTAGTGCTGGGCTTCTTGCTCTTCTTTTTCTGATAGTCTTTTCCCCGAAGCATGACGAACAATATAATCACGAACTTTGGAGGATGCTTCGGGGACAACGACACCGATTTCTTCAACAGATGTTGGCTTTGTTATTTTTTCTTCCTCGGTTTCCAAGGATTTTATCTTTACGGGCTCTAAGGACCCAGCTTCGGTTTCAATTTCCTGCTCTGGAGTTTTTGTATCAGAAATTTCGGTTGTTGTTTTAGGAGTGGCAGCAGCCTTCTTCGGAGGTGTGCTTGAAGATTTGATTGTTTCCAATACATCTAGCACATTAGCCATTCTCTTTCTTTTCGGAGTCACTACTGGCACTTTTTGATTTTTCACTGTCTCAACATTTGCTGCAGGACTCACAATTTCTGGTACTTTTTCTTCAGATGGTTTTTTCTCTTCTTCAATTTTTTCTGTGGATGGCGCTTCGGCCATTTCTTTGGTTTCCGGTAGCAAAATCTTCGGTTCTTCCAATTCTATCCTTTTTGGCGCTTCGGCTATTTCTGCAGCTGCTGGCGGCGTGGCTGGTTTGGTTGGCTTTTTAGCCTCGGTGGCCGAAGAAGATTTTCCGGTAAACTCGGGCACCGAAGCTGGTTCGATATAGCGCGGCCGGTGTGTGAGGACCTTTATCTTCTATCTTTCAGGTTTTGGCTCGCTAGGAGCAGTTGCAGCTTCTTCTTTTGCAGAGGTTGTGTTTTTTCTCTTCTGCCTTCGAATGGGATAGCAATAGTCAGGGTAGACAAACCCAATTGCATCAAATACCCGATTCAGCCTCTTCTTTTTTCGGCCTCCGAAGGCTGCTGACATCGCAGTATCTTCGGCCTTCGAATAAGCACCAAGCAGCTCATCACTTAAATTTTCAATGCTTTTTAACCAGTCATCATCTGGCTCAGCAAATTTATCTCCGAACTTGAAGGTGTACTTCAGTCTCACAAGTCCACCTTCGTCGGCCTCTTTTATGGTTTCTTGTGGCATTTCCCATTTCTCCGCGAGCGGCCATACCCGGAAGGCAATATGCTCTTGTACTAAATCTCTCGTTCCAATAAAAGAGCAGATAACGCCGAAGGCCCTCTGGCATTCTTCGGCAGCTTCACTCATTTCAACCTTCGGCCTTCGAAGGCCGAAGCTTTGCCAAATAGGGCGCATAATTATACCTTTGATATCTTCTCGTACTGACAGGTCATTCTTCACATAAAACCATTCTGTCATCCAGTCGCCGGGCCATCTCTTCCGAAAGGTTGGTACGGGGCAGCTTGACCCGGACCGAGAAACGAAGCTGTAGCAGCCAAAATTGTTATGATACTGTTCCTTGCCCCAAGGTTTTGTTTCATATGATAATTCGTGTATATTGCAGAAGCTTTTTGCATCAGGCTTCAGACCTTGGCTTCTCGCGGCCCACACGAAGATATTCAGCCTTATAATTGCCTCGGGAGTAAGTTGATGAAGATAGACTTCGAAGATTTTCAACACCTCCACGACGAAGCTGCTCAAGGGAAATCGTAGCCCAGCTTTCAAAAAGCTTCGGTACACTACGACTTCATTCTCTTCAGGGTGTGGACAAGTCTTCTCCCCTTCGTCGGCCCTCACAATGGACAAATCCCGGAAATACCTTCCTCTCATGTTGACAAGATGATTCTCTTTGATAGTTGACTTACCATAAACTGAATGGCTTGGTCGCCAGGGACGATCTTCGGAGTCTTCACTACCGCTGTCCACATCATAACTGTCGCTGTCACCAGTATCCTCAGACAAGCCTTCTAGAATTTCCTTGGTAATTTTTTCCGTGTTGGTCTTCGACATCGCTATAAGAAACCCCAAGTTTTTCTCTTCGTCAAGAGTCAGCTTCGTCTCAGCAGCAGCTTTCTTATCTCCAGACATCTTCGGAAACACTAAAAAACTGTTTTCAAAGCCGAAGCTTCAAAACTAAAAGCTCAGAAAATCTTAGTGCGCAAAAGCTAAAAATCGAGTGAGCGAGAGCAAGTGACAAGAGAGCGTGCCAAATGAGTTTGCGGTATGACCATATTTATATGCCCAATGCGTTGAAAATTGAAAGACCCCGCTTGTCAGTGAATGTTGCTATTCTAGCAAAGGGAAGGTGTTTTTTCGGACCTTCGGCGTAAAGCCTTCGTCCATTTCGCAATCTAAATTTATTGTTTTAAACAAATTAATATTGCGAGGGGCTACTGTTGGGGGCCTTCGGCTTACGAAGGTCCTCAAAAACAGGATTTAACAGTATTTCTGGAGTTTAATGTGTGAACAGGTATCTTCGGACTCAAGTTGGTATCACAGCTGGCCAGAATAATACGAAGGTCGATACAACGCCGAAGGTGTGAGCAGGAAAGCTTCGGCGCGATACCAACAAAATGAAACCGACTTAAAGATGAAAAGGCTATTCAGACCTCGATAGATTACAATAGAATTATTATCAAATGTAAAGGGCATGAATGTAATTTTGCATAGGCTGTGTCCTGTGCCTATAAATAGGTGAACAGTACCCACGTACTGTTCACGCTGATTTGGCATTTGCTTTTGCGTCACGCTTGTACTTTCATCCCCTTCAAGTTAAAGGTACATGTTGTAATCTATCGATTACTTCTGTTTATACATGATAATGAAACATAATTGTTTATGTTGTTCATTATATTCCTTATAGTTCATCCTTCGTCATTATATAATGTATTTATGAAGGTATGCCCTTCATAACCTTCGTCCGAAAATCATTATATCCTGAGAGGAATAATGTTTCGAAGGGCGAAGGACTTTACCGATTAACATTTTCTATGTTGCCTTGTTCCTGACTCATAGCATTCAAGAACAAGTCTCCAACAGCCATGAACGACAATTTTCAATAATACCGAAGGCTAACACCTACGGATTTTTGACCAAGAAATGGTCTCCACCAAAAATCCAAGAATGTGATCTATGGCAAGGAAACATATGTGGGGTGAGGTGTATGAGCCTCTGGTCGACGATCAATGGCCACAAAACCCTAATTTTTGTCGAAAATAGCCATGAACGACCATTTTCAATGACACTGAAGGCTAACACCTACGGATTTTTGACCAAGAAATGGTCTCCACCAGAAATCCAAGAATGTGATCTATGGCAAGGAAACATATGTGGGGTGAGGTGTACGAGCCTCTGGTCGATGATCAATGGCCACAGAACCCCCATTTTGCCGAAAATAGCCATGAATGACCATTTTCAATAATACCGAAGGCTAACACGTACGAGTTTTTGACCAAGAAATGGTCTCCACCAAAAATCCAAGAATGTGATCTATGGCAAGGAAACATATGAGGGGTGAGATTTATGAGCCTCTAGTCGATGATAAATGGCCACACAACCCCCATTTTTTATGAAAATAGCCATGAGCGACCATTTTCAATAATATTAGAGGCTAAGACCTACGGATTTTTGACCAAGAAATGGTCTCCACCAGAAATCTAAGAATGTGATCTATGGCAAGGAAACATATGTGGGGTGAGGTGTATGAGCCTCTGGTCGATGATCAATGGCCACACAACCCACATTGTTGTCGAAAATAGCCATGAATGACCATTTACAATAATACCGAAGGCTAACACCTACGGATTTTTGACCAAGAAATGGTCTCCACCAGAAATCTAAGAATGTGATCTATGGCAAGGAAACATATGTGGGGTGAGGTGTATGAGCCTCTGGTCGATGATCAATGGCCACACAACTCCCATTTTTGTCGAAAATGGCCATGAACGACCATTTTCAATAATATCGAAGGCTAACACCTACGGATTTTTGACCAAGAAATGGTCTCCACCAGAAATCCAAGAATGTGATCTACGACAAGGAAACATATGTGGGGTGAGGTGTATGAGCCTCTGGTCGACGATCAATGGCCACACAACCCCCATTTTGCCGAAAATAGCCATGAATGACCATTTTCAATAATACCGAAGGCTAACACGTACGAGTTTTTAACCAAGAAATGGTTTCCACCAGAAATCCAAGAATGTAATCTATGGCAAGGAAACATATGTGGGGTGAGGTGTACGAGCCTCTGGTCGATGATCAATGGCCACACAACCCCCATTTTGCCGAAAATAGCCATGAACGACCATTTTCAATAATACCGAAGGCTAACACGTACGAGTTTTTGACCAAGAAATGGTCTCCACCAAAAATCCAAGAATGTGATCTATGGCAAGGAAACATATGTGGGGTGAGATTTATGAGCCTGAAGTCGATGATAAATGGCCACACAACCCCCATTTTTTTATGAAAATAGCCATGAGCGACCATTTTCAATAATATTAGAGGCTAAGACCTACGGATTTTTGACCAAGAAATGGTCTCCCCCAGAAATCCAAGAATGTGATCTATGGCAAGGAAACATATGTGGGGTGAGGTGTATGAGCCTATGGTCGATGATCAATGGCCACACAACCCCCATTTTTGTCGAAAATAGCCATGAATGACCGTTTACAATAATACCGAAGGCTAACACCTACGGATTTTTGACCAAGAAATGGTCTCCACCAGAAATCCAAGAATGTGATCTATGGCAAGGAAACATATGTGGGGTGAGGTGTATGAGCCTCTGGTCGATGATCAATGGCCACACAACCCCCATTTTTGTCGAAAATAGCCATGAACGACCATTTTCAATAATATCGAAGGCTAGCACCTACGGATTTTTGACAAAGAAATGGTCTCCACCAGAAATCCAAGAATGTGATCTACGACAAGGAAACATTTGTGGGGTGAGGTGTATGAGCCTCTGGTCGACGATCAATGGCCACACAACCCCCATTTTGCCGAAAATAGCCATGAATGACCATTTTCAATAATACCGAAGGCTAACACGTACGAGTTTTTAACCAAGAAATGGCTTCCACCAGAAATCCAAGAATGTAATCTATGGCAAGGAAACATATGTGGGGTGAGGTTTATGAGCCTCTAGTCGATGATAAATGGCCACACAACCCCCATTTTTTATGAAAATAGCCATGAGCGACCTTGAAAATAGCCATGAGCGACCATTTTCAATAATACTACAGGCTAACACCTATGGATTTTAGACCAAGAAATGGTCTCCACCAGAAATCCAAGAATGTGATCTACGACAAGGAAACATATGTGGGGTGAGGTGTATGAGCCTCTGGTCGACGATCAATGGCCACACAACCCCCATTTTGCCGAAAATAGCCATGAATGACCATTTTCAATAATACCGAAGGCTAACACGTACGAGTTTTTAACCAAGAAATGGCTTCCACCAGAAATCCAAGAATGTAATCTATGGCAAGGAAACATATGTGGGGTGAGGTTTATGAGCCTCTAGTCGATGATAAATGGCCACACAACCCCCATTTTTTATGAAAATAGCCATGAGCGACCTTGAAAATAGCCATGAGCGACCATTTTCAATAATACTAGAGGCTAACACCTACAGATTTTAGACCAAGAAATGGTCTCCACCAGAAATCCAAGAATGTGATCTATGGCAAGGAAACATATGTGGGGTGAGGTGTATGAGCGTCTGGTCGATGATCAATGGACACACAACCCCCATTTTTGTCGAAAATAGCCATGAACGACCATTTTCAATAATACCGAAGGCTAACACCTACGGATTTTTGACCAAGAAATGGTCTCCACCAATAATCCAAGAATGTGATTTATGGCAAAGAAACATATGTGGGGTGAGGTGTATGAGCCTCTGGTCGACGATCAATGGCCACACAACCCTAATTTTTGTCGAAAATAGCCATGAACGACCAGTTTCAATGACACTGAAGGCTAACACCTACGGATTTTTGACCAAGAAATGGTCTCCACCATAAATCCAAGAATGTGATCTATGGCAAGGAAACATATGTGTAGTGAGGTGTATGAGCCTCTGGTCGAAGATCAATGGCCACACAACCCCCATTTTTGTCAAAAATAGCCATGAATGACCATTTTCAAAAATACCAAAGGCTAACACGTACGGATTTTTGACCAAGAAATGGTCTCCACCAGAAATCCAAGAATGTGATCTATGGCAAGGAAACATATGTGAGGTGAGGTGTACGAGCCTCTGGTCGATGATCAATGGCCACACAACCCCCATTTTGCCGAAAATAGCCATGAACGATCATTTTCAATAATACCGAAGGCTAACACGTACGAGTTTTTAACCAAGAAATGGTCTCCACCAGAAATCCAAGAAGGTGATCTATGGCAATGAAACATATGTGGGGTGAGGTTTATGAGCCTCTAGTCGATGATAAATGGCCACACAACCCCCATTTTTTTATGAAAATAGCCATGAGCGACCTTGAAAATAGCCATGAGCGACCATTTTCAATAATACTAGAGGCTAACACCTACGAATTTTAGACCAAGAAATGGTCTCCACCAGAAATCCAAGAATGTGATCTATGGCAAGGAAACATATGTGGGGTGAGGTGTATGAGCGTCTGGTCGATGATCAATGGCCACACAACCCCCATTTTTGTCGAAAATAGCCATGAACGACCATTTTCAATAATACCTAAGGCTAACACCTACGGATTTTTGACCAAGAAATGGTCTCCACCAGAAATCCAAGAATGTGATCTATGGCAAGGAAACATATGTGGGGTGAGGTGTATGATCCTCTGGTCGACGATCAATGGCCACACAACCCTAATTTTTGTCGAAAATAGCCATGAACGACCATTTTCAATGACACTGAAGGCTAACACCTACGGATTTTTGACCAAGAAATGGTCTCCACCATAAATCCAAGAATGTGATCTATGGCAAGGAAACATATGTGTAGTGAGGTGTATGAGCCTCTGGTCGAAGATCAATGGCCACACAACCCCCATTTTTGTCGAAAATAGCCATGAATGACCATTTTCAAAAATACCAAAGGCTAACACATTCGGATTTTTGCCCAAGAAATGGTCTCCACCAGAAATCCAAGAATGTGATCTATGGCAAGGAAACATATGTGGGGTGAGGTGTACGAGCCTCTGGTCGATGATCAATGGCCACAGAACCCCCATTTTGCCGAAAATAGCCATGAACGACCATTTTCAATAATACCGAAGGCTAACACGTACGAGTTTTTGACCAAGAAATGGTCTCCACCAAAAATCCAAGAATGTGATCTATGGCAAGGAAACATATGTGGGGTGAGATTTATGAGCCTCTAGTCGATGATAAATGGCCACACAACCCCCATTTTTTATGAAAATAGCCATGAGCGACCATTTTCAATAATATTAGAGGCTAAGACCTACGGATTTTTGACCAAGAAATGGTCTCCACCAGAAATCCAAGAATGTGATCTATGGCAAGGAAACATATGTGGGGTGAGGTGTATGAGCCTCTAGTCGATGATCAATGGCCACACAACCCCCATTTTTGTCGAAAATAGCCATGAATGACCATTTACAATAATACCGAAGGCTAACACCTACGGATTTTTGACCAAGAAATGGTCTCCACCAGAAATCCAAGAATGTGATCTATGGCAAGGAAACATATGTGGGGTGAGGTGTATGAGCCTCTGGTCGATAATCAATGGCCACACAACCCCCATTTTTGTCGAAAATAGCCATGAACGACCATTTTCAATAATATCGAAGGCTAACACCTATGGATTTTTGACCAAGAAATGGTCTCCACCAGAAATCCAAGAATGTGATCTACGACAAGGAAACATATGTGGGGTGAGGTGTATGAGCCTCTGGTCGACGATCAATGGCCACACAACCCCCATTTTGCCGAAAATAGCCATGAATGACCATTTTCAATAATACCGAAGGCTAACACGTACGAGTTTTTAACCAAGAAATGGTTTCCACCAGAAATCCAAGAATGTAATCTATGGCAAGGAAACATATGTGGGGTGAGGTTTATGAGCCTCTAGTCGATGATAAATGGCCACACAACCCCCATTTTTTATGAAAATAGCCATGAGCGACCTTGAAAATAGCCATGAGCGACCATTTTCAATAATACTAGAGGCTAACACCTACGAATTTTAGACCAAGAAATGGTCTCCACCATGTTGGGTTTATGCTTCGTCGCCGAAGGTCTTATAAGAAGAAGTGGTCCTCGGCTGAAGCTGTTTGCATAAGATAGCCGAAGGTTCTTCTTCGTGAAGCTTCGGCATTATAAACCGACTTAAAGGTATAATGACCTTTTAGTCCATAAAGGTCTGAGTCAATGTTGTAAGTTTTTATAAGGGGCATACTTGTAATTCCTCACAGGCTGCGTCCTGTGCCTATAAATAGTGAACAGTATTCCGTTACTGTTCACGCATTCTGGTATTTGCAATCACATCTCTCGGAATTCAACCTTTGTCAAGGCATAGGTATCATTGTATTTAATGATTCAATATATTAAGTAAATATAATATATTGCATCTATGATTTGTTCATTTTATACCTTTTATTTTGCATTATCTTACAATGGTTATTGAAAGTTTATTACGAAGGTTCAGCTTCGTAATAATACTCTCATCAACCTTCGCCCAAGACCCATTATCCTCAAAGGAATAATGCTTCACGGACGAAGGACAGTAATATTTAACATTTTATGTTGCCTTGTTCTTAATTCATAGCATTTGAGAACAAGTCTCCAACATTGGCGCCCACCTCCGGTGAACTCACTTCCACTTTTTGAGCCGATGGCTTCGTTCAACGACCAAGCTGGAGCTGCTTCGGACCCGAAGCTGGTGCTCCCGATCACAGGTGGCTCATCCTCAGAGCCAGCTAACAAGAAACAGAAGAAGGAAGCACAGAGAAGGGTACAGCATGTTGGGGTGCAAGGACCCTTCATCAAGTCAAGATGGTCTCACATTCCTATTACCTTCTCCCAAGAGGACCTTCAGCTCAAAGATTACCCACACAACGATGCCATGGTTATCTCTTGTGTTATTAAAGGATTTCTGGTCCACAATGTTTTGGTTGATACAGGCAGTGCAGCTGACATCATATTTGCTAAGGCCTTCAGACAGATGCAAGAACCAGAAGATAAGATTCATGATGCTACACATCCTCTCTGTGGCTTCGGAGGAAGACAGATAGTAGCACTGGGCAAGATCACCATGTCAGTGACCTTCGGGTTCATCAACAACACTAGAACTGAGCAAGTTGTGTTTGACATTGTTGACATGGAATACCCTTACAATGCAATTATTGGTCGTGGTACTCTCAATACCTTCGAAGCAATCCTTCATCCTGCTTATCTTTGCATGAAGATACCTTCGGATCAGGGACCCATTGCTATCCATGGAAGTCAGGAAGCTGCAAGAAGGGCCGAAGGCAATTGGACTGACTCAAAAGCAATCCATAACATAGATGGAGCTGAAGCTTGTGAACAGTACAAATTCAGAAGAGAGAAGGCAGCTTCAGCAGATCAGCCGAAGCCTATGCTCTTATGTGAGGACATAGCAGAGCAGAAGGTGTTGTTAGGCTCTCAGTTATCCGAAGAGCAGGAGAAAACCTTGATAAGGTTTTTGTTCAATAACAAGGATGTTTTTGCATGGTCAGCCAATGATCTCTGCGGAGTTAATAGAGATGTTATTGAGCACTCGCTCAATGTCGATCCATCCTTCAGACCCAGAAAGCAAAGGCTTCGGAAAATGTCAGATGATAAGGCCGAAGGTGCTCGCAACGAAGTCAAAAGACTCCTCAGTGCAGGAGTTATCAGAGAAGTGAAGTACCCAGAATGGCTAGCTAACACTGTTATGGTAAAAAAGGCCAATGGCAAGTGGCGAATGTGCATTGATTTTACAGATCTTAACAAGGCTTGTCCGAAGGATGAATTCCCACTACCAAGGATAGACTCTTTAGTTGATGCAGCAGCTTCTTCAGAGCTCATGAGTCTGTTAGACTGTTATTCAGGCTATCATCAAATTTGGATGAAGAAGGAAGATGAGCCGAAGACTAGCTTCATAACTCCAAGTGGCACATATTGTTATCTTCGGATGCCTGAGGGGCTCAAAAACGCTGGAGGGAGTTTTAGCCGAATGACTGCGAAGGTTCTCCAATCTCAAATAGGCAGAAATGTGCTAACTTATGTTGATGACATTATTGTCAAAAGCACGAAGCAGGAAAATCATATTGCTGATTTGCAGGAGACCTTCGCCAGTTTCAGGCAAGCTGGCTTAAAGTTAAATCCAGAAAAATGCGTCTTCGGAGTGAAGAAGGGGAAATTTCTTGGATGCTTGGTGTCAACAAAGGGAATTGAAGCTAATCCAAGTAAAATTGAAGCTATACTTCGGATGGAGCCACCAACTACGAAGAAGGGGGCTCAAAGATTGACAGGAAGATTGGCATCTCTCAATAGATTCATATCCAGATCAGCAGAGAGAAACTTACCATTCTTCGAAGTGTTGAAGTCGGCCGAAGTCTTTCAATGGGGACCAATCCAGCAGAAGGCTTTCGAAGAACTAAAACAGTATTTGATAGATCTAACAACATTGACTCCACCAATGCCAGGGGCTCCTTTATTATTATATGTGGCAGCTTCGCACTCAGCGGTAAGTGCAGCGCTTGTACAGGAGAAGCTTGATGGTCAAGTTAAGAGGCAGGCCCCAATATATTTTGTTTCCGAGGTCCTTAGTTTATCAAAGAAAAATTATACAGAGTTGGAGAAGGTACTGTATGCTGTCTTGATGGCCTCCAGGAAGCTTCGGCATTATTTCCAAGCTTACAACATAATTGTTCCTTCTTCACAACCTCTGAAGGATATTATGAGAAACCGAGAAGCCACTGGAAGGATTGGAAAATGGGCTGCAGAGCTCAATGAATTTTGTATTGAATATGTTCATAGATCTTCGATTCAGTCCCAGGCATTGGCAGACTTCATTGCTGACTGGACGCCAGGGGCTCAGGAGGAGGAAACGAACAAAGACAACGAAGCCTGGACAGTATTTTGTGATGGATCTTGTGGAACCTTCGGAGCAGGAGCGGCTGCTGTATTGGTTTCACCTTCCAAAGTCAAAACTTGTTATGCGGCAAAGCTTGATTTTAGTTGCACAAATAACATTGCTAAGTACGAAGCATTGATTCTAGGTCTTCGGAAGTTAAAAGCAATGGGAATCAGAAGGGCCATAATTAAAACTGATTCCCAGGTTGTTTCGGGTCATATTGACAAGAGCTGCAAGGCTAAGGATCCGAAGCTTGAAAAATATCTGGATATGGTTCGAAGAGTTGAAGCTTCTTTCGAAGGGTTTTCTGTCAAAAATATCCCTCGAGGACAAAATGAGCATGCTGATTTGCTAGCTAAGTCAGCAGCACAGGGGCTACCTTTACCTTCGGATGTGTTCTTCGAAACAATAAAAGCACCTTCGGTGGAACTTCTTGAAAGAGCAGTCCTTAATATATCTCCTGTTTTTAGTGAAGATTGGCGAACCGAGATCATCTCTTACCTTCAGGGTAAATTCCTTTCAGATGACGAAGCTTATAACAAGAGGATAGAGGCAAGAGCTCGTCCATATGTCATAATAGAAGGGGAGTTGTACAAGCATGGAGTTTGTGCTCCGCTACTCAAATGTTTGTCCAGGACCGAAGGTATAGAGTTAATGAAAGAAATACATGCAGGCCTGTGTGGATCTCACATCGGTTCTAGGCCGTTACTTGGAAAAATTTTCCGCCAAGGATTTTATTGGCCGAAGGCAGCTTCGGATGCAGCAGAATTGGTTCAAAAGTGCGAAGGTTGTCAGAAATGTGCAAAAGATCAAAAACAACCTTCGTCCTTAACACAGCTCATACAACCCACTTGGCCATTGCAAAGGTGGGGCCTTGACTTGTTAGGTCCGTTACCACCAGCCCAAGGTAACCTGAGGTATGTTGTAGTAGCTGTGGAATATTTTTCTAAATGGATTGAGGCGAAGCCCTTAGCCACAATAACTTCGGCCACCGTCCAAAAGTTTTTCTGGCAGAATATTGTTTGTCGTTTCGGGGTGCCAAAGGCTATCACTGTGGACAATGGAACACAGTTTGACTCCGAAGCTTTCAGGGATTTCTGTGACCAAATTGGCACGAAGATCCATTTTGCATCAGTTAGGCACCCGGAGTCAAATGGACTCGTTGAAAGAGCCAACGACATTATAATGACAGGAATAATGAAGTTAATCTTCAATCAACCCAGAGGAAAATGGCCAGATCAGTTAACCAAAGTGGTGTGGAGCCACAACACGACAACATCAAGATCTACAGGCTTCACTCCATTCAAGTTGTTATTCGGTGACGAAGCAATAACTCCAGAGGAAGCTAAAACCGGATCAATAAGGATAGTAGCTTCGGCAGAATCATATTCCGAAGCTGCTTATTCTATAGAAAAAGATGCTTTAGAAGGGATTAGACTACAAGCCGTGGAGAATATCAATAAATATCAAGCCGAAACAGTCAAATGGCGGGATAGAAAGGTTCGGCTAAAAAATATTGAGCCAGGGCACTTGGTGCTTCGGAGAGTGGCCAACCCAGAAACAGTGGGCAAATTGCAGTTGAAATGGGACGGACCTTTCTTAGTAGCATCTTCGTCAAGACCCGGTTCATACAGATTGAAAGATATGGACGGCAACGACATTCCTAGGTCTTGGAATGCGGATGAGCTTCGGCGATATTATGTATAATTCAATGTAATTTTTCATATTTTTTATTTTTTCTTTCATGGCACCCTTTTCCTTTCCAAAGGGGGAGAAAGGTTTTTAATGGGGCCAGCATATGTAATTTCCTTTTTTAGTTCTATAAGAGCAAAATCCCCCAAAGAATGTAAATGTAAAAGCTGAGAACGCACCATCGAGTGCCAAAAAGTAAAGGCGAAGAAGCTCCAAAGTCGTTCCTAAGGGAATGCAGAGCTTACAGCGAAAAGTCAACGCTGATTCCGCCAAAAGTAAAGGCGAAGAAGCTCCAAAGTCGTTCCTAAGGGAATGCAGAGCTTACAGCGAAAAGTCAACGCTGATTCCGCCAAAAGTAAAGGCGAAGAAGCTCCAAAGTCGTTCCTAAGGGAATGCAGAGCTGAGGTGTGATTGTTTTTAAGAAAATAATGGCTATGAATATGGCTTCGGATACGTGTTTGGCCATTCATTTGCACATCACATTACATCATAGCATTTGCATTCATAAACATTCATCTAGGCATATGTAGGATAAGCATCTTCATCGCATAAATGGTTGCTTCGGCAAAAAGAGAAAAAAGAAAGGGAAAAAAGAGCTTCGTGCACAAAGAAGAAAGGAAAATGTTGTTTTCTATGCTTCGCTGCGTACGAAAAGAAGGGAAGGTGTTTTTTCGCCTTCGGCTCAAAAGAAAATTTCGTCCACATCATAGCATTTCTCATACACCAATGGAAGGATAAGGATATATAGCAAGGTATGAACAAAATTCATTAAAGAAGTTTTGGCTACATTTACAAAAGTTATCTCGAAAGTTTTTCAAGTACTGTCTACAGTCTACTATCTAAATCTCCAAGGAGCTTCGGCTTCGGCGTTATTTTTAATCATCAGCTTCAGCTTCGTCATCCTACATGAATAAGGTCGTTGGAAGTCAAAATCAAGTTTACAGGAAAAGGTAAGCACAAGGTATGGTTTCTTACTGGATCAAGGTGGCTACGAGCTTCGTCTCCAGCCTTCTCTCGACCACCTTTTGTCCATATCATTTTTATAAATCGATTCGAGATACTTCGGGCGAGATCAGGGATGTCATCCAGGATTGATGGTGATAAAGTGAAATTTGGCCTATTGACAATCCTCCCATGATCACAGCCAGCCTTCAGGAAGGCTGCAGCAGTCCCTCGAGAAGCCACCCAAGCACAGAAGTCACCATGCCCAGCTATGACTTCGTCGAGCTCGTCAATCTCCCCCTCAATGTGTTCGAAGGTCTTCGGTAAATCTTCAGCTGAGGGGGTGAATTTTTCACTGCTGGCTCCAACTGAGTAAAAAATCTTTCTTAATCGTTGAATGCACTTGTTGCTAAATTCCAAGCATTTTTCTTGAAGATTTGTCAGTAGTTTTCTCAAATCTGAATTCTGCTGAGCTTCGGCTTCAAGTTTTGCATTAAGATCTTGTTTTTCTCGTTCAAATTGCTCAGACTGACGGAGAAGCTTCGTGTTTAGTTCTGATATTTTTGCTTCAGCTTCCGCCAATAAACCTTCGGTTGCCTGGAGCTCAAAGTTCTTTTTCTCAAAAGCATCTGATTGCTCCCTTATTTTGTTTTCCAAATTTCCAATTATAACTTCATGCTTTTTATCTTCAAGATCTTGCTGCATTTGCAAGGCTTTACTCAACAGCATACTCTACACGAACACAACCTTCGTCAGACATGTTTTTATTAGAAGCAATAAAAGTTAAAGGACAAGTTATTCACCTTGAAGTTGGAGTAAAATAAACTACCAACGACATGTTGTCGTCGGTAGCGGCTGATGTCTGCTTCTAGCTTCGGGAATCCAACATTCTTGGACAGAGTACTGATAACTTTGGCCCCTGTTTGGTCTCGAATACACTCTAATTTCTCATCATCAACGCCTCCAAAGAGGAGTGCTCCAGGTTTGTATCCACAGGATTTGGCATATTCTTTAAGCTCTTCTATTTCAGCTTTTGATAGGTGTTCTCCAACTAAGTTTTGGAACACGAAGGCTTCGTCTTCTGAAACTTCATCAGCAACTTCTTTTCCTTTCTTTGACGCTGCGGTCACGGCCTCTTCGGCAGCAGTGGTAGCTTCTTCTGCAGCCATGTCTAGCAGTATTTGGTCAATATGTTCAATTGTGCTCTCCAAATTCAAATCTTCAGCTGAGGCAGCTTTGGCAGCTGCGGCCTCCGAAGGTGCAATTTCAATATCTGCCCCCTCTGCAGCCGTTTGTGTTTTTTGGGCCGAAGCTCTTGGCGGCGTCTTGTCAATCACCTCTGTCACAGTGATAATTCTTTGTTTCTTTGCCTTGATTGTTTTCTTCGATTTCTCGGGCTCCTTGTCCTTCTGAAAAAACTTTGTCAGTTGAGGACCCAGTGGACTTAGCTTCGCAGGTAAGGATTCAGTCATTACCTTCAGAATTTCCTCAACGTCAGCAGCAGAAGGTGATGCGGGGGTTTCTTCTGCTTCGGATATTTGTTGCTTCGGAGACGTTTTCCTCTTCTTCGGAATTTTCTTCTTTAATGGTTCTTTTTCTTCATTCACGGCCTCAGTTATCCTTTTTCTTTTTTGACCCCCAGTACCTTTGTTCAGGTTTTCATAATCAGGGTAATCAAAGCCCAAGGCATCCAATACTCGATTTAGCCTTCGTTTCGGACGGGTTCCGAAGGCTGCGGTCATCAATTGATCTTCTTTTTTGGAATAGTTGCCAAGTATTTCATTGCACATTGCTTCAATTGTTTCCAACCACTCTTGGCAAGGTGTTTTAAAGTATTTCTTAAATTTGAAATAGTAAGGCAAACGCACAAGTTCACCTTCTTTCTTTTTCCCCTTCAGCTTCGGCATTTCCCATTCTTTTAAACTAGGAAAAACTTGGAAAGCCAAGAACTCCTGCACCAGGTCTCTTGTACTAATATGCTCTGCAACAATTCTGAATTCATCCATTGCTTTTTGTGTGGTACCGTCTACTGACATGTTGCAGAGAGGCCGGGTTTCTCCGAAGATTAGTTCGAGTGGACTTTGCACGAGTTTCTCCTTGTCATCATTAACCTTAACATAAAACCACTCAGACTTCCACCCTGCTGCCCATTTACTTCGATAGCTGATTACAGGAAACTTCGTAGTCTTCCGATAAGCAAAGTTGTAGCAACCAAAATTATCATGCAAGCCATCCTTTCTAGCCTTCGTCTGATAATGCAGTTCGTGAACCCGGCAGAAGCTGTCCGCAAATGGCTCCACTGCTTGGCTTCGGAGTGCCCAAATATAAACGCTGAGCCTAACGATAGCGTTAGGGGTCAGCTGGTGAAAATAGATACCGAACCTCTTCAGCACCTCTGCAATAATCCCGTGAAGGGGGAATCTTAATCCAGCCTTTAAAAAGCTCTTAAAAATGACAATTTCATCCTTTTCCGGCTTCGGGGTAGTCTCTTCTCCCCCGAAGCGTAGTAGCTTCTTCTGATCCTCATTGAAAAAGCCTGACTTTACCATTTTGGAGAGATCAGCCTTCGAAACGGTGGATTTTCCAAAGTCCAAGTGGCTGGGCTTACTTGGCATGGCAATACGATAATCGTCCTCAGGATCAGTTTCCTCAATAACTTCTTCTTCTACTCCGGCAGGTGCTTGTTGTGTTTGTTCTGCATCTTCACCAGGAATCTCTTCAGAAACTACCAGCCCGGAGCGTTGCATGGCTTCGAAGATGGGAACAGTCTCCGAAGCTTCAGTTTCGCCTCCCTCACGCTCAACCCTGGCAGTAGAGCGCACTCTGGCCATTTAACTATGAACTTGCGAAACTTTTAATACTTTCTTCCTCCGAAGCAGGTTTCAAGCTGGAGCTTCGTTCGATTCCGACGGACAAGCTTCGGCGACGGTTAAAAATTTTGGCAGCAAAACAGTACAAATAGCAGTAAATGCTGTGGTAACTTCACACCTACTCGTCTGTTTATATAGTGCTGCAGGTAAGAAGGCGAAGCGCCAGAAGTTTTACACCAGGCGGACACCCGCTCGCACTCGCTGTACGGTGGACCACAGAAACCGAACAGTAACTCTGCAAGGTGGGGCCGATACACGCAGGGAGATTGAATCGTTTCTCGACAACGAGCTCAGGGAAGGTGTTTTTTGAGACCTTCGGCGCTCCGAAGCCTAAGAAACTTTTTTCACGGATCAAGCTCGTTACGAAAAACGATCTAGCACCGCGAAAGGGGCTACTGTTGGGTTTATGCTTCGTCGCCGAAGGTCTTATAAGAAGAAGTGGTCCTCGGCTGAAGCTGTTTGCATAAGATAGCCGAAGGTTCTTCTTCGTGAAGCTTCGGCATTATAAACCGACTTAAAGGTATAATGACCTTTTAGTCCATAAAGGTCTGAGTCAATGTTGTAAGTTTTTATAAGGGGCATACTTGTAATTCCTCACAGGCTGCGTCCTGTGCCTATAAATAGTGAACAGTATTCCGTTACTGTTCACGCATTCTGGTATTTGCAATCGCATCTCTCGGAATTCAACCTTTGTCAAGGCATAGGTATCATTGTATTTAATGATTCAATATATTAAGTAAATATAATATATTGCATCTATGATTCGTTCATTTTATACCTTTTATTTTGCATTATCTTACAATGGTTATTGAAAGTTTATTACGAAGGTTCAGCTTCGTAATAATACTCTCATCAACCTTCGCCCAAGACCCATTATCCTCAAAGGAATAATGCTTCACGGACGAAGGACAGTAATATTTAACATTTTATGTTGCCTTGTTCTTAATTCATAGCATTTGAGAACAAGTCTCCAACACACCAGAAATCCAAGAATGTGATCTATGGCAAGGAAACATATGTGGGGTGAGGTGTATGAGCGTCTGGTCGATGATCAATGGCCACACAACCCCCATTTTTGTCGAAAATAGCCATGAACGACCATTTTCAATAATACCGAAGGCTAACACCTACGGAATTTTGACCAAGAAATGGTCTCCACCAGAAATCCAAGAATGTGATCTATGGCAAGGAAACATATGTGGGGTGAGGTGTATGAGCCTCTGGTCGACGATCAATGGCCACACAACCCCCATTTTTTATGAAAATAGCCATGAGCGACCTTGAAAATAGCCATGAGCGACCATTTTCAATAATACTAGAGGCTAACACCTACGGATTTTAGACCAAGAAATGGTCTCCACCAGAAATCCAAGAATGTGATCTATGGCAAGGAAACATATGTGGGGTGAGGTGTATGAGCGTCTGGTCGATGATCAATGGCCACACAACCCCCATTTTTGTCGAAAATAGGCATGAACGACCATTTTCAATAATACCGAAGGCTAACACCTACGGATTTTTGACCAATAAATGGTCTCCACCAGAAATCCAAGAATGTGATCTATGGCAAGGAAACATATGTGGGGTGAGGTGTATGAGCCTTTGGTCGATGATCAATGGCCACACAACCCCCATTTTTGTCGAAAATAGCCATGAACGACCATTTTCAATAATATCGAAGGCTAACACCTACGGATTTTTGACCAAGAAATGGTCTCCACCAGAAATCCAAGAATGTGATCTACGACAAGGAAACATATGTGGGGTGAGGTGTATGAGCTTCTGGTCGACGATCAATGGCCACACAACCCCCATTTTGCCGAAAAATAGCCATGAATGACCATTTTCAATAATACCGAAGGCTAACACGTACGAGTTTTTAACCAAGAAATGGTTTCCACCAGAAATCCAAGAATGTAATCTATGGCAAGGAAACATATGTGGGGTGAGGTTTATGAGCCTCTAGTCGATGATAAATGGCCACACAACCCCCATTTTTTATGAAAATAGCCATGAGCGACCTTGAAAATAGCCATGAGCGACCATTTTCAATAATATTAGAGGCTAAGACCTACGGATTTTTGACCAAGAAATGGTCTCCACCAGAAATCCAAGAATGTGATCTATGGCAAGGAAACATATGTGGGGTGAGGTGTATGAGCCTCTGGTCGATGATCAATGGCCACACAACCCCCATTTTTGTCGAAAATAGCCATGAATGACCATTTACAATAATACCGAAGGCTAACACCTACGGATTTTTGACCAAGAAATGGTCTCCACCAGAAATCCAAGAATGTGATCTATGGCAAGGAAACATATGTGGGGTGAGGTGTATGAGCCTCTGGTCGATAATCAATGGCCACACAACCCCTATTTTTGTCGAAAATAGCCATGAACGACCATTTTCAATAATATCGAAGGCTAACACCTATGGATTTTTGACCAAGAAATGGTCTCCACCAGAAATCCAAGAATGTGATCTACGACAAGGAAACATATGTGGGGTGAGGTGTATGAGCCTCTGGTCGACGATCAATGGCCACACAACCCCCATTTTACCGAAAATAGCCATGAATGACCATTTTCAATAATACCGAAGGCTAACACGTACGAGTTTTTAACCAAGAAATGGTTTCCACCAGAAATCCAAGAATGTAATCTATGGCAAGGAAACATATGTGGGGTGAGGTTTATGAGCCTCTAGTCGATGATAAATGGCCACACAACCCCCATTTTTTATGAAAATAGCCATGAGCGACCTTGAAAATAGCCATGAGCGACCATTTTCAATAATACTAGAGGCTAACACCTACGAATTTTAGACCAAGAAATGGTCTCCACCAGAAATCCAAGAATGTGATCTATGGCAAGGAAACATATGTGGGGTGAGGTGTATGAGCGTCTGGTCGATGATCAATGGCCACACAACCCCCATTTTTGTCGAAAATAGCCATGAACGACCATTTTCAATAATACCGAAGGCTAACACCTACGGAATTTTGACCAAGAAATGGTCTCCACCAGAAATCCAAGAATGTGATCTATGGCAAGGAAACATATGTGGGGTGAGGTGTATGAGCCTCTGGTCGACGATCAATGGCCACACAACCCCCATTTTTTATGAAAATAGCCATGAGCGACCTTGAAAATAGCCATGAGCGACCATTTTCAATAATACTAGAGGCTAACACCTACGGATTTTAGACCAAGAAATGGTCTCCACCAGAAATCCAAGAATGTGATCTATGGCAAGGAAACATATGTGGGGTGAGGTGTATGAGCGTCTGGTCGATGATCAATGGCCACACAACCCCCATTTTTGTCGAAAATAGCCATGAACGACCATTTTCAATAATACCGAAGGCTAACACCTACGGATTTTTGACCAATAAATGGTCTCCACCAGAAATCCAAGAATGTGATCTATGGCAAGGAAACATATGCGGGGTGAGGTGTATGAGCCTCTGGTCGATGATCAATGGCCACACAACCCCCATTTTTGTCGAAAATAGCCATGAACGACCATTTTCAATAATATCGAAGGCTAACACCTACGGATTTTTGACCAAGAAATGGTCTCCACCAGAAATCCAAGAATGTGATCTACTGACAAGGAAACATATGTGGGGTGAGGTGTATGAGCCTCTGGTCGACGATCAATGGCCACACAACCCCCATTTTGCCGAAAATAGCCATGAATGACCATTTTCAATAATACCGAAGGCTAACACGTACGAGTTTTTAACCAAGAAATGGTTTCCACCAGAAATCCAAAAATGTAATCTATGGCAAGGAAACATATGTGGGGTGAGGTTTATGAGCCTCTAGTCGATGATAAATGGCCACACAACCCCCATTTTTTATGAAAATAGCCATGAGCGACCTTGAAAATAGCCATGAGCGACCATTTTCAATAATACAAGAGGCTAACACCTACGGATTTTAGACCAAGAAATGGTCTCCACCAGAAATCCAAGAATGTGATCTATGGCAAGGAAACATATGTGGGGTGAGGTGTATGAGCGTCTGGTCGATGATCAATGGCCACACAACCCCCATTTTTGTCGAAAATAGCCATGAACGACCATTTTCAATAATACCGAAGGCTAACACCTACGGATTTTTGACCAAGAAATGGTCTCCACCAGAAATCCAAGAATGTGATCTATGGCAAGGAAACATATGTGGGGTGAGGTGTATGAGCCTCTGGTCGATGATCAATGGCCACACAACCTCCATTTTTGTCGAAAATAGCCATGAACGACCATTTTCAATAATATCGAAGGCTAACACCTACTGATTTTTGACCAAGAAATGGTCTCCACCAGAAATCCAAGAATGTGATCTACGACAAGGAAACATATGTGGGGTGAGGTGTATGAGCCTCTGGTCGACGATCAATGGCCACACAACCCCCATTTTGCCGAAAATAGCCATGAATGACCATTTTCAATAATATCGAAGGCTAACACCTACGGATTTTTGACCAAGAAATGGTCTCCACCAGAAATCCAAGAATGTGATCTACGACAAGGAAACATATGTGGGGTGAGGTGTATGAGCCTCTGGTCGACGATCAATGGCCACACAACCCCCATTTTGCCGAAAATAGCCATGAATGACCATTTTCAATAATACCGAAGGCTAACACGTACGAGTTTTTAACCAAGAAATGGTTTCCACCAGAAATCCAAGAATGTAATCTATGGCAATGAAACATATGTGGGGTGAGGTTTATGAGCCTCTAGTCGATGATAAATGGCCACACAACCCCCATTTTTTATGAAAATAGCCATGAGCGACCTTGAAAATAGCCATGAGCGACCATTTTCAATAATACTAGAGGCTAACACCTACGGATTTTAGACCAAGAAATGGTCTCCACCAGAAATCCAAGAATGTGATCTATGGCAAGGAAACATATGTGGGGTGAGGTGTATGAGCGTCTGGTCGATGATCAATGGCCACACAACCCCCATTTTTGTCGAAAATAGCCATGAACGACCATTTTCAATAATACCGAAGGCTAACACCTACAGATTTTTTACCAAGAAATGGTCTCCACCAGAAATCCAAGAATGTGATCTATGGCAAGGAAACATATGTGGGGTGAGGTGTATGAGCCTCTAGTCGATGATCAATGGCCACACAACCCCCATTTTTGTCGAAAATAGCCATGAATGACCATTTTCAAAAATACCAAAGGCTAACACGTACGGATTTTTAACCAAGAAATGGTCTCCACCAGAAATCCAAGAATGTGATCTATGGCAAGGAAACATATGTGGGGTGAGGTGTACGAGCCTCCGGTCGATGATCAATGGCCACACAACCCCCATTTTGCCGAAAATAGCCATGAATGACCATTTTCAATAATACCGAAGGCTAACACGTACGAGTTTTTAACCAAGAAATGGTCTCCACCAGAAATCCAAGAAAGTGATCTATGGCAAGGAAACATATGTGGGGTGAGGTGTATGAGCGTCTGGTCGATGATCAATGGCCACACAACCCCCATTTTTGTCGAAAATAGCCATGAACGACCATTTTCAATAATACCGAAGGCTAACACCTACGGATTTTTGACCAAGAAATGGTCTCCACCAGAAATCCAAGAATGTGATCTATGGCAAGGAAACATATGTGGGGTGAGGTGTATGAGCCTCTGGTCGACGATCAATGGCCACACAACCCTAATTTTTGTCGAAAATAGCCATGAACGACCATTTTCAATGACATTGAAGGCTAACACCTACGGATTTTTGACCAAGAAATGGTCTCCACCATAAATCCAAGAATGTGAGGTGTATGAGCCTCTGGTCGATGATCAATGGCCACACAACCCCCATTTTTGTCGAAAATAGCCATCAATGACCATTTACAATAATACCGAAGGCTAACACCTACGGAATTTTTGACCAAGAAATGGTCTCCACCAGAAATCCAAGAATATGATCTATGGCAAGGAAACATATGTGGGGTGAGGTGTATGAGCCTCTAGTCGACGATCAATGGCCACACAACCCCCATTTTGCCGAAAATACCCATGAATGACCATTTTCAATAATACCGAAGGCTAACACGTACGAGTTTTTAACCAAGAAATGGTCTCCACCAGAAATCCAAGAATGTAATCTATGGCAAGGAAACATACGTGGGGTGAGGTTTATGAGCCTCTAGTCGATGATAAATGGCCACACAAGCTCCATTTTTTATGAAAATAGCCATGAGCGACCTTGAAAATAGCCATGAGCGACCATTTTCAATAATACTAGAGGCTAACACCTACGGATTTTAGACCAAGAAATGGTCTCCACCAGAAATCCAAGAATGTGATCTATGGCAAGGAAACATATGTGGGGTGAGGTGTATGAGCGTCTGGTCGATGATCAATGGCCACACAACCCCCATTTTTGTCGAAAATAGCCATGAATGACCATTTTCAATAATACCGAAGGCTAACACCTACAGATTTTTGACCAAGAAATGGTCTCCACCAGAAATCCAAGAATGTGATCTATGGCAAGGAAAAATATGTGGGGTGAGGTGTATGAGCCTCTAGTCGATGATCAATGGCCACACAACCCCCATTTTTGTCGAAAATAGCCATGAATGATCATTTTCAAAAATACCAAAGGCTAACACGTACGGATTTTTGACCAAGAAATGGTCTCCACCAGAAATCCAATAATGTGATCTATGGCAAGGAAACATATGTGGGGTGAGGTGTACGAGCCTCTGGTCGATGATCAATGGCCACACAACCCCCATTTTGCCAAAAATAGCCATGAATGACCATTTTCAATAATACCGAAGGCTAACACGTACGAGTTTTTAACCAAGAAATGGTTTCCACCAGAAATCCAAGAATGTAATCTATGGCAAGGAAACATATGTGGGGTGAGGTTTATGAGCCTCTAGTCGATGATAAATGGCCACACAACCCCATTTTTTATGAAAATAGCCATGAGCGACCTTGAAAATAGCCATGAGCGACCATTTTCAATAATACTAGAGGCTAACACCTACGGATTTTAGACCAAGAAATGGTCTCCACCAGAAATCCAAGAATGTGATCTATGGCAAGGAAACATATGTGGGGTGAGGTGTATGAGCGTCTGGTCGATGATCAATGGCCACACAACCCCCATTTTTGTCGAAAATAGCCATGAATGACCATTTTCAATAATACCGAAGGCTAACACCTACAGATTTTTGACCAAGAAATGGTCTCCACCAGAAATCCAAGAATGTGATCTATGGCAAGGAAAAATATGTGGGGTGAGGTGTATGAGCCTCTAGTCGATGATCAATGGCCACACAACCCCCATTTTTGTCGAAAATAGCCATGAATGATCATTTTCAAAAATACCAAAGGCTAACACGTACGGATTTTTGACCAAGAAATGGTCTCCACCAGAAATCCAAGAATGTGATCTATGGCAAGGAAACATATGTGGGGTGAGGTGTACGAGCCTCTGGTCGATGATCAATGGCCACACAACCCCCATTTTGCCAAAAATAGCCAATGAATGACCATTTTCAATAATACCGAAGGCTAACACGTACGAGTTTTTAACCAAGAAATGGTTTCCACCAGAAATCCAAGAATGTAATCTATGGCAAGGAAACATATGTGGGGTGAGGTTTATGAGCCTCTAGTCGATGATAAATGGCCACACAACCCCATTTTTTATGAAAATAGCCATGAGCGACCTTGAAAATAGCCATGAGCGACCATTTTCAATAATACTAGAGGCTAACACCTACGGATTTTAGACCAAGAAATGGTCTCCACCAGAAATCCAAGAATGTGATCTATGGCAAGGAAACATATGTGGGGTGAGGTGTATGAGCGTCTGGTCGATGATCAATGGCCACACAACCCCCATTTTTGTCGAAAATAGCCATGAACGACCATTTTCAATAATACCGAAGGCTAACACCTACGGATTTTTGACCAAGAAATGGTCTCCACCAGAAATCCAAGAATGTGATCTATGGCAAGGAAACATATGTGGGGTGAGGTGTATGAGCCTCTGGTCGATGATCAATGGCCACACAACCCCCATTTTTGTCGAAAATAGCCATGAACGACCATTTTCAATAATACGAAGGCTAACACCTACGGATTTTTGACCAAGAAATGGTCTCCACCAGAAATCCAAGAATGTGATCTATGGCAAGGAAACATATGTGGGGTGAGGTGTATGAGCCTCTGGTCGATGATCAATGGCCACACAACCCCCATTTTTGTCGAAAATAGCCATGAACGACCATTTTCAATAATACCGAAGGCTAACACCTACGGATTTTTGACCAAGAAATGGTCTCCACCAGAAATCCAAGAATGTGATCTATGGCAAGGAAACATATGTGGGGTGAGGTGTATGAGCCTCTGGTCGATGATCAATGGCCACACAACCCCCATTTTTGTCCGAAAATAGCCATGAATGACCATTTTCAATAATATCCGAAGGCTAACACCTACGGATTTTTGACCAAGAAATGGTCTCCACCAGAAATCCAAGAATGTGATCTACGGACAAGGAAACATATGTGGGGTGAGGTGTATGAGCCTCTAGTCAACGATCAATGGCCACACAACCCCCATTTTGCCGAAAATAGCCATGAATGACCATTTTCAATAATATCCAAGGCTAACACCTACGGATTTTTGACCAAGAAATGGTCTCCACCAGAAATCCAAGAATGTGATCTACGACAAGGAAACATATGTGGGGTGAGGTGTATGAGCCTCCGGTCGACGATCAATGGCCACACAACCCCCATTTTGCCGAAAATAGCCATGAATGACCATTTTCAATAATACCGAAGGCTAACACGTACGAGTTTTTAACCAAGAAATGGTTTCCACCAGAAATCCAAGAATGTAATCTATGGCAAGGAAACATATGTGGGGTGAGGTTTATGAGCTTCTAGTCGATGATAAATGGCCACACAACCCCCATTTTTTATGAAAATAGCCATGAGCGACCTTGAAAATAGCCATGAGCGACCATTTTCAATAATACTAGAGGCTAACACCTACGGATTTTAGACCAAGAAATGGTCTCCACCAGAAATCCAAGAATGTGATCTATGGCAAGGAAACATATGTGGGGTGAGGTGTATGAGCCTCTGGTCGATGATCAATGGCCACACAACCCCCATTTTTGTCGAAAATAGCCATGAACGACCATTTTCAATAATACCGAAGGCTAACACCTACGGATTTTTGACCAAGAAATGGTCTCCACCAGAAATCCAAGAATGTGATCTATGGCAAGGAAACATATGTGGGGTGAGGTGTATGAGCCTCTGGTCGATGATCAATGGCCACACAACCTCCATTTTTGTCGAAAATAGCCATGAACGACCATTTTCAATAATATCGAAGGCTAATACCTACGGATTTTTGACCAAGAAATGGTCTCCACCAGAAATCCAAGAATGTGATCTACTGACAAGGAAACATATGTGGGGTGAGGTGTATGAGCCTCTGGTCGACTGATCAATGGCCACACAACCCCCATTTTGCCGAAAATAGCCATGAATGACCATTTTCAATAATATCGAAGGCTAACACCTACGGATTTTTGACCAAGAAATGGTCTCCACCAGAAATCCAAGAATGTGATCTATGGCAAGGAAACATATGTGGGGTGAGGTGTATGAGCCTCTGGTCGATGATCAATGGCCACACAACCCCATTTTTGTCGAAAATAGCCATGAATGACCATTTCAATAATACCGAAGGCTAACACCTACGGATTTTTAGACCAAGAAATGGTCTCCACCAGAAATCCAAGAATGTGATCTATGGCAAGGAAACATATGTGGGGTGAGGTGTATGAGCCTCTGGTCGATGATCAATGGCCACACAACCCCCATTTTTGTCGAAAATAGCCATGAACGACCATTTTCAATAATACCGAAGGCTAACACCTACGGATTTTTGACCAAGAAATGGTCTCCACCAGAAATCCAAGAATGTGATCTATGGCAAGGAAACATATGTGGGGTGAGGTGTATGAGCCTCTGGTCGATGATCAATGGCCACACAACCCCCATTTTTGTCGAAAATAGCCATGAACGACCATTTTCAATAATATCGAAGGCTAACACCTACGGATTTTTGACCAAGAAATGGTCTCCACCAGAAATCCAAGAATGTGATCTATGGCAAGGAAACATATGTGGGGTGAGGTGTATGAGCCTCTAGTCGATGATCAATGGCCACACAACCCCCATTTTTGTCGAAAATAGCCATGAATGACCATTTTCAATAATACCAAGGCTAACACGTACGGATTTTTAACCAAGAAATGGTCTCCACCAGAAATCCAAGAATGTGATCTATGGCAAGGAAACATATGTGGGGTGAGGTGTACTGAGCCTCTGGTCGATGATCAATGGCCACACAACCCCCATTTTGCCGAAAATAGCCATGAATGACCATTTTCAATAATACCGAAGGCTAACACGTACGAGTTTTTAACCAAGAAATGGTCTCCACTAGAAATCCAAGAATGTGATCTATGGCAAGGAAACATATGTGGGGTGAGGTGTATGAGCCTCTGGTCGATGATCAATGGCCACACAACCCCCATTTTTGTCGAAAATAGCCATGAACGACCATTTTCAATAATACCGAAGGCTAACACCTACGGATTTTTGACCAAGAAATGGTCTCCACCAGAAATCCAAGAATGTGATCTATGGCAAGGAAACATATGTGGGGTGAGGTGTATGAGCCTCTGGTCGATGATCAATGGCCACACAACCCTCCATTTTTGTCGAAAATAGCCATGAACGACCATTTTCAATAATACCGAAGGCTAACACCTACGGATTTTTGACCAAGAAATGGTCTCCACCATAAATCCAAGAATGTGATCTATGGCAAGGAAACATATGTGGGGTGAGGTGTATGAGCCTCTGGTCGATGATCAATGGCCACACAACCCCCATTTTTGTCGAAAATAGCCATGAATGACCATTTACAATAATACCGAAGGCTAACACCTACGGATTTTTGACCAAGAAATGGTCTCCACCAGAAATCCAAGAATGTGATCTATGGCAAGGAAACATATGTGGGGTGAGGTGTATGAGCCTCTGGTCGACGATCAATGGCCACACAACCCCATTTTGCCGAAAATAGCGATGAATGACCATTTTCAATAATACCGAAGGCTAACACGTACGAGTTTTTAACCAAGAAATGGTCTCCACCAGAAATCCAAGAATGTAATCTATGGCAAGGAAACATATGTGGGGTGAGGTCTATGAGCCTCTAGTCGATGATAAATGGCCACACAACCCCCATTTTTATGAAAATAGCCATGAGCGACCTTGAGAATAGCCATGAGCGACCATTTTCAATAATACTAGAGGCTAACACCTACGGATTTTAGACCAAGAAATGGTCTCCACCAGAAATCCAAGAATGTGATCTATGGCAAGGAAACATATGTGGGGTGAGGTGTATGAGCATCTGGTCGATGATCAATGGCCACACAACCCCCATTTTTGTCGAAAATAGCCATGAATGACCATTTTCAATAATACCGAAGGCTAACACCTACGGATTTTTGACCAAGAAATGGTCTCCACCAGAAATCCAAGAATGTGATCTATGGCAAGGAAACATATGTGGGGTGAGGTGTATGAGCCTCTAGTCGATGATCAATGGCCACACAACCCCCATTTTTGTCGAAAATAGCCATGAATGACCATTTTCAAAAATACCAAAGGCTAACACGTACGGATTTTTGACCAAGAAATGGTCTCCACCAGAAATCCAAGAATGTGATCTATGGCAAGGAAACATATGTGGGGTGAGGTGTACGAGCCTCTGGTCGATGATCAATGGCCACACAACCCCCATTTTGCCGAAAATAGCCATGAATGACCATTTTCAATAATAACGAAGGCTAACACGTACGAGTTTTTAACCAAGAAATGGTTTCCACCAGAAATCCAAGAATGTAATCTATGGCAAGGAAACATATGTGGGGTGAGGTTTATGAGCCTCTGGTCGATGATGAATGGCCACACAACCCCCATTTTGCCGAAAATAGCCATGAACGACCATTTTCAATAATACCGAAGGCTAACACGTACGAGTTTTTAACCAAGAAATGGTCTCCACCAGAAATCCAAGAATGTGATCTATGGCAAGGAAACATATGTGGGGTGAGGTGTACGAGCCTCTAGTCGATGATCAATGGCCACACAACCACCATTTTGCCGAAAATAGCCATGAACGACCATTTTCAATAATACCGAAGGCTAACACGTACGAGTTTTTAACCAAGAAATGGTCTCCACCAGAAATCCAAGAATGTGATCTATGGCAAGGAAACATATGTGGGGTGAGGTGTATGAGCATCTGGTCGATGATCAATGGCCACACAACCCCCATTTTGTCGAAAATAGCCATGAATGACCATTTACAATAATACCGAAGGCTAACACCTACGGATTTTTGACCAAGAAATGGTCTCCACCAGAAATCCAAGAATGTGATCTATGGCAAGGAAACATATGTGGGGTGAGGTGTATGAGCCTCTGGTCGATGATCAATGGCCACACCATTGATCATCGACCAGACGCTCATACACCTCACCCCACATATGTTTCCTTGCCATAGATCAGATTCTTGGATTTCTGGTGGAGACCATTTCTTGGTCTAAAATCCGTAGGTCTTAGCCTCTAGTATTATTGAAAATGGTCGCTCATGGCTATTTTCATAAAAAATGGGGGTTGTGTGGCCATTGATCATCGACCAGAGGCTCGTACACCTCACCCCACATATGTTTCCTTGCCATAGATCACATTCTTGGATTCTGGTGGAAACCATTTCTTGGTTAAAAACTCGTATGTGTTAGCCTTCGGTATTATTGAAAATGGTCATTCATGGCTATTTTCGGCAAAATGGGGGTTGTGTGGCCATTGATCATCGATCAGAGGCTCATACACCTCACCCCACATATGTTTCCTTGCCATAGATCACATTCTTGGATTTCTGGTGGAGACCATTTCTTGGTCAAAAATCAGTAGGTCTTAGCCTCTAGTATTATTGAAAATGGTCGCTCATGGCTATTTTCATAAAAAAATGGGGGTTGTGTGGCCATTTATCATCGACTAGAGGCTCATAAATCTCACCCCACATATGTTTCCTTGCCATAGATCACATTCTTGGATTTTTGGTGGAGACCATTTCTTGGTCAAAAACTCGTACGTGTTAGCCTTCGGTATTATTGAAAATGGTCGTTCATGGCTATTTCGACAAAAATGGGGGTTGTGTGGCCATTGATCATCGACCAGAGGCTCATACACCTCACCCCACATATGTTTCCTTGCCATAGATCACATTCTTGGATTTCTGGTGGAGACCATTTCTTGGCCTAAAATCCGTAGGTGTTAGCCTTCGGTATTATTGAAAATGGTCGCTCATGGCTATTTTCGACAAAAATGGGGGTTGTGTGGCCATTGATCATCGACCAGAGGCTCATACACCTCACCCCACATATGTTTCCTTGCCATAGATTACATTCTTGGATTTCTGGTGGAAACCATTTCTTGGTTAAAACCTCGTACGTGTTAGCCTTCGGTATTATTGAAAATGGTCGTTCATGGCTATTTCGACAAAAATGGGGGTTGTGTGGCCATTGATCATCGACCAGACGCTCATACACCTCACCCCACATATGTTTCCTTGCCATAGATCACATTCTTGGATTTCTGGTGGAGACCATTTCTTGGTCTAAAATCCGTAGGTGTTAGCCTCTAGTATTATTGAAAATGGTCGCTCATGGCTATTTTCAAGGTCGCTCATGGCTATTTTCATAAAAAATGGGGGTTGTGTGGCCATTTATCATCGACTAGAGGCTCATAAACCTCACCCCACATATGTTTCCTTGCCATAGATTACATTCTTGGATTTCTGGTGGAAACCATTTCTTGGTTAAAAACTCGTACGTGTTAGCCTTCGGTATTATTGAAAATGGTCATTCATGGCTATTTTCGGCAAAATGGGGGTTGTGTGGCCATTGATCGTCGACCAGAGGCTCATACACCTCACCCCACATATGTTCCTTGTCGTAGATCACATTCTTGGATTTCTGGTGGAGACCATTTCTTGGTCAAAAATCCGTAGGTGTTAGCCTTCGATATTATTGAAAATGGTCATTCATGGCTATTTTCGGCAAAATGGGGGTTGTGTGGCCATTGATCGTCGACCAGAGGCTCATACACCTCACCCCACATATGTTTCCTTGTCGTAGATCACATTCTTGGATTTCTGGTGGAGACCATTTCTTGGTCAAAAATCCGTAGGTGTTAGCCTTCAGTGTCATTGAAAATGGTCGTTCATGGCTATTTTCGACAAAAATTAGGGTTGTGTGGCCATTGATCGTCGACCAGAGGCTCATACACCTCACCCCACATATGTTTCCTTGCCATAGATCACATTCTTGGATTTCTGGTGGAGACCATTTCTTGGTCAAAAATCCGTAGGTGTTAGCCTTCGGTATTATTGAAAATGGTCGTTCATGGCTATTTTCGACAAAAATGGGGGTTGTGTGGCCATTGATCATCGACCAGACGCTCATACACCTCACCCCACATATGTTTCCTTGCCATAGATCACATTCTTGGATTTCTGGTGGAGACCATTTCTTGGTCTAAAATCCGTAGGTGTTAGCCTCTTGTATTATTGAAAATGGTCGCTCATGGCTATTTTCAAGGTCGCTCATGGCTATTTCATAAACAATGGGGGTTGTGTGGCCATTTATCATCGACTAGAGGCTCATAAACCTCACCCCACATATGTTTCCTTGCCATAGATCACATTCTTGGATTTCTGGTGGAGACCATTTCTTGGTTAAAAACTGGTACGTGTTAGCCTTCGGTATTATTGAAAATGGTCGTTCATGTCTATTTTCGGCAAAATGGGGGTTGTGTGGCCATTGATCATCGACCAGAGGCTCGTACACCTCACCCCACATATGTTTCCTTGCCATAGATCACATTCTTGGATTTCTGGTGGAGACCATTTCTTGGTCAAAAACTCGTACGTGTTAGCCTTCGGTATTATTGAAAATGGTCGTTCATGGCTATTTTCGGCAAAATGGGGGTTCTGTGGCCATTGATCATCGACCAGAGGCTCGTACACCTCACCCCACATATGTTTCCTTGCCATAGATCACATTCTTGGATTTCTGGTGGAGACCATTTCTTGGTCAAAAATCCGTAGGTGTTAGCCTTTCGGTATTATTGGAAAATGGTCATTCATGGCTATTTTCGACAAAAATGGGGGTTGTGTGGCCATTGATCATCGACCAGAGGCTCGTACACCTCACTACACATATGTTTCCTTGCCATAGATCACATTCTTGGATTTTGGTGGAGACCATTTCTTGGTCAAAAACTCGTACGTGTTAGCCTTCGGTATTATTGAAAATGGTCGTTCATGGCTATTTCGACAAAATGGGGGTTGTGTGGCCATTGATCATCGACCAGAGGCTCATACACCTCACCCCACATATGTTTCCTTGCCATAGATCACATTCTTGGATTTCTGGTGGAGACCATTTCTTGGTCAAAAATCCGTAGGTGTTAGCCTTCGGTATTATTGTAAATGGTCATTCATGGCTATTTTCGACAAAAATGGGGGTTGTGTGGCCATTGATCATCGACCAGAGGCTCATACACCTCACCCCACATATGTTTCCTTGCCATAGATCACATTCTTGGATTTCTGGTGGAGACCATTTCTTGGTCAAAAATCCGTACGTGTTAGCCTTTGGTATTTTTGAAAATGGTCATTCATGGCTATTTTCGACAAAAATGGGGGTTGTGTGGCCATTGATCGTCGACCATAGGCTCATACACCTCACCCCACATATGTTTCCTTGTCGTAGATCACATTCTTGGATTTCTGGTGGAGACCATTTCTTGGTCAAAAATCCGTAGGTGTTAGCCTTCGATATTATTGAAAATGGTCGTTCATGGCTATTTTCGACAAAAATGGGGGTTGTGTGGCCATTGATCATCGACCAGACGCTCATACACCTCACCCCACCTATGTTTCCTTGCCATAGATCACATTCTTGGATTTATGGTGGAGACCATTTCTTGGTCAAAAATTCGTAGGTGTTAGCCTTCAGTGTCATTGAAAATGGTCGTTCATGGCTATTTTCGACAAAAATTAGGGTTGTGTGGCCATTGATCGTCGACCAGAGGCTCATACACCTCACCCACATATGTTTCCTTGCCATAGATCACATTCTTGGATTTCTGGTGGAGACCATTTCTTGGTCAAAAATCCGTAGGTGTTAGCCTTCGGTATTATTGAAAATGGTCATTCATGGCTATTTTCGGCAAAATGGGGGTTGTGTGGCCATTTATCATCGACTAGAGGCTCATAAATCTCACCCCACATATGTTTCCTTGCCATAGATCACATTCTTGGATTTTTGGTGGAGACCATTTCTTGGTCAAAAACTCGTACGTGTTAGCCTTCGGTATTATTGAAAATGGTCGTTCATGGCTATTTTCGGCAAAATGGGGGTTGTGTGGCCATTGATCGTCGACAGAGGCTCATACAACCTCACCCCACATATGTTTCCTTGTCGTAGATCACATTCTTGGATTTCTGGTGGAGACCATTTCTGGCCTAAAATCCGTAGGTGTTAGCCTCTAGTATTATTGAAATGGTCGCTCATGGCTATTTTCAGGTCGCTCATGGCTATTTTCATAAAAAATGGGGGTTGTGTGGCCATTTATCATCGACTAGAGGCTCATAAACCTCACCCCACATATGTTTCCTTGCCATAGATCACATTCTTGGATTTCTGGTGGAGGACCATTTCTTGGTTTAAAATACTCGTACGTGGTAAGCCTTCGGTATTATTGAAAAATGGTCGTTCATGGCTATTTTCGGCAAAATGGGGGTTGTGTGGCCATTGATCATCGACCAGAGGCTCGTACACCTCACCCCACATATGTTTTCCTTGCCATAGATCACATTCTTGGATTTCTGGTGGAGACCATTTCTTGGTCAAAAATCCGTACGTGTTAGCCTCAGTGTCATTGAAAATGGTCGTTCATGGCTATTTTCGAAAAAAATGGGGGTTGTGTGGCCATTGATGATCGACCAGAGG